>CM026209.1:15108792-15608792 GCA_014839995.1 Xenentodon cancila | reverse complement strand
GCAATATAATATACAGTAGTTCTTCCAAAGGTTGCGATTTGACCTCCTTCTCACTGAGTTGCAGCATATTTCCTTTTAAAATGTAATGTCGTCAAGTGATGAGATGGATTTATGTATGAAGCAAGTGCTGTTCAGTGCAACAGAGAAACTGGAGAAACAGTATTCCTCCGCAGAGTACCGTGAGCTGGAAGTGTTTTCATTTTCCTGAAACCAACATCACTGTTGTTGAGACCTTAAGTAGTCCCAAGTTCATAGAGGAAAGTCCGAAGCAGAGACAGTCTGAGTGGTATGCTAAATAAGTCAGATTGGTGGTGTTTTTATTGCTGTGCAAAGCATGTTCAAACCATTGTACTGTGATTAAAACAATAGGTACATCAGGGCGGAAGAACTGCCTATTGGGGACCTGCACCTGTCGCGCAATATAGTTGTTGTGGGTTGTCAGCATTGATCACTGGTGCCATGGGTTTTTTTTTCCCTCTAAGTGGTATCACTTTCTCAGTCACAAGAGATTTGCCTCCGTACACAGCTCCTCAGAGCAGCTGTAAATCATTGCATTAGCTTTACTAATCTGCAGAAATGTATTCCTCGATTATGGAAAACAGCACTTTCTTGATGTCATTGTCAGTCCGGTGTTTCGCCGTGACTCATTAGCTGGAATGGAGGTCCGAAGAACTTTGGTTGGTTTTGTTTGAGTTTGGTTTGGTTTGATTTAAGACTGCGTGAGTTAGATGATATTTCCCAAAGGTAATAAAAGATTCCTTTTAAATGAAATATGAACTGATATTTTGACTTTTTCTCATATGTGCTGCATTAAGAAATTTGAGAGTCTTTATTAATAACAGCAATGACGTATTTTATCACTGCGCAGTCACATGGATTTGCTTATAAACGATGTTTAAGTGTGAGTAACCTAGATTCAGGGAAATGTTATAAAGCTTTAATCCTCAAAGGGTCCATTAAAGAAAATGAGCAGCATCATACTTTAAGTATTTCTAAAAGGCAAAAAAAAAACAAAAAAAAAACCTTTGTCAGTCAGCATGACAAAATCGCCGCCACATTGTTTTCCTCTTGGATGAATCCCTGCCTTCCCAACTGTTTTCCATCTGTCTCTGCCAGCGGCCAAGACAATCAGCTTCATTTCTTTTCAGTTTTGCTTCTCTTAACAAAATTAATAGTTTACCCCGCCATTAGCGTGTCACCGCCTGCAGGTTTAGAAAGTCCATTTTACTGATTTAAAGTATTATTAGAGATTAACTTTTTCCTTCATTCAGTCCCAAATAACATACTTTCTATGTATGTAATTTTGTCCAACATCATCACTATGCCACGAGAGGGCCAGCTGGTTATTGATATGAGCTGAGAGGCCAGTGCAGTTGGGGAGTTAATGAGGGTCAGAGTTACTGCTGGCTATCAGAGAGCTGAGAGCAGAGAGGATACCGTACATATTAACATAGTTAATTGTGGCTATAATGCAAAGTAGCCCTTTCCCTGAAAAGGACCTGAACCACAATGAAGTCCTTATACAGGCGCTGCAGAGCTCGAGCCAAATTGTAATAATTATAATGCTTAAGTTCATCACCTCTATTGGTAATGACTTCTTCACCAAGGAAAATACAATTTCAGGTATTGAAATTTACTTGGAAATATTGGCATTAGAAATTGTTGTCATCATATACTCAAAACATAAATCTACATCCAGATTCAGAGCTCTATGTAGTTATGACATGACATGAAGCTCTTGTAACTTAACAGACCCATTAATGGACTCTGGAACAAAAAATGGAGACGTTTTATTTTAGCTGTCTGGGCTGCCGTGCAGCTTAACTGACAACCTGAGGTTCATAGGAGTCCAAAATAAAGATTTCTAAACGCGTTGGAAACCCAGAGTCTAAAAGCAGAGATGCTGCTTACATCAGGCCACCAGGGCTCTGATAACACACTTCCAACAAGACTGAAACTAAAGTGAAGACATGTGTCAGCAATGATGTCTGCTCTGTGTATGAAGATATTAGATGTAGAGTACGTGCACAACTGTGCGGCTGGCATCTTACCTCCAGAAGATTTGGATTTACTACAAAACTGTACAACTTCCTGAAAACTGAGATGGTGTCCTGAGTGTTTTCCGATTGGATGAATGTCTGAAAGGTTCTTAGGTGTCTTCTGAGGGGATGAATGTATATGCAAGCTTTTGGTGAGTGATTAAAGATCAAGGCCCCACTGTTGGCTCCTGGACCGTGGGACCTCTGACTGATGCTGGCCGGCAGAACACAGAGCTCTGTTGGGTTAGTGAGAACTTAAAAGCTCAAATAAATATGGAATCATATGTGAGGCCATTTACTGCACTAAAAACAAACAACAACAGCTTAAAATGAGTTCTGAACTGTACTGGGAGCCAGTGGAAGGAGAACAGGAAAGGTGTGATACGTTCATATCTCAGTGGCAACAACAATTTTGTACAATCTCAGGTGATACAGAGAAGTTTGACTAATCCCAAATGAAAGCGCAATAATAAAGCTGGGAACCGATGAATGAAAGACTTTGTCAAAATCACTACGTCGCAGGAAGGGCTTGACTTCAGTAAGGAATAAAGCTGAAGCAATCAAGTCAATCTATTTAGCAAATTTTAAACTGCTGTCTCAGGTCACTCCCAGATTGTTGACCACGGGTTAAGCTGAGGGGCCCGAGCATCAAGACCTGGAATTACCGTAGATACGGCACTGCTGGCAAGTTTTGCTCTCGTTCAAACAGAGAAAATGATGTGACAGCCAGAGTTTGACGTCACCCAAACAACTATGGATGGAACTGAATGCACGCAATGAGCTGGGAATAAAAGGAAGATATGATGTAGATAGATAAAGTCTGGAGTTGATGAGACGTTAATAAACCATTTCATTTTGCACAGAAACACAACAAACCTCGTGCATCTGTGTTTAAACTTACAGGGAAGCCTAAGGTAAAACTTTTAACATACATTTAGGTTCATAAAACAAAGAACACTTTAAATAAATCAGCTTATGGGTTTAATAATTTCTACACATATAAATGCCTTGTAACTAAAGACAGTTTAAATTAGATTAAAAATGGACTTAAAAAAAAAAAAAGGACTCATATGATTCTAAACCAGAGGACACACAGTTGAGACGACTCTACTCCATTTTTACCAATTTACTGCCTCAGACTTCCCTAAATGTTTCACACCTCAGGCGTTAAGAACTCTCTCAGTCCTGCTTGTCATAAATTAGCCAAGTACATGAACTCAGGAATGGAAGTTCCCCTCATTCATTATTCTAATGATGGCGTGAGGGCACTGCCAGACATCTCTCCCGACAGTAAGCCTGAGGTGTTGAGTTGAAAACGGGCCACCCGTTCCCACAATCGCTCATGCAGTTAGAGATCGCTGTGCAGCATTTTTATTTATATTACTATTGCAGACCCTATAGAAGTCAGGGATGGCACTTTTTGGGGGATGTGGGTGAATTTTTCCCCATATCCCTCTACAATTCTCAGTGGTGCACACCCATGCTTTTTTTCTTTTATTGTATTTGTGTGTACTTTGTCTTAGTTAGTCTTTGTTTAAATGCAGTGATTAATCGCCAGTATTATAAATACTAATAAAAGCCATATGCATCACACTGTCAACTTACAAATGACTAGCTACCTAATGCATTTTTAATTCACAATTTCACTTTTATGCCTCTTCGTTTACTTTTGCACAACCTGGCAGCAGGCAGGAGGAAAAAGAACAAGGGAGATATCAAGGTGAAAGTCTTAATTAGCGGGTCCCGAGTCATCCATTAATATTTTTCAAAAAGGGAGTGAAAGCCAAAGGGAAATAATCCAACAGTATCACCAGGCTGAATATCAGCGCAACAGTCCTGCTTTGAAAGTGTTGTGTGTTTGAGGGAGTCAATAAATCATGTTTTATTGTTTAAGACTGCATGGCGGGTTTCCTTTGAATGGTTTATCTTGAATTTTAGAAACACAAATAAGTCACTGAGGATTCCTAGATGGTATCCGGTGTCAACATGACCTTTATCTACGGCTTGATGTATTTATTTTGAAGCTGAATCAAACCCACCTATAGAGCACGGAAGACAGAAGAAAGTGTGTGAGTTTTTTTTTTGCTTTTTCAGAGACATCAAGCACAATAATGAAGAATACCTTTCGTACATGAAGGATGTAAGTGAGAAACCGTTCACATGTCTCTGACGGACAAGACAGCAAATTGCAGTATAAATACAATCATGATAATATTTATTTTACAAAATACACACACACACACACAACATATATATATATATATATATATATATATATATATATATATATTACATGTTAAATGCTGTGAAGACAGTGGACAAGTTATAAGAAATGCAACTGAAGCAGTCGCTTCTTTGTGGTGAGATATAACTGGGAAGATCTGAAATTTTCATCCACATCGCTGCGTTTACACTCACCGGATTGCTGACAGATAAAAGGTAAAGCACAGCCAAAGATGATGTCTTTCATGCACAAGCCCTCTGATTTACATTTTCCTGTTAACTGTCAAAACTATCTTGCTCCCAGTGGTGGTGTGGTGTCATAGATAATGGATAAGCCGTTTTCAGAACCATAAAATATCTTTCTGAAATCCAAAATTGGCTTTCTGCTAGTTACTTTACAAAAACCTGGGGAATAAATTTATTTCAAATATGAAACCGAATCTGCTTTGAGGCTGCAGCTGACACGTACGGATACTGTACACTTTAATGTTTCTTTGTGGGGAAGTTAAATGAATGAACCGGCAGATTCTTGTCGTTGTGAGTTTTGAGGAGCATAAAGGCGAAATATATTAGGCTACATAAAACACGGAAACACAAACTTACTTCTGTAGACAGAATGTGGCTGTTAGATTCTACAACACAAGTCAAAAAGATGCATCATTTACTCACTTTATCATTTCATTTAAAATGGAGAGTGAAAGAGTGATCAGCCAAATGTTACTTCTTTGCATGAAACCAACAATGTGGGGTGTGAAATAGCAAAACAACGTTCAGTGATCAGTGGAGTATGTGTTTTTCTTGTATTTTTTACCGCACATTTGTGCAGCTCATTAATATGAAGCAATTATGTAAGTGCTGAGCTTTGAGGGAACTGAACTCTAGAAAGAATGGGAACATGAATATTACCCGTTTTGAAAAAAAGTTTGCTTCTTATTTTACGGGAACAAATTAATTGAAGAGTTTGGCACCTCTTCGGCCGCTTAGTTGCCAACCTACAAAGGCATGTCTACAAATAGCAGACCTTGATGTTTGTGGTTTGCTTGTCAGAACAGAACAAATCTGCCCTGCAACTCATCATCTTGTCAAACTAACTTATCAAAACAAATATTTTATGAGGGTGTATTGCATAGTTTTTATTTTTTCCTCTTCTTTTGTGGAGCTGTCTGGAGTTGTCTGTTATAAAAGTGCCTCTTTTCTTAATTTTCTTTTTTTTTTTTGCTGACAGTTTTGTTCTGACTTTTCTCTCTGTGTAACTACGTATTTATTAACATTGGAGTATTTGTTTTTTATATCCGTGACAATAACCAACTGTGACTGACGTCAAAGACAAAAAAGTGACAAGTCTTTGAACAATAATGTGTTGGATGATGCTTGATCCTGTGGTGTAATGTACAGGTCACCTCCTTTTAATTTTTTTTTTTACCATACTATAGTTGAGCAAAATTGCATTTTTCTACATTTTCATGTAGTACAAATTGCAAGCATGGTACAGTTTGAAAGATATTAGAAAGTGTAGATACGTACTGTTCTTTTAAGCCTAAAAAACATTGTTATTTTAGTATTTGAACATGTGTGGTGGTTTTGTAATGCAAAACACTGACATGTAATGCTTTAGGAGCACACATTATGAAGTAGTTTTTATGAACCTTTAATGTGAAACTGCTGCATTTTGTTCTGTCAACCAGTCACTGTTTAAGAAGAACTGAACAAGCCTATTGTGACATCAACGTTTTTGTTTGTTTTTTTTCTGAAGAGTCAGTGTCAGTCTCAAATAGAGAAAATCCTTTCAGATGTGCACTAGCAGAGCTTAAATCAGGACTGGCAGTACCGTCGAGCTCGGCCAGGAGCCACGGTTATTCATTCACATAGCCAACCTGGCGGAGCGAGGTCCAGGACACCACCAAGTTTATCTTTCAACCCACTATTATCAATCAACTATCTTTCCAAAGTTGGGTGGAGTACAGTAGGCGACTTGTTGGCTAGGCGTCTGGTTAATTAACCTTAAAGAGTGCTTGAAAAGTCTGGAAATGAAAGCGGCTGACCGGAGGAGCAGCCGCTGCAAGAGGTAGCAGCCAACCAGTTAGAGGCAGTCTGGCTGGCTGCCCTTCAGGTTGCAGCCTAACTGAACTCAGTGGTCGCTGTTTCGGCACTGCTTGGCTAAACCTGAGTCATTTTGTTCTGAATATTGTGTAGTTTTATTTTGTCTTCATACTGTACTTTGAGATCAACTGATATGGGCTCATCTATGACTAACGTAGATGATGCCCAGTAATCAATATGCAATTATTATCCACAATGCCATTACATTAGGGCAACTGTTGAACAAGAATGATGCAAGAATTTTACTTCAACCCACCTCTTGCACAGAACCAGTGTGCATTACCATGGAGCTGGACAGGGTTAAACTTTTAAGCGCTTTTTGTTGGTAGATATTATGCCTTACTTTAATACATTTTGTGCCAGCTTGGTGTCTTTTAAGGGAGAAATTAAAGAAGGCCCGACGGTTTGGATACATGGGGTCAGAGGCTTGGTTCCGCTTGGCTCCTAAAATGAATCGCTGCATCTGCGCCTGAGACAATGATGGGGCAGTCTACCGTGGCACAAGAAATCAGTCCACACCACTTCAAAGGGGTATGACTTGTATCAGTGCCATGGCCCATCATGTAATGACTGAAAAGGGTATAATTCTGGCAATGGCCAGCAATACTATCAGAGCCATACCTGAGGCTGAGCAGGCCTGTTTCAAAGGGTCTTTTTCATCGTAACCATAGGAACAGGCACAGTGCTAAAGCTGTTAACAGAAATGCCTTGATGTTGGAAGCAGGAGACACGCTTAGACAGTGAGAGCAAACATGAGGACTTGGCATCTGAAGGTGAATTACCGCTGATGTCTTACATGTTCTGATAAAAAAAGAATGTCTAAGAGCAGAAACGTGCAGGAAGTATTAGAGCTGCCACCTTGTTGCAGATGTCACGCTCCCCTAAACAGAAGTCATTCTACTTCACTTTCCTTTTAATAGAAATCCCTGAACTCACGCTGCTTAATATCACTTGGAAGGTTTGTCATTGAAAGTTGTGCCTCAAGAGGATGGATTACCATCTTCAGGATGCTTCACATCCATGACACAGTGTCCTTGATCACTCTCAGGTGGCCTGACGAAGCTCTTCCAGCGCTTTTAAATCTAAATATATGGATGAGTAGCCTTGAAACGGTACTAATAGGCCTCTCATTCAGCTAGGTGTATAATCATATGCATCTCGTTTCTCACTATACTCAAAGCTGAAATAAAAAGTTTCATGCCAAAATGCAAAATGTTTGTTAAGAAAATATGTAACTCTTAAGTCATATTTTAAGACCTTAAGAAGTAAAAATTAACTGTGCACCTAAAAAATGATTGAGAACCATCTTTTGTGACAGTTGCAGCATCAAAAAAGTCTCTTCATAAATCATTCACATGTAATGTGTTTAATAACTAAAGTTTTTGAAGAATAATGTACAAATTTTTGAGATTAAATTGTTAAAACTGCTTTTGTTGCACTTGTTATGCAAAAGCTTATCTGAAATCGAGACTTAATGATGCAGCTGTATTGCATTAAATTCAAGCCGAACCAGAACCTGCCCTTGACATAATACAGTTATAAAGACGTGTATTTACCCACGGGGGACATAACCATCCCAACCAGCTGTGTTTCTGATAACTAGTTAGCCAACTAACTGAGTGAAGACAGAAGTTGAGACATTGAACTGCAGGTGTTGGAGGTCCACAGCAACAATTTAGAGAATCAGTTTTATGTTCAATTAATTAAGGCCAACTGTCTCACGTGGCAGCTCGGACTGCACAGGACTATATGTGAATCAAGGTACTGGAGTGTGAAGAACAGAGACGCTAAGTTATTTTATGTAAGTTTCAATTCTTAACTTAAAGTCAAGGCTCCGTTCAAGTCTCCCGCAGTTGTAATGAGTGTTCAGTGATCTGCATGTTGTCCAGTCCATCACCATATATGTGGATTCCAAGCATGTACAGTTTTAAAAAAACACCCATGATGTCTTATAGTCAGAAATACTGTAGAATCAGCTTTATCGGTCAGGCTTACAAATATTTACAACATAGGCACATCTTAATTTAACAAACCTACAAACTTCTATATACAAGACCAGTGTTAAATAGTAGTCCAGGTCAGTCTAGAGTCAGCATCTTTGGTGAAAAGCACACCAGGGATTAATTGTACGTGCACATTTGAAAGGCTAAAACTACAGGAGTGGACTCTCAGTGGATTGATTTTATGCAAAAACATGATGATAGAGAGTTGAGGACCCCCGCCAACAGTGCAAACAGCTGAGATTAAGAAACGCACTGCTGCCAGTTTATCATAGCCTGATTGACTCTCTCTCTCTCTCGCCCTAATAACATCATCGACATACCAACAGCTTGGCTGCAGCACTGGCAGAAGATGCTCACACCATCAAAGTGTAAGTTGCAAAATTTTACAGTGTTAACTTATTCTACTCCTGGAAGCTGGGCTTGTTTACAAAAGTGCTTTCCTGCCTTTGAGAGCCTCTGACTTGAAAAGTTCTATCAAGTTACGAGCTTGAAAGCTGGTGTTTAAGGTGTTTCTAGCTGTAATCGGCTGATGGTCCCCATGGGAGATCTAGAAACGGCACGGTGCACCTATGTGCATATGATTAGCAGTTTAGAGCAGAGGAAGCTGAGCCCCTAACAGAGAAATCAAATCCAGCAGCTTTCACTTATCATATCAAATGTCTTGTTCGTATTCCTTTGCATCCGTCAGGGTAAATAAAGACAAGCATCTGCTCATGTACAGATAAAATGTATTCGTCTATGCTCAATGAAGTTCTTTACCATGTCATAATGTGATATCAACATATTTAAATATTTCTTTCAACCAACGTGATTAAATTATGGATAGTCCTGGTCTACATGCCCACACGTGCAGAGACAATCATACTTGACTTAAATTAAAATAAGAAAGAAAAAAAAAAACAACTGAGAAAATCAGTGAAGGACACAATAGACTGGCGCCTTTACCAGCTGTCACGAGGTAAAAGAGTTTTATACATATAAGATCTGTTCTTACTGACGTATGTCAAAGTGAAGGTAAAATTCTTTTTGTTGTTTTCCAAGGTCCTGACCTTTTGTGATTCAGGATGGTAAATTGGAGCTGGGATTGCCACCATCACAGAAATAGCATCTCGGTTTGTTTGGAAGAGAACCGGCATGCGGACTTGTAGCTTGAGGATTTATCTTCCCAAGTCATGTTTTGCAAGTCTTAGGTCACAAGTCCGAGTCAAATCTATCATAGTTGTGATGAGCGTGCCATCATTTCCTGCATGTCATCAGCATGCTTAGAATACTGCATTGCTATATCTGAACAATTTAAAGTAAATGCAGTTTAAATGTCACTTCTTCACATCTTAATATCAGCAGACATCAGGCGTTTGCAGCAGAACTGGGATAATTAAGAAACCCCCTAGTTTCCTCTGAAAAGTAAGGACTTCATGTTATTTGTAAGCAAGAGTGTCAAGCAAACAATTCTTTGCATTTTTAAAAATTTACAGCATTTGTTAAACCAATTTAAATTCCCTTTGCTATCTATTGTCTTAAAGGATGACAGTCAGTGGTGCTAATGTGAACTTTTCAAACTATTATTTGACTCACCTATCTTGATGAAATGTGAAGCTCTGGTTAAAAACAGGATCTGGGCATCTTTGATCCCACAATTTCCAGTTGGTCGCTCTTTGTATTTGGTTTCTGTTGCCACACAGCAGCTGTAGTCTGTTCATTTCTGCTAGGCAGGAGCTCATGAGAGGGCAACAACTAAATAAATAAATAATGACAGAGATTGTTTACCATTCTCAAATGACAAATCCAAGTAGAGTCTCAATTCACTAGTGAGTCTAGCTGGAATCCAAATCGCAGACTCAAACCCCATTGCTGGAATAACATCCGTTAATCAGTACCAAACTACTGTCATCAATTATTCAACATTCTGGCGATCAATATGTTGAGGAAGGAAGGTGCTGTTCATTCAACGGGCCCTCAAGAGTTGTCAGCCTGTGACCGCTGACACCTGCTACCCTGTGCCATCATCAAAGTCATCTAATACCAAGGATGTATTTGTGTGCAACATTTTCTAATGGCTGCATTTAGCTGAACAGTTTCTTACTTAGTTTTTTTTTTTTTTTATCTTGCTAGTTTATTTTTTCCTTTTTTTAGTTTTCTATAAGTGCCGAATACTATGCAGGGTCACGGGGGTCTACTGGAGCCTATCCTAGCTCATTACAGGTGAAATGCAGAGGTACACTCTGGAAAGGTCACCAGTCCATCGCAGGGCCTTACCTGTTAATCACGTTCACAAATTTGTTTATTCCGTACAGAGGAATTTTATGCACCCATGCACAGTGCTGTGGAAATGTCACGGAAGCCAGTAGTCGCTCTTCCATTAGCCCGAGATCTGCACAAAACCTAAAAAACTGCAACGGAAATACCTAGAATTTAAAAAAAAAACCTGTTAAATATCGCACAATGCTTTTTACGCTTTCATAAAGTGGTTTTTCAGACGCGTCCATTGTCAAGTTTAGTTCATAAGTTTGATGGAAACACTTTTTTCGCATTTGCACATGTCCGGCAGCACTAGATTTGGTGTAGTCGATCAATCTAAAGGCATTAAAATCTAGTTACCACCTGTTTTTGGCCTCATTTATACGTCTGTAGTTGTGCTATAACACTACTTAATAATTGTGCATTACTGTGTAACATAAGGGCTTTGCCTTAAATAATCATTTAAAGATCATTTATCGGTCTAGTGTGTTTGCGCAGGTCATGTCAGATACCGTATTGTTGCCTGAAATACCCCCGCAGAGGTACATTGTACATTAGGAGACAATTTGTCTGTTAATGCTCCATTTCTTATCAGAGCTTCCTTCAGAGACCTCACGCTGTCATGAAAATTGTCCAGCAGCCCCTCTGCTGTTCAACAGCTTCTCATCTAACCACCGAGGTGCTCCAGAGTCCTCGCAGTCTCCGCCACAGTGATTGTATCCCACCTTTGGAGCTTCTTTGGTGACAGAATCAGGACAGCTCTGCCGTCAGCAACATCAAAGCCTCAGCAAGACGGAGATGGATTAATAAGTAAAGAAAAGTACCACGGAACAAGAAAGGCTCTCAGATCACACAAGGCAGCAAAGTCACCTGGGGCCTCTGAAGGAGAACTTTTTCTAAACCTGTTTATTTTTTTCTACTTGCTCAAAGACCTCCAATGTGTGAGCATCATAATTTCACAAACAGCAGGGGGAAGAGAAGCTGGACTGCCGCTGCTACCTGACATGCAGGATCTTGAAAGAAGGCATGTGCTCAGACCCGTATTCACCCAGCATGCCACTTTTAATTAGTCTACAAGCTCCCAGTACTGCATCACCCTGGTGACACAGGAGGAGGGCACCATGGCATCCTGATGCTTTACAGTCATTTTTGGTGTGAGAGGACACGAATGGCTCATTGGTTGTATAGTCGAATAAAAACCAACAAAACTCATGTTTCTTATTACAACATCCGCAAAAATACTTGTTAGAAAGTAAGGGGGCTAAAGGGACTTTGTTATATCTCCATGTGAAAAAACATGAATTATTTTACAGTAATAGCAAGTTATTAAGATTAAGACATAAAAATATATGATTACATATTAAAAAAGCACATGGTTGTTGCTTGTCGTCGCATCACATAAACACTATCCCACAGAAAATGAAAGACAACATATTTAATATGGCCAAATTACAATTTTTGAGCACCTATTGTGCTGTTACACCTTCGTAGAAATGTTTACCAATAATCAGCCAAAAGAAGAGGAATGAGTGAGGAAGGAAATAAAGCTAATGACAAATAAATGCTTGCTTCAAATGAAAAACAAAAAAACAACAAAAAAAAAAAACAAGGGGGTATGGGAATGACTTGGTAATCAAGTCAACATTTGCATAATAATTCCAAAGCGGAGATTGGTTGGTAAATAGCACGCTTGCAGAATAAAAAATAAATGAATTATAAGTGAAAGATTATTTTATCAATATATGTCGACAGATTCAGCTGCTTGTATCCATCCTGAGTGTTTCTGAGTCACTGTAAACTAGACGGTGAACACCAGATTGTCACGTTTTAATTCTTAAACATTTCCTCTCCTGAATTGTGAACATGCCCGTGATGAACATAGTGCTATTTTCCTTTCTGTATATTTATAGATTTTCAAAAAGGTAGGTTCTGTATCTGCAAATAAGTCCACCTGTAGAGGGTACCTTCGTCTTTCCGCCTTTCATAGTCGGGTGGGGACTTCAGCTGTTGACCCTGAACAGCACAAAAGCAGGTATATATAATGTACAAATGAATGTTGGGTTTTCTAAAAAAAAAAAAAAATCACAAACTACTACATATCCTAAGGAATACTTGAAAAATGTATTTTTTACCATTGTGGAACCAAAAAAACTTGTGCTTAGGTGACATAGCTCAAGACAGCCCAGTTTAGTTGTTTTTTTTAGGGGAATTTTGTTCATTCTTTTATTTATCCATTTGTTGTGGTGTGGCGCTTCCACTTGTGACTACAAGAGAAACAAACAAATATTTTTAAGGCACAAATATGAGGTTTTGACATCCCTCCTGTTATATTGTACAGATAAGCATACCCATGCCTAAAAACACTGGCATGCTTGGCTTCCAGTGAAGAGAATGAATTTTATCCGATAAGATCTCTGAAAGTTTCACTTCAAGGGCTATTATTTCCCTTAAACTCAATTTTTGTTTCACAAAATTGTGTATTTCAAAGTTTTTATTGTTTTACACATCTTCAGTTCAGGTGAAAGTGGAAAAACTGGAATGTCTTTTTATTGCCTTCAACAAAATAAAAAACAGAATTGCTAAAAGGATCCTTTCAGTTGACAATGTTATCAGTCAGGACATGATATAAGTGTTCACAAAGCCTTGTTTTTGGTCCCGAAGTATTCGATAGCTCACATTGTGAAGAGCAAAATGTCTAACATTGCTTAGAGCCGCTAGCTCAAACGTATCCAGCTCAAGACGAATGGGCTCCTCACACCAGAAGCGACGCCTCCCTTGTGCTCCATTTGTTTTCATTGAGAAACCAGCAGCAAGTGTCTGGCAGGCAGGGGTGGTCGCAAAGTTACCGGCGTTCTCAGAATACGCTGCAGTTGCAACTTTGGGTAGAGACGAGACTGATTGATTGTCTGCAAGGATAGCACATTAGAGCGAACACAGACACAACACAGCAAAAAAAGATAAATTTAGCACTGAACCGGTTGTTAGTTCTCATGGTGTCTCCCAGATAAATACTAGGAGCAGAGTCAGACTGTGTAACTGGTGAGTAAAACTCAGCAGCTTCTCCCAGTTTCTGCTCTTTTTATATCACTTAGCTTGTGCTAACGTCTCATTTCGTTCGCTCCTCAAAGCTTATGCAAATTACCGTCTAAAGCTTCATATTACCAGTGGTCAGCAGTTTGCTTTTTTTTTTCTCCTTTTAATGCTCTATTTGGTACATACGGGCTGTCTGATCTTTCTTTTGAGATTACTGGTGGTGCTTGGAAGAGTCAAAGCAGAAATTCACCAATAAAGCCCCGATGGCTGGTTTGGCTCATGTTAACAAGTAAAAAACTTTATTGGGTGCTCCACTTTTACGCTTAAAACAAGACTAACTAGGGTTTTCCATTGAAACACATCACAAATGAACTTGTAGTTTGGCATCACAGTGGAATACAGCCCTAAGCTAAAATAAAAATGATTTCCCCTGCACATAACTGCACCGAAGTTCAACTCCACAGGGCGTTTCTTTTCTGTCATCAAATGTCCTGCTTTCTCACAACAGGTTCATCAGATGCTTAGAAATGTATGAGGCTTCACTGTTTATCAGCTCCGATTTGGTGTTTAAGGATGATCTTCTTGACACCTGAAAGCAGCTGTGAAATTTACAGGGCAGCAGTTAAGTGAGTCTACCAGTGAACTGTGGCTAACTGCTGCCAGAGTTCATCGCCTTCCCTGCCTCTCAGCAGAGGATTTAACTCGGCAAGCTATTTATGTCATAACAACCTAAAACCCATCACCATTTATTACAAAAAAAAAAACTTCACAAGGCAAAACAAGCTCTAAACTGCAAAATCATCTGTCAAAGCTAGATTTTTCCAGCGCTGTCGTGCTGCTACATGATGAGATTGTTCAGTTTATGAAAATCTGAGGCCAAATACAAGCATCACAGTGTTCCCCTTTTCCCTGGTCCTGCTTGACCCAACAGTCAGACCGAGGTGTAATGAAGCTAGTTCTGCCCCCCTTTCTAATCTGGTCTGACAGGTCCCACAGTATTATAAATGTGCGCTGCAGCTTGACACATTTAATGTCATCTGGAATATCATGCTGCTCTAACAAGCGAGAACCCAAAAGTCATAAATTCCCATGGCACATTGTCCATATTCATTAGCAAACAATTTATTGCAGAATTTTGTTGTTATTTTCTTATGAGGTGCCAGAAAATCCATCAGTCAGTCAGCCCCTGAGCCCAGCAGCACAGAAAGTCAAAGATTGATAGTCTCCATCCAGCTGTCATGAATCATTCATCTGGTATCCACTCATTAACAAAGTGCCAGTTTCAATTTGGTTTTTTTCATGAGACTGTTGTGGTTTCCCTTCAGAGGACGACGGGGGGATAAATAAATCTGCTCAAAACAACTAAATTCTTATTTTAAAGGAAAAATATCTTTGTCCACGGGGTATTAATATCTGTCTTGACTAGAAATTTTAAAACCAGTAAAATAGTGTTCAATATTCTTGAAACAAGTTTTTTTTCTTTTTCATACTTAGAAATGAGCATTTGAAGTGTGGAGTGTGTTAACATGCGTTCCAATGACCAACGAATGGGTTTCCAGTCGTGTAGTCAGAAGTAACTGGTGGGAACCTCTATTGGTCGCATCACTGGTGATCTTAGGGCTTATCTTCAAGTGTTTTGCTCGGCTGTGTACCTTTCCGTAGGGTGAGATCCCAATCCAGGATTGTACTACCCTGACAATATCCCACTTTGAAATGCTGTGAAATACGTGAACTGTCTTTTGGTTTTGTGACTTGTAGTGCTTGGCTTGACAGACCTCTGAAAGTAAGAGTAATCAGAGGCTCAAATGGATAAACTAGCATGAATTAAAGCTCTGAATCAAGGCCACTATTCCCAGCTCTGCCCTTAATCTGGCAGCAGGCGCACCTCTTCACTTAGAAACCAATTGCCCCAGCCAACCGAGCCTTAAAACACTTTCTCATTCACTGCATGTTCCATAGTTGCATGTATCTTAATCTGAAGAGACGGTTCCATTTCAGCTCGCTCCCAGTAACCTTCTTCATTCATCGCTCCCCACGTACACCTTCACTGAAGGGAATGAGGCGCCCAGAAATAGAAATGAAAGGAGATGATTTTAATAGCTAAACCATAGTTACCACAAACAACTCCAAAGATGGAAAAGGTAACGAAGGAGAAAAAGGAAATGAGCTGCATAGAGAGAAAAACAGTTTCCACATTTGGCTCTGTTGTGTATTAACTTCCTCAGGCTGGGATTATTAGAAGTGAATCTTATTGGCATCATTGTCTGCCTGGTTAAAAATACAAGAGGCAGCCTCTCGATAATTGCAGTGAGGTGAACACAAGGTTGTTTCTGACGAATGGTCTGGCTACATATGATGCTCCCTCAATATCTCCCAGTTTAAATAGCAATCAGCCTGCCTGCTTGGTTTTAAGGCGCCACAAATGAGAGCATCTAGAATATGAGAGACAAATGAGGCTCAAACCCAAACTGAAACACTGTAGAGAAAAGTAATTAGACGACATGGCATTTCCTGATGAGCTTTATGTGGCTGATAAATTACAGTTCGACCTAAAACTGAGTGCTGCTAAACCGTGCAGTCGTTAGTCACCCATGTGGCAGCTGAAGATCTGACATTACTTCTCCATGTCTTCTTGAATGAAAACATAGAGGAGGCTGTTAAAGAATGACACTGATTTTAAAATGTCATTGTGCCATCTTTCTGTTGCCATGGAGACACTTCAATCAGCATTTGTTGATGTCACAGCTGGGCGATTGCTTCAACTTCAATCTGAACAGCACACAGAGGCTACACGTGAGTGTTTGTTTTGTCTCTGTGTGGTCAAAGGAAAGAATATGGGAGTGAAATAGAAAAATAACTTACTGAGCTGCACAGTGTGTGGCTGTTGCCTTTAGGCTGACAGCGATGTCAGCAATACACACCGGCGTTCATTATGGCAGCGGTGCAGTGGAGGAGACTTTCATAGCAAAATACTTCAGCTACTGCACATGCATGTCCCAATAGGCGCATGTGTGATGCACCATGCATGCAAATACCTCATCCAGAATGTGAATATTCTGTAACTTTTCAATGTCTTGCTGCTCCACAGACTTTCCACCGAGCCATGGCATATTGACAGAGCAATACTGGGAGGAGACCGGAGGATGTTAAGGTTTACCCGAAAAGTGGTAGAAAAGACAAGAAAAATCCATGAACTATTATCTTATTTTCAACAAGCCGGTGTGACCTTATAGATTTATTGATGTAAGAGGAAAAACTCCACATTTCGTCAAAATTGGTTCGAGACTTGGGGCTTTACCACTTCGTCTTCTGTTCAGTAATGTCACATTTCAGAGAAGTTAAAGATAGTTAGCTGGCTCCAGAAAAGTTGAAGTAACCTAAAGCTGGCGAGCTCTAATAAGCCTTTTTGTTAACAGATATTTTATTAAAAGTTGAAGTCACCTAAAGTTAGCAGGCCCTAATAAACAAGTGATGATATGCATGTTATGTTAAATTTATAAAAGAAAATAAATAAATGGTGTGTTAATTAATGTTAATCAGCATCGATCAAGCTGGCTCCAGTTCATCAAGTCCAGTAAACTTTTTATGATGCTCTAATACATTTGTAACCTTAAATTTATCTTGTTACATTAAGAAAATTGGAACTTAACTTAAGTCAGCCAGCTGCATTTGTGATGGTAACTGAGTTGAACTGGCTGCTCTAAAAACTAATTTCCTTTTCTCAGTTTCACTGTGTAGATTTGGCACGCTGCTTTTATATGTTTGAACATTTATTTACCTTTCTCCTCCTCAGCTGGGCCTCTCTTTCTGGGAAATCTGAAAGACCTTCACATATTCACTCCCACCTATTACGCTTAATGACTTTTAAAGACTGCAAAAAAGTAATGACATGGACAATCTGTCTATGAGCTCAATGTTCTGCTGTGGATGCTGTAGTCCATGAAAAAGGCTGAGAGCTTGTAAAAATCAATTATGTCCCCTTATGAGCTTCACCGCTACTCAGTGTCTCATTACTAAAACTGCCCCTCCGACGTGCAAGGTGAATTAACAACATGTGTCGTGGCTTCAGCACATCCCAGCACATAGGAGCACATTTGTTCATTATGTATCCCCCCATCCCCGCTTCCTTTTTGGCAATTGTGTCGGCCTCATTGGTTGCACTATTGTTGGGCTGACTGTGTCCCTCACGCCTATCTCTTTCTCCCGCCTCACTCCGTCTCCTTTGCTGTAATAGAGATCTATTGATTTTTATCCCGAGTACTTCTCACTGGGCATCTCACTGCCTCTCTCACTTACGTATGCTGTAAGCAGCTCTGAACTTTTTTTCAGGTCACTAAAGGGTGATCAATTAGTCTGCCTATTGGATTTTAATCTCCCAGTTTTTAATTCACAAGATGTAGCTGATACCAAGGCCCTTCTAGGGTATCCAGCAGAGAGAGATTCAAGGTTTTCTTGGGAGTTCACCCCTGCTTAGGTACTTCAAGGATTATTACATCTGACTAAATGATAGGCCAGGATGGAATTAACAGACCATTTGTCCCCTAAGCACCTCATATAAAACTCTAATATTGTTTTTTTCCCATTAATCCAAAAGTGGTTTTAAATCACCACAGATTGACATCCTTGAGCAAAAAGGTCATCCCTGCACTTTAGAAAACAGTGTCTCCCCACCTTTCCTCGCTGCATGTAGTGATAAAAGTAAACTGAGTGAAATGTGCTTTTAATTAAAAACAAAAAAAGAAGTCATATTTCATGTTTAAAATGCACCGTGAGATTAAACAAAGATGCAAGCAAGAGCGAGGAAAGTCAACAAAGTCACACGGAGAGCAGGAAATAAAGGCTGAAGTGTGCCTGGTCGTTAATCAGGCTCTCAGGGGCTGTCCAGATAATAATCTGAGACAACACATATCACGCTGGTGTGTAGCACCTAATTACTTGACAGTGTCTGTGCTTGGACACTGAGAGGCGAAGTGGATGAGAGCAGCACCAGCACAGCCACCCTGCTGCCTGATGCCTCTGGGCACTTTGTTTAAACAGTTATGTTTCTACTGTGGTGCAGCTCAGTGATCATTATTCAGAAAGAGCACAGATACTGTTGCACAGCCAGGAACTATCGACGAGGGATGCGGTTGCAGTGCAGTTTGGCTCGCGGGGAGGTGTAATGATTATGACACGTTTCACTCCAAAAAGGTTTTTCTTGTTGGCCTCTGCCTTGTGAATCCAATTTCCCTACTTACCCAGAAAAGAGGAAAATACAATAAAAAAAAAACTACGACTACAAATTCAATACTGAATTTTAGATCACAAACCTCTTTTTGTTTTCCTCATCTGGTAATGCAGTCAGTTTTAGTTAGAAATAAAAATATAGTTTTTCTATTGGGTATAATAAGGGTTTGCTTTCAAAGTCACAGATCTTTATTCATGAAACTTTATTTCATTCGTCAGGGCTTTCAAGGCAGGAGGAGAATCAAAATCTGATAAATAAAAAATAGAGGGAAGCTATGAAAAGATTTGTGAGGTTTTTTTTTTTCGGTTAGTTTTCATTCAAATGGCAGTCAGGAGCAACTGTGGAAGTTAAGGCTCGATCCAGAACGAAAAACTTTCTGATAAAAGCAGCTGAGTAGAAATGCAAAGGAGTCGTTGGAAGGTTTAGCTGATGTAGGATTAATGGTGCATCGCTCTGCCGTGGCGTTGTATGGGCTGTATGGAGGAGTGATGAAGACGAAATGCTCTCTGCAACCTCAAGTCCTTAAAGTTGAATAAATCAAAGCTAGATAAAGCTGTAAAATAATGCCCTTTTGTGTTATGTGCCAAAACAGAAAGAAATTAATTTCTTATCATTAAAGTCCACAATCCACTGCAAGCCAAGGTGAACCAGAAGCTTTAGTTGCTGGCTATCAAGCTTACCTAATAATGTCACGTGTTAAAAATGGATCATTTGCTTTAACTCTCACCATCTTCACGGCTGGAACTGACGACACATTGGCAACACCTGCCTCGTTCTCTCTTCTTTTAAATGTAAAGCAGGCCCAAAATACATTTGTACTGCTGGATAAAATGATGCTTTTTGTTTGTGACACCTTTCACAACTTTCACAGTAACTACATCTGTGTAATTTGGTGATAGAGTGGATCACATCATCTATTAACCCCACAAAAAAGGTTTTGATATACATTATTGATGTTAAGAGGGTTTATTTTAAGAAAAGCTGTGATGTTTTTCTAACCATGTTCAATTTGTTTAAAAAACTTAAACCCACAAGTTTCAGGGGCCCAAACTTAACCAAAATGGTGAGTAAAAACAAAAAAAGGAAAAAAAATACAAACAAAATACAAGAATTGTGATTACAACTGATTACAGTCTTTAGGAATCGAGCTGTGTCACAGTTTGATTAAGTGCACATTGGTAATTTTGCTCAGATACACACATTCCTTAATGACGGTGGAGTGATATTGATAATTTTTATTAATGTATGCATTTACGTTATCTGCTATTTCTTCTTTTTTACCAGCTTCCTGTTTTGGCTTTGGAACTGTGTAGCTTCCAGAGTTCATTAGGTTAAATGGCTAAATTCTTCATAAATATTGTTTGTCCAGTGCTCCTCTAGTTTTATATTTTTGATTCGTAATCTTGTATCAACAGATTGTGAATCTTATCTTATCATTATTATGTGAAAACATGTAGGGATTATATACGGGTTGCATGTTTAGTGCATAGGTTGATACTCGATTGTGGAAATGATTCAAAGTTTCTGTCTATTAAATGAATGAGTACAAATCCACTCCCCACGACATTACTGACCATGTGGTCAGTGTTGACTGTACTAGAAAAGCACTTGGAGGGGATCTTTATCTAACCATGAGTCTTAGGTGGTCTAGGATGAGTCCTTCCAGGGTTTTGGCGACATGGGAAGTCAGTGCCATTTGTCTTTAGTCCCATGAAGTACTGGGATCCAGCGTCTCCACCACAGAAACGAGGTAAGAAGAATTCCTGACCCTGCTATATAAATCTAACTGGAGCAACAAAAAGTTCAGTTTCCATTTGTCATGGCTGCACATCGCTGGGCAGACCTAATGTAGAGCAGAATGCATTTCTGTGTCGTTTGTTCTTATTTGTCACGATGACACACAAGGACAAAAACCACACAGCTGCGTGCGCTCCTCTTGTGGCGCTCCTCTTGTTTTCAGGAAACCCTGCGGCTTCTGGGAGTGATGTCCGCGAGTTTGTGCATGCATGCCTTTTAGCTCAACCTCTCTGCCTCTGCCACTTGGCCACAGCGATTTTGCAGGAGTGAACAATGACCTTTGACTCCATTACAACTGATTGGATTGGTTCTCCTCCCTGCAGCTGGCAGGCCGCCCAGCATTACACCCTGCAGGGACACGGTGGGGGCCACACACACACTGCTTACAGTCCCCCATGCTTATCCTCCTCTTCTCACACATTCCTGTATCCATCCGCCTCACCCATCTAACAGAAGTACTTTGTGGTTACCATTCTTCAAACTTCTTCTACTTAGGTTTGTTGTTTCTACCAGCAACTCCCCGTTAGTCTAAGGCTTCACTGTTTTAAAACAAAGTAATTTTTTTTTTGTGGTGATTCAGAAACCACCTTCAGCTTCGTGTTACCTTGCTAGTTGAGATCTCTCCTGAAGAATAAGAAGAAGGAAAAAAAACGGGTCAAACCAGATTGTGCTCTAGAAAACGAATGAGTTTTAATCAGAGGTCTGATAGGCACTAGAGTTCTTAGTATCCAATATTCCACTTATGATGCGTTTCACGATGCAGCGCCGGCTTACGTACCAGGGCTCAGCCCCAATTTAACGCCTGCTTACGACATTGATCATTCCAGGACTTTTCATTCCTGTTTTATTTATTGACTTTTGTGCTTGCTCTGACTCATGCATTTGAGACCTTTGAGACCTTAGCAGTTGGTCATTGCTGATGCTGTACTAACAGTAGCAACAGCATTTCTTCTTGTGTCACTTGATGTCAGCAATTATCCACAAGAAGCAAGAGTTGCTGCCCTTCAATCTGGGAAGAGTCATAGAGTCATTTGGATCATTTCCAAACAATTTAGTCATTTTAGAGACTTTTCGGTAATCTAGGTGAAAATAATCACGACGACCTTTGATAGCAGGCAACTGTGCTTCCTTTTTTTTGGTTCCCGAAAAAGTTTCACTTTTTGGCTCCTGAAGAAGTTTCACTTTTAATCTTAAATGGCTTTTCTGCAGTTCTGAAAGGTGAGAAGGTTCAGACTCATAAGCTGTTGTAAGACATTTGTTCTTGTGAGTCATTCAAGTCATGTAGATCAGAAAGCTTACCTTCCTCTGGGCTGTTAATTGTTTTTACCATTATTATTTTTTTTTTATAATAAAGAAATACCCGAAAAACCTCACAGAAGTGAGGCAACTAAAGATGAGAAAAAATTACTCCACCACTAAATGTGAGAGACGAATTATGCAATATAGCAAAATACCACAATATCAACACTGAGGTTAATGCAGTTGAATGTGGCATTAAAAGCCGATGATGAATAATGTCTAACATACTTGGATTTTTGCAGAATCTTTGAGCATTTTGTTGGTAAGTAAATAATGAAACTGCCCCAAATGCAGGAGATGAGGACAGCAGGAGTGCAAACAAATCCATCCATTATCTATACCCGCTTTATCCGTTTCCGGGTCACGGGGGTCTGTCGGAGCCTATCCCGACGCATATCAGGCGAAAGGCAGGGGTACACCCTGGACAGGTCGCCAGTCTATCCAGGGCCACATACAAACAACCAATCACACTCACATTCACACCTAGGGAGAATTTAGAAAGATCAATTAACCTACACTGTATGTTTTTGGACTGTGGGAGGAAGCCGGAGTACCCGGAGGAAACCCACGCAAGCACGGGGAGAACATGCAAACTCCACACAGAAAGACCCACCGGGCCGGGAATTGAACCGGGAACCTTCTTGCTGTGAGGCAACAGTGCTAACCACTAAGCCACCGTGCTGCCCGTGCAAACAAATGTCCTTCAATAAAAGAAATAAAGCTACAAACAGCAATCCAACAAAGAAAAAAAACCTCAAACCACCTCCACTATAGGAAAACCCCATATCCCGACACACAAACCAACCAGGGGAAAAACAAACAGTACTGAGCAGCAGGGAAAGACAAGACAAGACAAATAGGACTGCAGGACACAGGTGCAAACAATCAGGGCAGGTGGGAACAAGGGAAGTCAAACTTTAACTTACACAAGGACACAGACTTTCAAACTAAAACAGGAACTAATCAAAAACCAAAACCATGACCGTGCTCTGTGCTGCTGATCCTTTCATGCTGTATTAACATAATTTTAAGACTCAGATCATGTCCTGATTAGAAGTGAAAGAGGGGGTTCTTTCTGTTTAACGTGACTCTATCTTTTTAATGTCAGGAGGGGAAAGTAATGAATACATTTCACCACGCTGAGATTCAGAAGCAAACAAACAGCATTCTAACCTTTGCCATCAAACATGGTTTTACATTTAACAGGAAGATAAAAGAGGGACTTTGACACACACATTTTCCTTTTAGCTCACCGTACCCAAACTATAAAATAAATAAGTGTATGCGGTAAGAGGTGTCCAAACGCTTGTGGCTTTTTAAGCTATTACCATTTTATTAACTTTTATGATTTTCTTCTGTACCTGCATCCATTCTTCTATCCCTCCTACACTCTCAGCTGCCTTCGTCTCTTCATCCCTTTCATTTCCTCTCATTCTCTCTCTTCTGTTTCTTTCTCCATTATCTCATGCTGTCCATTTCTTCTTTTTGTCTGGATCCCAGCCCACGGCTCAAAGCTGTACTTTCTGGTTCAGACCAATGTCATCTTTCATTACCAGTGGCTCAGCGAATCCAGCTGCACAGTGTTCTCTGTATAATTAAGCACACAAAAGGACACACACGAGCATGCCGCTACCATCAGGCGAGTTGGGAAACATATCAGGTTCGAGCCTAACTAGTGTTAAAAAAAATAAAGAACACACAATGGAGCGTGTTGAAACAAAACAGTCCTGGAGAATCATTGAATGTCCGTGTAGATAAGTTATTACAGGAAAATGGGCAATTTAAAGTTATTATTATTTTAATCATTTTCTTTTAACTGCGGTTATTAAGCTGTCTTGTAGAAGGAAGCAGCGCACAGCATGTAAAGGCTAAGCAGACAGTGATACTTTATTCATTAATACGTGGTGTTTTAAGAGCGGAAATCCATTAATTCAGTCAGTCAAAATTATGATTCTGTCTCTTTTGTCATTCATGTGCTGGACACATCCGAGCAATTTGGTTTGTTTGGTGTCCTGGAAGCTTTTGACGCCTACATCAGAGTACCTCCACCTTGAAGGAAATCCGTAGTTCCTGTCAGCAAGCAGCTTATTACCAACAATAAATATGCTTTACTGAGATAACGCCTTTTAGTGGCCATCATTACAGTGAGTGCAAAAAGGTAAAGCCAGAAATATAAAGGAGATGGAGTTGATTAAGCATAGGTTTTGAACATTGGACCCTGTCTTAACAATCATACTTTAAAACATTTGCCATAAAGTCGTATCTGTTTGTGTTTTAAGGTGGCCTTGTGGATACAGTGACGGTGCTATGACAGTTGTCCGAAAGCTGAAAAAGCTGTGTTTACACTTTTGTTTAACCTTACAGAGATGAAGAAAAAATGTATGGCAATTGGTGTAATTCAGAGCAAAGCATAGTTAGACAAGTTATTATTGAGCTAAAATGAAATACACTTGTTGTTATACTTGTTTAAACTGATGTTTCGTACTAAACTATAGTACGTCACGTTTTTGGCTGAGTATGCAAATGAATGAGTGAAAAAGTTGGAAAGGGAGATATAATTTGTATTTATATATATCGTGTGTGTGTGTGTGTGTGTGTGTGTGTGTGTGTGTGTGTGTGTGTGTGTGTGTGTGTATATATATATATATATATATATATATATATATATATATATATATATATATATATATATATATATATATATATAAAATAAAAGAACGAGCGAGGGAGAGAGAGACCTGTCACATGTATTCTATCTTGGTCATGTGACACGTGTTCCATTTTGGTCATGTGACTGTGTGTTGTCCTGCTTATGGAACTTTCCAGATGATGACACATCAAAGGACATTATGACATCACAGGACATCATAGTTCTAATTTGTTCTAAATCCAACAACCTCTTCAGAGTTCTGACAGCCTTGGACGACTCAACACACTATTTCAAACCACCTGAGAAAACAACATTATTCACTTACTTTCACAAACCCCGAACAAACCAAATCTATCAAAATGAGTCTGTGGGGCGACATGGTAGAGGAAGCCATCGAAGCAGGAGAGTTAGGAGATGACTTCGACAACACAATGATCTACTCTGAAGTAGACTTCAGTGAGGAAAATGATGAGGAGCCCCCCATCGACCAAGAAGATGCAAGTCAGAGCTCTTATAAACAGCAGGTGGAAGACGAAGTATCGCTGGACTCAGCTGCCTCTGAAACCCCTCGTTCAGAAAACACAACAACACAAAATGATGACAATCAGTCCACAAACTGCATTGAAAGGGAATCGACCTTTCCTCACAACAGTCCTAATGACAATCACCCTGAAGGACATGTGAGGAGGGAGCAGATGCCCTCGCAGTCTTCTGAAACCTCCCATTCAGAGAACAGCCAGGAGGACTTTAGTATCCTGGAATCTGCAGGAGGCCCAAGAAGACCAGCAAAAATAAATTACAGGCAGACCAACTACATGAGTCCATTGGACATCATGAAGAACAAGCTGCAGAAAAAGAACTTTTTTCTTACAAAGGAAAAAGATAAAAGAATTGCTGCAGAAGATAATTGTGAGATGTTCTGGAGGAAGCTGTCCGAGGTGGAAGTGACTCTAGAACATCAACAAAAAGTCAGAGAAGCTCTTGAAAACGAGCTGCAGCAAAGCAAAGTTAAAATTGAGGATTTGCAGTCGTCCAAAAGACTCAAACAGGAGGCTGAGTCCAGACATGCCGAGGCCCATAAGCTGGCCCTCACTGAGCTGGAAAACCTGAAGAAACAGCTCAAAGAAAAGGCCAGCACTAATCTTCAACTGGTCTCTCAACTGAAACAGAAGAAAGAGGTGACAGAAGATCTTGAGTGGAAGGTGGCAGAGCTCAGTGTGCAACTCAAGTCCACCCTGGTGTCGGCAGAAATCAAGCCTGACGTAAGTGCAGGTGCACCTGAGTCTCCTGTAAAAGTCCAAAAACAGATCAGTGTGACAAAGAAAACACTTTCCACCCTGACAGAGGACGTCACACCAGAAAAGATCTCTGCACCAAAAGAAGAATTCAACCTGCAACTCGATGTCCTCGATGAGTTTCCTGACCCAGAGGAGTACATCAGAACCAGGTACAGAGAACTTTATCATAAAGAACCACAGGCATCAGTACCAGAAGGGGGTTCTGAGAAAATACCAACACAAACCCAGAACAAGAAAAAAAAGATGGAAAAGAAGAAGAAGACGACCACATCAGGGTGACGACGCTAAAAGAAACACTAGAAGAAGAATCGGGATCAAGACACAAGAATTTCATGTCTCAAAACTCAAAATCAGAAAATTAACCCGTAAAAAAATATATTTGCCTGTGTTCAATGTTGAATAAATAATGATTTTAATCATTAAAATCTGTAAACTTTGTCTTCTTTCTATTTTTAATCCTGTTGATTGATGGGAGCAGTTAAAGTTCTGGATATCTGCACTAACATTGGAAATTATAAACATCGGAAACATTTAAATTGTTTAATCACACGATGAATATCTGGTCAAACACTAAAACTGAAAACCAGGACAAGAAAAAACATGGACCAGTTTTTCATGATTACTTTTTTGTAGCTGTTCAGGATTTAATTGTAGATTAAATTTAATCATGAATATATTCAATTCAAACCAGATACATAAAAACTAAATGTTTGTTTTCTCTCCCTGAGTGAAGTTATGTTTCAGACACATGAAACAATCCTGTAGATGATGGGATGGTTTGTAAATGTCACATGTCAAAACTGTTTCTTTTTTTAATGTTTGATCTCAAACTGAGATGTGATGGGTACAATTTAACTTTAACATATCTTTAATTTTATTTCGGTAAGGAAGTGGAAGTGACAGTCCTGAGTTTTCATCTTCAGCGTGTCAACGAAACATAAAGTGAAAAACAGAAAAAAACTCTTTAATGATCATAAACAGTGTTGCATTTGATGCTGTTAACCTTTGATCTTTATCAATGAAATGTATTAATATTGAAATTAATGACTATTTTTATAAAAGTTACAAGAGTTAAATTGCAAAACCAATCAAATGAAAGTCCTTTTCTGTGGACTGATAAAAGCCTAAATACTTTGTGAGGTCTTGTTCTCTTTCCAGCGTCCTGCAGATGAACTATAAATGATGTGTTCAGGTCACACAAGAATGTATAACTTTATACACACTAACTTCAAGCACGTTGTGGTTGTCTATTATTGCAACTTAGACAATGATTAGATCATATTTAAGGACAAATAATGCAGAAATAATTTAACTTTAAAGGAACTGTTTCCATACGTGGAATATAGCAGCTCCTTGGTACCACTTCCTCAGGACCCAACAGTGTCTGCAGCTTCACCGTCGGCTGCATCGCAGGAACGAATCTGCTGCCAGGTCGGAGGTGGAGTGCTGATGTCAGACGTTACGTAACAAAATACCCAAAAACTTTCCTAATGCAGCATCTGCAAAGATACTTAAAATAAGGCTAAATGAATAAGCAGAACTTGAAGATCCATAGTGTCATGAGCTTCAGTTCCAGCTGACAACAAACAATATGTTCAAACTATAAACTGCTTTCAGACACGAGTCTCATTTGTCTGGCAGTTTGTGACAAAGCAGAAAAGAGAAAATGTAATTATTAGACACATATTTAAATAATATGGTAAAAGAGGTTATTCCAGAAACAAAGCTGGCTGACTGCTCCTGCCACCTGACTCTTCAGCACTGATGTACATGACAACACCTTCCAGTAGCAACCAGCTACACTTTCTGCATTGTTGACCAAACCAACTTCAAAATACTTCCGTTTTTCATTGTCATGTGTCATTTGTGTTGTGTCTTGTGTTTTAATTCCTCTGCGTGCACGTCTGTGAGAGAGGAGGTTTCTGTCTGGGTGAGTGAGTTTGGACACGTAAAAATAATACTAATAATGATCATAATAATAACAAATCATTACTTCTAAAGCACTTTTCAAACATAAAAATGAAGCACAAAGTGCTTTACATTAAACACATCAAATCTTTTCTTTTCCAAAGTTGCGGGACATAAAAATGAAAATTGGTCTGGGGACTGAGATGGCCGCTCCAGAACGTTGTACTTATTCCTGCAAGAATGCCTTAGTAGGTGTGGATCAGTGTTTAGGGTCGTTGTCTTGTTGAAAGATCCAGCCACGGCGCCGCTTCAGCTTTGTAACAGTACCCTGGAGATTGGTCTCCAGAATCTGTTGATATTGAGTGGAATCCATTCATCCCTCAACTTTGACAAGATTCCCAGTCCCTCCACTGGCCACTCAGCCCCACAGCATGATGGAACCACCACCATGTGTTACTGTAGGTATCAGGGGTTTTTCTTGGAATGCTAGTTTTTATTTCCTCCATGCAGAACGCCCCTTGTTATGCCCAAACAACTCAATTTTGGTTTCATCAGTCCACAGCACCTGATTCCAAAAGGCTTCCTCTGCATCAGTCTCGCTTACAGCATCTCTTTGTGTAAAGTGCACCGAATAGTTGAACGATGCACAGTGACTCCGTCTGCAGCAAGACGATGTTGCAGGTCTCTGGTGCTGGTCTGTGGGTCGACTCTGTTCTCACCAGTCGTTGTTTCTGTTTATTCGAGATTTTTCTTGGTCTGCCACTTCGAGCCTTAACTTGAACTGTGCCTGAGGTCTTCCATGTCCTCAATGTCCTCCTAAATGTGGAAACAGACAGCAGAAATATCTGAGACGACTTTTTGTATCCTTCCCCTAAACCATGATGGTGAACAATTTTTGTTTTCAGCTCATTTGAGAGTTGTTTTGAGACCTCCATGTTGCTACTCTTCAGAGCATGTTCAAAGAGGAGGGAAACTTACAATTACCCCCCTTAAATACTCTTTGTCATAACTGGATTCACCTGTGTCTGGAGGTCAGGGGTCACTGAGCTGACCAAGCCAATTTGAGCTCAAAAAATGTTCTAAAGGTTTTGGAAAATGACAACAGTTCCCAAATTCATGCACCCTCTAATTTTGTTTAAGCAATTAACCCACACTTTCTGTAAATCCTATAAAGTTCTTTTCACTTCTCAAATATCACTGTGTGTGTCTCCTATATGATATATTTAACTGAAATTTTTTATCGTAACAACTAAAGATTTATTTAGGAAAATCATGAAGATTAACAGGGCTGCCCAAACTTATGCATCCCACCGTAACGTTTTACTGGATTTTTTTTTTCATTTTCCGTTTTTTTAGTATTTTTAACTCCATCAAGAATCAATGTCAAATAATATTTTAGACTTACTGTATTATATGATTGTATTATTCTCAGTTTGTCATGGTCTCAAAAATGAAACGACCCCCCTTGAGGTTATTTCAGGCAGTAATAATCTGCATTGCGTTTGCCGATTCAGAGGTGGGGTTAGTCCTACACCCCTGTGTTTATGTGTAAGCCTGATTAACAACGATCGATTGCAACCTAAAATGCCAAGTATGTTTTACAATTAAAGTGTTTCAAACTTACTGCGGGAAGTTGTCTGACTGAAATGAAGCTTGTGATATCGTTGGCCACCATCGATTGGTTTTATTCAGAGCAAAACAAGGATAGAGGAGTCATTGTTTATGTCAACATTGAAAAACTTCCTTTGGGATACTTGATTGAACTGATTCTTTTTACTAAACCACAGCAAGTCACTTTCTCTGTTGAGTATCCAAAGTAACGAGTGGAAAACCTGCAGGACGACAGCTGTGACGGTTTGCGGATGTGATCAAAAGTTTAACTCCGCCACTGTTCATGTGGGTTCATTATAGCTGCGTTTCCATGGAGCACATCTCAGTTTGGGTCGGTACGGGACAGTCTGGGATGATAAGTGCTGATCTAGCTTGTGTTTCCACGGCCAGGGCTGTTGGCCACATGACAACTTTGATCAAATGTTTCCGTCTACTTCAAATGTTGACAACTGTTTTCCCCTCATATCTACTTTATTTAGCTCTCTATGGAACATTTTGGTGCAAGAGCTTTGAATTCAGGGTGTTTGGACATCAGCATTTAGTAGTGAGGCAGGACAACATCTGTGTATTTCACACACCTGCAAACTCTGATATCATATCAGAGACGTTCTCACCAAACACACAACAGTCACATTGGGATAGATAGATAGATAGATAGATAGATAGATAGATAGATAGATAGATAGATAGATAGATAGATAGATAGATAGATAGATAGATAGATAGATAGATAGATAGATAGATAGATAGATAGATAGATAGATAGATAGATAGATAGATAGATAGATAGATAGATAGATAGATAGATAGATAGATAGATAGATAGATAGATAGATAGATAGATAGATAGATAGATAGATAGATAGATAGATAGATAGATAGATAGATAGATAGATAGAGCGAGCAAGAGAGTGAAAGAGAGTGAGACCTATGTCACATGTATTCTATCTTGGTCATGTGACACGTGTTCCATTTTGGTCATGTGACTGTGTGTTGTCCTGCTTATGGAACATTCCAGATGATGACACATCAAAGGACATTATGACATCACAGGACATCATAGTTCTAATTTGTTCTAAATCCAACAACCTCTTCAGAGTTCTGACAGCCTTGGACGACTCAACACACTATTTCAAACCACCTGAGAAAACAACATTTTTCACTTGCTTTCACAAACCCCGAACAAACCAAAACTATCAAAATGAGTCTGTGGGGCGACATGGTAGAGGAAGCCATCGAAGCAGGAGAGTTAGGAGATGACTTCGACAACACAATGATCTACTCTGAAGTAGACTTCAGTGAGGAAAATGATGAGGAGCCCCCCATCAACCAAGAAGATGCAAGTCAGAGCTGTGAAAAACAGCAGGTGGAAGATGAAGTATCGCTGGACTCAGCTGCCTCTGAAACCCCTCGTTCAGAAAACACAACAACACAAAATGATGAAAATCAGTCCACAAACTGCATTGAAAGGGAATCGACCTTTCCTCACAACAGTCCTAATGACAATCACCATGAAGGACATGTGAGGAGGGAGCAGATGTCCTCGCAGTCTTCTGAAACCTCCCAATCAGAGAACAGCCAGGGGGACTTTAGTATCCTGGAATCTGCAGGAGGCCCAAGAAGACCAGCAAAAATAAATTACAGGCAGACCAACTACATGAGTCCATTGGACATCATGACAAACAAGCTGCAGAAAAAGAACTTTTTTCTAACAAAAGAAAAAGATAAAAGAATTGCTGCAGAAGATAATTGTGAGATGTACTGGAGGAAGCTGTCCGAGGTGGAAGTGACTCTAGAACATCAACAAAAAGTCAGAGAAGCTCTTGAAAACGAGCTGCAGCAAAGCAAAGTTACAATTGAGGATTTGCAGTCGTCCAAAAGACTCAAACAGGAGGCTGAGTCCAGACATGCCGAGGCCCATAAGCTGGCCCTCACTGAGCTGGAAAACCTGAAGAAACAGCTCAAAGAAAAGGCCAGCACTAATCTCCAACTGGTCTCTAAACTGAAACAGAAGAAAGAGGTGACAGAAGATCTTGAGTGGAAGGTGGCAGAGCTCAGTGTGCAACTCAAGTCCACCCTGGTGTCGGCAGAAATCAAGCCTGACGTAAGTGCAGGTCCACCTGAGTCTCCTGTAAAAGTCCAAAAACAGATCAGTGTGACAAAGAAAACACTTTCCACCCAGACTGAGGACGTCACACCAGAAAAGATCTCTGCAACAAAAGAAGAATCCAACCTGCAACTCGATGTCCTCGATGAGTTTCCTGACCCAGAGGAGTACATCAGAACCAGGTACAGAGAACTTTATCATGAAGAACCACAGGCATCAGTACCAGAAGGGGGTTCTGAGAAAATACCAACACAAACCCAGAACAAGAAAAAAAAGATGGAAAAGAAGAAGAAGGAGACCACATCAGGGTGACGACGCTAAAAGAAACACAAGAAGAAGAATCGGGATCAGGACACAAGAATTTCATGTCTCAAAACTCAAAATCAGAAAATTAACCCGTAAAAAAATATATTTGCCTGTGTTCAAAGTTGAATAAATAATGATTTTAATCATTAAAATCTGTAAACTTTGTCTTCTTTCTATTTTTAATGCTGTTGATTGATGGGAGCAGTTAAAGTTCTGGATATCTGCACTAACATTGGAAATTATAAACATCGGAACCATTTAAATTATTTAATCACACGATGAATATCTGGTCAAATACTAAAACTGAAAACCACGACAAGAAAAAACATGGACCAGTTTTTCATGATTACTTTTTTGTAGCTGTTCAGGATTTAATTGTAGATTAAATTTAATCATGAATATATTCAATTCAAACCAGATACATAAAAACTAAATGTTTGTTTTCTCTCCCTGAGTGAAGTTATGTTTCAGACACATGAAACAATCCTGTAGATGATGGGATGGTTTGTAAATGTCACATGTCAAAACTGTTTCTTTTTTTAATGTTTGATCTCAAACTGAGATGTGATGGGTACAATTTAACTTTAACATATCTTTAATTTTATTTCGGTAAGGAAGTGGAAGTGACAGTCCTGAGTTTTCATCTTCAGCGTGTCAACGAAACATAAAGTGAAAAACAGAAAAAAACTCTTTAATGATCATAAACAGTGTTGCATTTGATGCTGTTTACCTTTGATCTTTATCAATGAAATGTATTAATATTGAAAATAATGACTATTTTTATAAAAGTTACAAGAGTTAAATTGCAAAACCAATCAAATGAAAGTCCTTTTCTGTGGACTGATAAAAGCTTAAATAATTTGTGAGGTCTTGTTCTCTTTCCAGCGTCCTGCAGATGAACTATAAATGATGTGTTCAGTTCACACAAGAATGTATAACTTTATACACACTAAGTTCAAGCACGTTGTGGTTGTCTATTATTGCAACTTAGACAATGATTAGATCATATTTAAGGACTAATAATGCAGAAATAATTTAACTTTAAAGGAACTGTTTCCATACGTGGAATATAGCAGCTCCTTGGTACCACTTCCTCAGGACCCAACAGTGTCTGCAGCTTCACCGTCGGCTGCATCGCAGGAACGAATCTGCTGCCAGGTCGGAGGTGGAGCGCTGATGTCAGACGTTACGTAACAAAATACGCACAAACTTTCGTAATGGAGCATCTGCAAAGATACTTAAAATAAGGCTAAATGAATAAGCAGAACTTGAAGATCCATAGTGTCATGAGCTTCAGTTCCAGCTGACAACAAACAATATGTTCAAACTATAAACTGCTTTCAGACACGAGTCTCATTTGTCTGGCAGTTTGTGACAAAGCAGAGAAGAGAAAATGTAACTATTAGACACATATTTAAATAATATGGTAAAAGAGGTTATTCCAGAAACAAAGCTGGCTGACTGCTCCTGCCACCTGACTCTTCAGCACTGATGTACATGACAACACCTTCCAGTAGCAACCAGCTACACTTTCTGCATTGTTTACCAAACCAACTTCAAAATACTTCCGTTTTTCATTGTCATGTTATGACCCCAAGTCATTTGTGTTGTGTCTTGTGTTTTAATTCCTCTGCGTGCACGTCTGTGAGAGAGGAGGTTTCTGTCTGGGTGAGTGAGTTTGGACACGTAAAAATAATACTAATAATGATCATAATAATGACAAATCATTACTTCTAAAGCACTTATCAAACATAAAAATGAAGCACAAAGTGCTTTACATTAAACACATCAAATCTTTTCTTTTCCAAAGTTGCGGGACATAAAAATGAAAACGGAAGTTTTTGAATTTCCTTTTGGAATAACAAAATGGTCAGATCTGGAGGACCTCAAGGTCCACAAGGGTTGGTCTGGTAAAAGGTACTCAGATAGATACGAAGGCCCAAGACCATCAAGACACTTAAAAAACACCAAAAAGGACCTGAAGTTCTATCCTGAAACAAACAGGATCCAATGCAGTGAAGTTCAAACTGCTGGAATATGGTCCGCTTTCTGGGGATTTAGGATTGGTTGTCCTAATGAGGCAGCTGCTGTGATTGGTCCAGCTGCCTTCTTGCACCTAAAGATCTTCAGCATCAGCACCTGTCTCCTTGCCCTGTCACCCCCAACAGGGTGCTGGCCTATTTTCCACCTAAGAGATTTTAATTGAGCTGTGCAGCTGTAAAAGTATTATGTACCTTTTTGTTTTTTTCACTGTGTCAAGTTCAGATTAAAAAAAAAAAACTTTGCTATTTTAGTAACTTTGAGAGAAAAATAAATAGTTTTATGTACTTATGTACATACTCTTCTCCACTGTTTTGGACACATTCAATGAAAAACAAACGTTGCACTACATGTGGGGCCTCTGACATAAGTCTGAAAGTGTTATTACTCTACAATTTGTGCCCAGAATTCTCCAAAACAGCCTGAAATAACCAAACCTTATCAGTGATGCATGTAATTCTAACAGCTAATGATGGAAATTCAGCATATTGGAAGTTTCTAAAATAATGCAGCGCTCACATTTCCTGAGGGTAACGTGGTTGGGAAAGTCGTTCCAGCTTCTTGTTTTATGCTGCTACTCATTATTCCAGATCCCTGTTATCGGAGGCCTCAACCCCTCATGCAGGATCAGGGAAAAGTAAAATTATTTGTTTAACAGAATTTAAAAGTATTTTTCAATCATCTAAAGGTGAATTTAACAACCAACCTGTAACTGAAGAGTGTTTAGAGTTTTAAAGCAACAATTTTTAATCTGAAAACATCAAATCTGACAGTGAAGCAAAAAGTCTCATATGATAAAAAAATTGTAAAAAAAATTATTAGAGTGTAAATTTTTTTTAAATAAAGTTCCATCATCTTAAATTCTACCTACAGTTGGATGCGTAAGTTTGGGCAGCCTTGTTATCTTCATGATTTTCCTGAATAAATTGTTTGTTGTTACAATAAAAAAAAAAAAAAAGTTAAATATATCATATAGGAGATACACGGAGTAAACAAAGTTAGTCAGGTGCATAAATGTGGGCACCACAAAAAAAAATTAACTTAATATTTAGTAGATCCTCCTTTTGCAGAAATAACAGCCTCTAAACACTTCCAATAGCTTCCATTGAGAGTCTGGATTCTGGTTGAAGGTATTTTGGACCGTTCCTCTTTACAAAACATTTCTAGTTCATTCAGGTTTGATAACTTCCGAGCATGGACAGCTCTCTTTAACTCACACCACAGACCTTCAATTATACTCAGGTCTGGGGACTGACATGGCCGCTCCAGAACGTTGTACTTATTCCTGCAAGAATGCCTTAGTAGGTGTGGATCAGTGTTTAGGGTTGTTGTCTTGTTGAAAGATCCAGCCACGGCGCCGCTTCAGCTTTGTAACAGTACCCTGGAGATTGGTCTCCAGAATCTGTTGATATTGAGTGGAATCCATTCATCCCTCAACTTTGACAAGATTCCCAGTCCCTCCACTGGCCACTCAGCCCCACAGCATGATGGAACCACCACCATGTTTTACTGTAGGTATCAGGGGTTTTCTTGGAATGCTGTTTTTATTTCCTCCATGCAGAACGCCCCTTGTTATGCCCAAACAACTCAATTTTGGTTTCATCAGTCCACAGCACCTGATTCCAAAAAGCTTCCTCTGCATCAGTCTCGCTTACAGCATCTCTTTGTGTAAAATACACCGAATAGTTGAACGATGCACAGTGACTCCGTCTGCAGCAAGACGATGTTGCAGGTCTTTGGTGCTGGTCTGTGGGTCGACTCTGGTCTCACCAGTCGTTGCTTCTGTTTATTCGAGATTTTTCTTGGTCTGCCACTTCGAGCCTTAACTTGAACTGTGACTGAGGTCTTCCATGTCCTCAATGTCCTCCTAAATGTGGAAACAGACAGCAGAAATATCTGAGACGACTTTTTGTATCCTTCCCCTAAACCATGATGGTGAACAATTTTTGTTTTCAGCTCATTTGAGAGTTGTTTTGAGACCCCCATGTTGCTACTCTTCAGAGCATGTTCAAAGAGGAGGGAAACTTACAATTACCCCCCTTAAATACTCTTTGTCATAACTGGATTCACCTGTGTCTGGAGGTCAGGGGTCACTGAGCTGACCAAGCCAATTTGAGCTCAAAAAATGTTCTAAAGGTTTTAGAAAATGACAACAGTTCCCAAATTCATGCACCCTCTAATTTTGTTTAAGCAATTAACCCACACTTTCTGTAAATCCTATAAAGTTCTTTTCACTTCTCAAATATTATTGTGTGTCTTCTATATGATATATTTAACTGAAATTTTTTATCGTAACAACTAAAGATTTATTTAGGAAAATCATGAAGATTAACAGAGCTGCCCAAACTTTTTCATCCCACCGTAACGTTTTACTGGATTTTTTTTTTAATTTTCCGTTTTTTTAGTATTTTTAACTCCATCAAGAATCAATGTCAAATAATATTTTAGACTTACTGTATTATATGATTGTATTATTCTCAGTTTGTCATGGTTGCAAAAATGATACGACCCCCCTTGAGGTTATTTCAGGCAGTCATAATCTGCATTGCGTTTCCCGATTCAGAGGTGGGGTTAGTCCTACACCCCTGTGTTTATGTGTAAGCCTGATTAACAAACGATTGCAACCTAAAATGCCAAGTATGTTTTACAATTAAAGTGTTTCAAACTTACTGCGGGAAGTTGTCTGACTGAAATGAAGCTTGTGATATCCTTGGCCACCATCGATTGGTTTTATTCAGAGCAAAACAAGGATAGAGGAGTCATTGTTTATGTCAACATTGAAAAACTTCCTTTGGGATACTTGATTGAACTGATTCTTTTTACTAAACCACAGCAAGTCACTTTCTCTGTTGAGTATCCAGAGTAACGAGTGGAAAACCTGCAGGACGACAGCTGTGACGGTTTGCGGATGTGATCAAAAGTTTAACTCCGCCACTGTTCATGTGGGTTCATTATAGCTGCAATTCCATGGAGCACATCTCAGTTTGGGTCGGTACGGGACAGTCTGGGATGATAAGCGCTGATCTAGCTTGTGTTTCCACGGCCAGGGCTGTTGGCCACATGACAACTTTGATCAAATGTTTCCGTCTACTTCAAATGTTGACAACTGTTTTCCCCTCATATCTACTTTATTTTGCTCTCTATGGAACATTTTGGTGCAGGAGCTTTGAATTCAGAGTGTTTGGACATCAGCATTTAGTAGTGAGGCAGGACAACATCTGTGTATTTCACACACCTGCAAACTCTGATATCATATCAGAGACGTTCTCACAAAACACACAACAGTCACATTGGGATGGATGATAGATAGATAGATAGATAGATAGATAGATAGATAGATAGATAGATAGATAGATAGATAGATAGATAGATAGATAGATAGATAGATAGATAGATAGATAGATAGATAGATAGATAGATAGATAGATAGATAGATAGATAGATAGATAGATAGATAGATAGATAGATAGATAGATAGATAGATAGATAGATAGATAGATAGATAGATAGATAGATAGATAGATAGATAGATAGATAGATAGATAGATAGATAGATAGATAGATAGATAGATAGATAGATAGATAGATAGATAGATAGATAGATAGATAGATAGATAGATAGATAGAGAGACCTATGTCACATGTATTCTATCTTGGTCATGTGACACGTGTTCCATTTTGGTCATGTGACTGTGTGTTGTCCTGCTTATGGAACTTTCCAGATGATGACACATCAAAGGACATTATGACATCACAGGACGTCATAGTTCTAATTTGTTCTAAATCCAACAACCTCTTCAGAGTTCTGACAGCCTTGGACGACTCAACACACTATTTCAAACCACCTGAGAAAACAACATTATTCACTCGCTTTCACAAACCCCGAACAAACCAAAACTATCAAAATGAGTCTGTGGGGCGACATGGTAGAGGAAGCCATCGAAGCAGGAGAGTTAGGAGATGACTTCGACAACACAATGATCTACTCTGAAGTAGACTTCAGTGAGGAAAATGATGAGGAGCCCCCCATCAACCAAGAAGATGCAAGTCAGAGCTCTGAAAAACAGCAGGTGGAAGACGACGAATCGCTGGACTCAGCTGCCTCTGAAACCCCTCGTTCAGAAAACACAACAACACAAAATGATGAAAATCAGTCCACAAACTGCATTGAAAGGGAATCGACCTTTCCTCACAACAGTCCTAATGACAATCACCATGAAGGACATGTGAGGAGGGAGCAGATGCCCTCGCAGTCTTCTGAAACCTCCCATTCAGAGAACAGCCAGGAGGACTTTAGTATCCTGGAATCTGCAGGAGGCCCAAGAAGACCAGCAAAAATAAATTACAGGCAGACCAACTACATGAGTCCATTGGACATCATGACGAACAAGCTGCAGAAAAAGAACTTTATTCTAACAAAAGAAAAAGATAAAAGAATTGCTGCAGAAGATAATTGTGAGATGTTCTGGAGGAAGCTGTCCGAGGTGGAAGTGACTCTAGAACATCAACAAAAAGTGAGAGAAGCTCTTGAAAACGAGCTGCAGCAAAGCAAAGTTAAAATTGAGGATTTGCAGTCGTCCAAAAGACTCAAACAGGAGGCTGAGTCCAGACATGCCGAGGCCCATAAGCTGGCCCTCACTGAGCTGGAAAACCTGAAGAAACAGCTCAAAGAAAAGGCCAGCACTAATCTTCAACTGGTCTCTAAACTGAAACAGAAGAAAGAGGTGACAGAAGATCTTGAGTGGAAGGTGGCAGAGCTCAGTGTGCAACTCAAGTCCACCCTGGTGTCGGCAGAAATCAAGCCTGACGTAAGTGCAGGTGCACCTGAGTCTCCTGTAAAAGTCCAAAAACAGATCAGTGTGACAAAGAAAACACTTTCCACCCAGACTGAGGACGTCACACCAGAAAAGATCTCTGCACCAAAAGAAGAATCAAACCTGCAACTCGATGTCCTCGATGAGTTTCCTGACCCAGAGGAGTACATCAGAACCAGGTACAGAGAACTTTATCATGAAGAACCACAGGCATCAGTACCAGAAGGGGGTTCTGAGAAAATACCAACACAAACCCAGAACAAGAAAAAAAAGATGGAAAAGAAGAAGAAGGAGACCACATCAGGGTGACGACGCTAAAAGAAACACAAGAAGAAGAACCGGGATCAGGACACAAGAATTTCATGTCTCAAAACTCAAAATCAGAAAATTAACCCGTAAAAAATATATTTGCCTGTGTTCAAAGTTGAATAAATAATGATTTTAATCATTAAAATCTGTAAACTTTGTCTTCTTTCTATTTTTAATCCTGTTGATTGATGGGAGCAGTTAAAGTTCTGGATATCTGCACTAACATTGGAAATTATAAACATCGGAAACATTTAAATTATTTAATCACACGATGAATATCTGGTCAAACACTAAAACTGAAAACCAGGACAAGAAAAAACATGGACCAGTTTTTCATGATTACTTTTTTGTAGCTGTTCAGGATTTAATTGTAGATTAAATTTAATCATGAATATATTCAATTCAAACCAGATACATAAAAACTAAATGTTTGTTTTCTCTCCCTGAGTGAAGTTATGTTTCAGACACATGAAACAATCCTGTAGATGATGGGATGGTTTGTAAATGTCACATGTCAAAACTGTTTCTTTTTTTAATGTTTGATCTTAAACTGAGATGTGATGGGTACAATTTAACTTTAACATATCTTTAATTTTATTTCGGTAAGGAAGTGGAAGTGACAGTCCTGAGTTTTCATCTTCAGCGTGTCAACGAAACATAAAGTGAAAAACAGAAAAAAACCTCTTTAATCATCATAAACAGTGTTGCATTTGATGCTGTTTACCTTTGATCTTTATCAATGAAATGTATTAATATTGAAAATAATGACTATTTTAATAAAAGTTACAAGAGTTAAATTGCAAAACCAATCAAATGAAAGTCCTTTTCTGTGGACTGATAAAAGCCTAAATACTTTGTGAGGTCTTGTTCTCTTTCCAGCGTCCTGCAGATGAACTATAAATGATGTGTTCAGTTCACACAAGAATGTATAACTTTATACACACTAAGTTCAAGCACGTTGTGGTTGTCTATTATTGCAACTTAGACAATGATTAGATCATATTTAGGGACAAATAATGCAGAAATAATTTAACTTTAAAGGAACTGTTTCCATACGTGGAATATAGCAGCTCCTTGGTACCACTTCCTCAGGACCCAACAGTGTCTGCAGCTTCACCGTCGGCTGCATCGCAGGAACGAATCTGCTGCCAGGTCGGAGGTGGAGCGCTGATGTCAGACGTTACGTAACAAAATACGCAGAAACTTTCTTAATGCAGCATCTGCAAAGATACTTAAAATAAGGCTAAATGAATAAGCAGAACTTGAAGATCCATAGTGTCATGAGCTTCAGTTCCAGCTGACAACAAACAATATGTTCAAACTATAAACTGCTTTCAGACACGAGTCTCATTTGTCTGGCAGTTTGTGACAAACCAGAGAAGAGAAAATGTAACTATTAGACACATATTTAAATAATATGGTAAAAGAGGTTATTCCAGAAACAAAGCTGGCTGACTGCTCCTGCCACCTGACTCTTCAGCATTCCCAATTCCACGTCCAAACTTGTTTATAGCTCATTTGAGAGTTGTTTTGAGACCCCCATGTTGCTACTCTTCAGAGCATGTTCAAAGAGGAGGGAAACTTACAATTACCCCCCTTAAATACTCTTTGTCATAACTGGATTCACCTGTGTCTGGAGGTCAGGGGTCACTGAGCTGACCAAGCCAATTTGAGCTCAAAAAATGTTCTAAAGGTTTTGGAAAATGACAACAGTTCCCAAATTCATGCACCCTCTAATTTTGTTTAAGCAATTAACCCACAATTTCTGTAAATCCTATAAAGTTCTTTTCACTTCTCAAATATCACTGTGTGTGTCTCCTATATGATATATTTAACTGAAATTTTTTATCGTAACAACTAAAGATTTATTTAGGAAAATCATGAAGATTAACAGGGCTGCCCAAACTTATGCATCCCACCGTAACGTTTTACTGGATTTTCTTTTTCATTTTCCGTTTTTTTAGTATTTTTAACTCCATCAAGAATCAATGTCAAATAATATTTTAGACTTACTGTATTATATGATTGTATTATTCTCAGTTTGTCATGGTTGCAAAAATGATACGACCCCCCTTGAGGTTATTTCAGGCAGTCATAATCTGCATTGCGTTTGCCGATTCAGAGGTGGGGTTAGTCCTACACCCCTGTGTTTATGTGTAAGCCTGATGAACAACGATCGATTGCAGCCTAAAATGCCAAGTATGTTTTACAATTAAAGTGTTTCAAACTTACTGCGGGAAGTTGTCTGACTGAAATGAAGCTTGTGATATCCTTGGCCACCATCGATTGGTTTTATTCAGAGCAAAACAAGGATAGAGGAGTCATTGTTTATGTCAACATTGAAAAACTTCCTTTGGGATACTTGATTGAACTGATTCTTTTTACTAAACCACAGCAAGTCACTTTCTCTGTTGAGTATCCAGAGTAACGAGTGGAAAACCTGCAGGACGACAGCTGTGACGGTTTGCGGATGTGATCAAAAGTTTAACTCCGCCACTGTTCATGTGGGTTCATTATAGCTGCGTTTCCATGGAGCACATCTCAGTTTGGGTCGGTACGGGACAGTCTGGGATGATAAGCGCTGATCTAGCTTGTGTTTCCACGGCCAGGGCTGTTGGCCACATGACAACTTTGATCAAATGTTTCCGTCTACTTCAAATGTTGACAACTGTTTTCCCCTCATATCTACTTTATTTTGCTCTCTATGGAACATTTTGGTGCAGGACCTTTGAATTCAGGGTGTTTGGACATCAGCATTTAGTAGTGAGGCAGGACAACATCTGTGTATTTCACACACCTGCAAACTCTGATATCATATCAGAGACGTTCTCACAAAACACACAACAGTCACATTGGGATGGATGATAGATAGATAGATAGATAGATAGATAGATAGATAGATAGATAGATAGATAGATAGATAGATAGATAGATAGATAGATAGATAGATAGATAGATAGATAGATAGATAGATAGATAGATAGATAGATAGATAGATAGATAGATAGATAGATAGATAGATAGATAGATAGATAGATAGATAGATAGATAGATAGATAGATAGATAGATAGATAGATAGATAGATAGATAGATAGATAGATAGATAGATAGATAGATAGATAGATAGATAGATAGATAGATAGATAGATAGATAGATAGATAGATAGATAGATAGATAGATAGATAGAGAGACCTATGTCACATGTATTCTATCTTGGTCATGTGACATGTGTTCCATTTTGGTCATGTGACTGTGTGTTGTCCTGCTTATGGAACTTTCCAGATGATGACACATCAAAGGACATTATGACATCACAGGACGTCATAGTTCTAATTTGTTCTAAATCCAACAACCTCTTCAGAGTTCTGACAGCCTTGGACGACTCAACACACTATTTCAAACCACCTGAGAAAACAACATTATTCACTCGCTTTCACAAACCCCGAACAAACCAAAACCATCAAAATGAGTCTGTGGGGCGACATGGTAGAGGAAGCCATCGAAGCAGGAGAGTTAGGAGATGACTTCGACAACACAATGATCTACTCTGAAGTAGACTTCAGTGAGGAAAATGATGAGGAGCCCCCCATCAACCAAGAAGATGCAAGTCAGAGCTCTGAACAACAGCAGGTGGAAGACGACGAATCGCTGGACTCAGCTGCCTCTGAAACCCCTCGTTCAGAAAACACAACAACACAAAATGATGAAAATCAGTCCACAAACTGCATTGAAAGGGAATCGACCTTTCCTCACAACAGTCCCAATGACAATCACCATGAAGGACATGTGAGGAGGGAGCAGATGCCCTCGCAGTCTTCTGAAACCTCCCATTCAGAGAACAGCCAGGAGGACTTTAGTATCCTGGAATCTGCAGGAGGTCCAAGAAGACCAGCAAAAATAAATTACAGGCAGACCAACTACATGAGTCCATTGGACATCATGACGAACAAGCTGCAGAAAAAGAACTTTTTTCTAACAAAAGAAAAAGATAAAAGAATTGCTGCAGAAGATAATTGTGAGATGTTCTGGAGGAAGCTGTCCGAGGTGGAAGTGACTCTAGAACATCAACAAAAAGTCAGAGAAGCTCTTGAAAACGAGCTGCAGCAAAGCAAAGTTACAATTGAGGATTTGCAGTCGTCCAAAAGACTCAAACAGGAGGCTGAGTCTAGACATGCCGAGGCCCATAAGCTGGCCCTCACTGAGCTGGAAAACCTGAAGAAACAGCTCAAAGAAAAGGCCAGCACTAATCTTCAACTGGTCTCTCAACTGAAACAGAAGAAAGAGGTGACAGAAGATCTCGACTGGAAGGTGGCAGAGCTCAGTGTGCAACTCAAGTCCACCCTGGTGTCGGCAGAAATCAAGCCTGACGTAAGTGCAGGTGCACCTGAGTCTCCTGTAAAAGTCCAAAAACAGATCAGTGTGACAAAGAAAACACTTTCCACCCAGACTGAGGACGTCACACCAGAAAAGATCTCTGCACCAAAAGAAGAATCAAACCTGCAGCTCGATGTCCTCGATGAGTTTCCTGACCCAGAGGAGTACATCAGAACCAGGTACAGAGAACTTTATCATGAAGAACCACAGGCATCAGTACCAGAAGGGGGTTCTGAGAAAATACCAACACAAACCCAGAACAAGAAAAAAAAGATGGAAAAGAAGAAGAAGACGACCACATCAGGTTGACGACGCTAAAAGAAACACAAGAAGAAGAACCGGGATCAGGACACAAGAATTTCATGTCTCAAAACTCAAAATCAGAAAATTAACCCGTAAAAAAATATATTTGCCTGTGTTCAAAGTTGAATAAATAATGATTTTAATCATTAAAATCTGTAAACTTTGTCTTCTTTCTATTTTTAATCCTGTTGATTGATGGGAGCAGTTAAAGTTCTGGATATCTGCACTAACATTGGAAATTATAAACATCGGAAACATTTAAATTGTTTAATCACACGATGAATATCTGGTCAAACACTAAAACTGAAAACCAGGACAAGAAAAAACATGGACCAGTTTTTCATGATTACTTTTTTGTAGCTGTTCAGTATTTAATTGTAGATTAAATTTAATCATGAATATATTCAATTCAAACCAGATACATAAAAACTAAATGTTTGTTTTCTCTCCCTGAGTGAAGTTATGTTTCAGACACATGAAACAATCCTGTAGATGAGGGGATGGTTTGTAAATGTCACAAGTCAAAACTGTTTCTTTTTTTTAATGTTTGATCTCAAACTGAGATGTGATGGGTACAATTTAACTTTAACATATCTTTAATTTTATTTCGGTAAGGAAGTGGAAGTGACAGTCCTGAGTTTTCATCTTCAGCGTGTCAACGAAACATAAAGTGAAAAACAGAAAAAAACCTCTTTAATGATCATAAACAGTGTTGCATTTGATGCTGTTTACCTTTGATCTTTATCAATGAAATGTATTAATATTGAAAATAATGATTATTTTTATAAAAGTTACAAGAGTTAAATTGCAAAACCAATCAAATGAAAGTCCTTTTCTGTGGACTGATAAAAGCCTAAATACTTTGTGAGGTCTTGTTCTCTTTCCAGCGTCCTGCAGATGAACTATAAATGATGTGTTCAGTTCACACAAGAATGTATAACTTTATACACACTAAGTTCAAGCACGTTGTGGTTGTCTATTATTGCAACTTAGACAATGATTAGATCATATTTAAGGACAAATAATGCAGAAATAATTTAACTTTAAAGGAACTTTTTCCATACGTGGAATGTAGCAGCTCCTTGGTACCACTTCCTCAGGACCCAACAGTGTCTGCAGCTTCACCGTCGGCTGCATCGCAGGAACGAATCTGCTGTCAGGTCGGAGGTGGAGCGCTGATGTCAGACGTTATGTAACGAAATACGCAAAAACTTTCTTAATGCAGCATCTGCCAAGATACTTAAAATTAGGCTAAATGAATAAGCAGAACTTGAAGATCCATAGTGTCATGAGCTTCAGTTCCAGCTGACAACAAACAATATGTTCAAACTATAAACTGCTTTCAGACACGAGTCTCATTTGTCTGGCAGTTTGTGACAAAGCAGAGAAGAGAAAATGTAACTATTAGACACATATTTAACTAATATGGTAAAAGAGGTTATTCCAGAAACAAAGCTGGCTGACTGCTCCTGCCACCTGACTCTTCAGCACTGATGTACATGACAACACCTTCCAGTAGCAACCAGCTACACTTTCTGCATTGTTTACCAAACCAACTTCAAAATACTTCCGTTTTTCATTGTCATGTTATGACCCCAAGTCATTTGTGTTGTGTCTTGTGTTTTAATTCCTCTGCGTGCACGTCTGTGAGAGAGGAGGTTTCTGTCTGGGTGAGTGAGTTTGGACACGTAAAAATAATACTAATAATGATCATAATAATGACAAATCATTACTTCTAAAGCACTTTTCAAACATAAAAATGAAGCACAAAGTGCTTTACATTAAACACATCAAATCTTTTCTTTTCCAAAGTTGCAGGACATAAAAATTAAAATTGGTCTTGGGACTGAGATGGCCGCTCCAGAACGTTGTACTTGTTCCTGCAAGAATGCCTTAGTAGGTGTGGATCAGTGTTTAGGGTTGTTGTCTTGTTGAAAGATCCAGCCACGGCGCCACTTCAGCTTTGTAACAGTACCCTGGACATTGGTCTCCAGAATCTGTTGATATTGAGTAGAATCCATTCGTCCCTCAACTTTGACAAGATTCCCAGTCCCTCCACTGGCCACTCAGCACCACAGCATGATGGAACCACCACCATGTTTTACTGTAGGTATCAGGGGTTTTTCTTGGAATACTGCTTTTTTTTTCCTCCATGCAGAACGCCCCTTGTTATGCCCAAACAACTCAATTTCTGTTTCATCAGTCCACAGCTCCTGATTCCAAAAAGCTTCCTCTGTATCAGTCTTGCTTACAGCATCTCTTTGTGTAAAGTGCACCGAATAGTTGAACGATGCACAGTGACTCCGTCTGCAGCAAGACGATGTTGCAGGTCTTTGGTGCTGGTCTGTGGGTCGACTCTGTTCTCACCAGTCGTTGCTTCTGTTTATTCGAGATTTTTCTTGGTCTGCCACTTCGAGCCTTAACTTGAACTGTGCCTGAGGTCTTCCATGTCCTCAATGTCCTCCTAAATGTGGAAACAGACAGCAGAAATATCTGAGACGACTTTTTGTATCCTTCCCCTAAACCATGATGGTGAACAATTTTTGTTTTCAGCTCATTTGAGAGTTGTTTTGAGACCCCCATGTTGCTACTCTTCAGAGCATGTTCAAAGAGGAGGGAAACTTACAATTACCCCCCTTAAATACTCTTTGTCATAACTGGATTCACCTGTGTCTGGAGGTCAGGGGTCACTGAGCTGACCCAGCCAATTTGAGCTCAAAAAATGTTCTAAAGGTTTTAGAAAATGACAACAGTTCCCAAATTCATGCAACCTCTAATTTTGTTTAAGCAATTAACCCACACTTTCTGTAAATCCTATAAAGTTCTTTTCACTTCTCAAATATTACTGTGTGTGTCTCCTATATGATATATTTAACTGAAATTTTTTATCGTAACAACTAAAGATTTATTTAGGAAAATCATGAAGATTAACAGGGCTGCCCAAACTTATGCATCCCACCGTAACGTTTTACTGGATTTTTTTTTTTCATTTTCCGTTTTTTTAGTATTTTTAACTCCATCAAGAATCAATGTCAAATAATATTTTAGACTTACTGTATTATATGATTGTATTATTCTCAGTTTGTCATGGTCGCAAAAATGAAACGACCCCCCTTGAGGTTATTTCAGGCAGTCATAATCTGCATTGCGTTTGCCGATTCAAAGGTGGGGTTAGTCCTACACCCCTGTGTTTATGTGTAAGCCTGATGAACAAACGATTGCAACCTAAAATGCCAAGTATGTTTTACAATTAAAGTGTTTCAAACTTACTGCGGGAAGTTGTCTGACTGAAATGAAGCTTGTGATATCCTTGGCCACCATCGATTGGTTTTATTCAGAGCAAAACAAGGATAGAGGAGTCATTGTTTATGTCAACATTGAAAAACTTCCTTTGGGATACTTGATTGAACTGATTCTTTTTACTAAACCACAGCAAGTCACTTTCTCTGTTGAGTATCCAGAGTAACGAGTGGAAAACCTGCAGGACGACAGCTGTGACGGTTTGCGGATGTGATCAAAAGTTTAACTCTGCCACTGTTCATGTGGGTTCATTATAGCTGCGTTTCCATGGAGCACATCTCAGTTTGGGTCGGTACGGGACAGTCTGGGATGATAAGCGCTGATCTAGCTTGTGTTTCCACGGCCAGGGCTGTTGGCCACATGACAACTTTGATCAAATGTTTCCGTCTACTTCAAATGTTGACAACTGTTTTCCCCTCATATCTACTTTATTTTGCTCTCTATGGAACATTTTGGTGCAGGACCTTTGAATTCAGGGTGTTTGGACATCAGCATTTAGTAGTGAGGCAGGACAACATCTGTGTATTTCACACACCTGCAAACTCTGATATCATATCAGAGACGTTCTCACAAAACACACAACAGTCACATTGGGATGGATGATAGATAGATAGATAGATAGATAGATAGATAGATAGATAGATAGATAGATAGATAGATAGATAGATAGATAGATAGATAGATAGATAGATAGATAGATAGATAGATAGATAGATAGATAGATAGATAGATAGATAGATAGATAGATAGATAGATAGATAGATAGATAGATAGATAGATAGATAGATAGATAGATAGATAGATAGATAGATAGATAGATAGATAGATAGATAGATAGATAGATAGATAGATAGATAGATAGATAGATAGATAGATAGATAGATAGATAGATAGATAGATAGATAGATAGATAGATAGATAGATAGATAGAGAGACCTATGTCACATGTATTCTATCTTGGTCATGTGACACGTGTTCCATTTTGGTCATGTGACTGTGTGTTGTCCTGCTTATGGAACTTTCCAGATGATGACACATCAAAGGACATTATGACATCACAGGACGTCATAGTTCTAATTTGTTCTAAATCCAACAACCTCTTCAGAGTTCTGACAGCCTTGGACGACTCAACACACTATTTCAAACCACCTGAGAAAACAACATTATTCACTCGCTTTCACAAACCCCGAACAAACCAAAACCATCAAAATGAGTCTGTGGGGCGACATGGTAGAGGAAGCCATCGAAGCAGGAGAGTTAGGAGATGACTTCGACAACACAATGATCTACTCTGAAGTAGACTTCAGTGAGGAAAATGATGAGGAGCCCCCCATCAACCAAGAAGATGCAAGTCAGAGCTCTGAAAAACAGCAGGTGGAAGACGAAGTATCGCTGGACTCAGCTGCCTCTGAAACCCCTCGTTCAGAAAACACAACGACACAAAATGATGCAAATCAGTCCACAAATTGCATTGAAAGGGAATCGACCTTTCCTCACAACAGTCCTAATAACAATCACCATGAAGGACATGTGAGGAGGGAGCAGATGCCCTCGCAGTCTTCTGAAACCTCCCATTCAGAGAACAGCCAGGAGGACTTTAGTATCCTGGAATCTGCAGGAGGCCCAAGAAGACCAGCAAAAATAAATTACAGGCAGACCAACTACATGAGTCCATTGGACATCATGAAGAACAAGCTGCAGAAAAAGAACTTTTTTCTAACAAAAGAAAAAGATAAAAGAATTGCTGCAGAAGATAATTGTGAGATGTACTGGAGGAAGCTGTCCGAGGTGGAAGTGACTCTAGAACATCAACAAAAAGTGAGAGAAGCTCTTGAAAACGAGCTGCAGCAAAGCAAAGTTAAAATTGAGGATTTGAAGTCGTCCAAAAGACTCAAACAGGAGGCTGAGTCCAAACATGCCGAGGCCCATAAGCTGGCCCTCACTGAGCTGGAAAACCTGAAGAAGCAGCTCAAAGAAAAGGCCAGCGCTAATCTTCAACTGGTCTCTCAACTGAAACAGAAGAAAGAGGTGACAGAAGATCTCGACTGGAAGGTGGCAGAGCTCAGTGTGCAACTCAAGTCCACCCTGGTGTCGGCAGAAATCAAGCCTGACGTAAGTGCAGGTCCACCTGAGTCTCCTGTAAAAGTCCAAAAACAGATCAGTGTGACAAAGAAAACACTTTCCACCCAGACTGAGGACGTCACACCAGAAAAGATCTCTGCACCAAAAGAAGAATTCAACCTGCAACTCGATGTCCTCGATGAGTTTCCTGACCCAGAGGAGTACATCAGAACCAGGTACAGAGAACTTTATCATGAAGAACCACAGGCATCAGTACCAGAAGGGGGTTCTGAGAAAATACCAACACAAACCCAGAACAAGAAAAAAAAGATGGAAAAGAAGAAGAAGGAGACCACATCAGGGTGACGACGCTAAAAGAAACACAAGAAGAAGAACCGGGATCAGGACACAAGAATTTCATGTCTCAAAACTCAAAATCAGAAAATTAACCCGTAAAAAATATATTTGCCTGTGTTCAAAGTTGAATAAATAATGATTTTAATCATTAAAATCTGTAAACTTTGTCTTCTTTCTATTTTTAATCCTGTTGATTGATGGGAGCAGTTAAAGTTCTGGATATCTGCACTAACATTGGAAATTATAAACATCGGAAACATTTGAATTATTTAATCACACGATGAATATCTGGTCAAACACTAAAACTGAAAACCAGGACAAGAAAAAACATGGATCAGTTTTTCATGATCACTTTTTTGTAGCTGTTCAGGATTTATTTGTAGATTAAATTTAATCATGAATATATTCAATTCAAACCAGATACATAAAAACTAAATGTTTGTTTTCTCTCCCTGAGTGAAGTTATGTTTCAGACACATGAAACAATCCTGTAGATGATGGGATGGTTTGTAAATGTCACATGTCAAAACTGTTTCTTTTTTTAAATGTTTGATCTCAAACTGAGATGTGATGGGTACAATTTAACTTTAACATATCTTTAATTTTATTTCGGTAAGGAAGTGGAAGTGACAGTCCTGAGTTTTCATCTTCAGCGTGTCAACGAAACATAAAGTGAAAAACAGAAAAAAACCTCTTTAATCATCATAAACAGTGTTGCATTTGATGCTGTTTACCTTTGATCTTCATCAATGAAAAGTATTAATATTGAAAATAATGACTATTTTAATAAAAGTTACAAGAGTTAAATTGCAAAACCAATCAAATGAAAGTCCTTTTCTGTGGTCTGATAAAAGCCTAAATACTTTGTGAGGTCTTGTTCTCTTTCCAGCGTCCTGCAGATGAACTATAAATGATGTGTTCAGTTCACACAAGAATGTATAACTTTATACACACTAAGTTCAAGCACGTTGTGGTTGTCTATTATTGCAACTTAGACAATGATTAGATCATATTTAGGGACAAATAATGCAGAAATAATATATCTTTAAAGGAACTGTTTCCATACGTGGAATATAGCAGCTCCTTGGTACCACTTCCTCAGGACCCAACAGTGTCTGCAGCTTCACCGTCGGCTGCATCGCAGGAACGAATCTGCTGCCAGGTCGGAGGTGGAGCGCTGATGTAAGACGTTACGTAACAAAATACGCACAAACTTTCATAATGGAGCATCTGCAACGATACTTAAAATAAGGCTAAATGAATAAGCAGAACTTGAAGATCCATAGTGTCATGAGCTTCAGTTCCAGCTGACAACAAACAATATGTTCAAACTATAAACTGCTTTCAGACACGAGTCTCATTTGTCTGGCAGTTTGTGACAAAGCAGAGAAGAGAAAATGTAACTATTAGACACATATTTAAATAATATGGTAAAAGAGGTTATTCCAGAAACAAAGCTGGCTGACTGCTCCTGCCACCTGACTCTTCAGCACTGATGTACATGACAACACCTTCCAGTAGCAACCAGCTACACTTTCTGCATTGTTGACCAAACCAACTTCAAAATACTTCCGTTTTTCATTGTCATGTTATGACCCCAAGTCATTTGTGTTGTGTCTTGGACCAACCTGTCCCATGGCATCAGGGAGGCCAAGAGACGGTACTCCAGGAGGATAGCCCGCCGTTTCAGCAACAGCAGGGACACACGGAGCCTGTGGCGAGGGATTCAGACCATTACGGACTACAAGCCCCCACCGCAGACCTGTGAGAGCAGCACATCCCTGCTGAATGAGCTGAACACCTTCTTCGCCCACTTCAAGGCACACAACACCATCGCCGCACAGAAAGCATCACCCCCTCCCGACCACCAGGTGCTGACGCTGTCACCGGACACTGTGAGGAGATCCCTCAGCAGGATCAACGCTCGCAAAGCTCCGGGTCCTGACAACATACCTGGTCGTGTACTGAGAGACTGTGCAGGAGAACTCACGGATGTCTTCACAGACATCTTTAACATGTCACTGAGTCAGGCGGTGGTTCCCACGTGCTTCAAAGCAACCAACATCCGTCCGGTCCCAAAACGGTCATCTCCCTCCTGCTCCAACGACTACCGTCCAGTTGCACTGACTCCCATCATCATGAAGTGCTTTGAACGGCTAGTCATGCATCACATCAAGGCTGCTCTCCCCCCCTCTCTGGACCCCTACCAGTTCGCATATCGCTCCAACCGGTCCACTGACGACGCCATCTCCACTGCCCTCCACACAGCCCTCACACATATGGACACCAGAAACGCTTATGTAAGAATGCTTTTCATCGACTTCAGTTCAGCATTCAACACCATCATCCCCCAGCAGCTCATTCACAAACTGGACCAGCTGGGGATCAGCACCTCGCTGTGCAACTGGCTGTTGGACTTCCTGACTGGGAGACCACAGGCAGTACGGGTCGGCAGCAACACATCCAGCACCATCACACTGAGCACAGGGGCCCCCCAGGGATGTGTGCTGAGCCCCCTCCTCTTCACCCTGCTGACCCACGACTGCACACCGATTCACAGCTCCAACCTCTTCGTAAAGTTTGCGGACGACACGACTGTGGTGGGTCTCATCAACAACAACGATGAGGTACACCTTCTACAGAGGCACCATCGAGAACATCCTGACCAGCTGCATCACCGTGTGGTACGGATCCTGCACCGCAACCTGCCGCAAGTCTCTCCAACGCGTCGTGAGAGCAGCTGAGAAGATCGTTGGTGTCTCTCTCCCCTCACTTCAGGACATTTACAGCAGCCGTCTGACTCGCAAAGCCCTCAGCATTGTGAGAGACCCCACCCACCCGTCACACAGCCTCTTCAGTCTGCTCCCTTCAGGGAGGAGGCTGCGGACCCTCCGAGCCAGAACCAGCCAACTGAAGGACAGCTTCGTCCACCAGGCCGTCAGGACGCTGAACACTCTCCCTGCTCTCCCACCGTTTCCCTCCCTGCCCCCCCCTCACTCACTCTGATCTCAGTATCTGCACCAGGCACTTTTGGCAGAACTGGACCGCCTACTTTGCACCAGGTCACTTTAATCAAACCGAAAAACTGTTGTAGAAATGTCATGTCACAAGTTGTCTCTTGTCTCTTCTAATTTGCACTTTGTGTTTAAAAATTTATTTACTGTGTAGCACCGAGGGTTTGAGAGTAACGTAATTTCGATTCTCTGTATGTGTCTCACATGTGGTAGAATTGACAATAAACTTGACTCTGACTCTGACTCTATATATTTAAAAAATCGTTCTCTCTTTTCACTTCCTCACTCGTTCTCGAAAAAACAGGAAAAAAAAAAAAAAAAAAAATTATATATATATATATATATAATTATAATTAAAATTATATATTATAAAATAATAATAAAAGAACGAGCGAGGGAGAGAGAGAGAGAGAGAGAGAGAGAGAGAGAGAGAGAGAGAGAGACCTATGTCACATGTATTCTATCTTGGTCATGTGACACGTGTTCCATTTTGGTCATGTGACATGTGTTCCATTTTGGTCATGTGACTGTGTGTTGTCCTGCTTATGGAACTTTCCAGATGATGACACATCAAAGGACATTATGACATCACAGGACATCATAGTTCTAATTTGTTCTAAATCCAACAACCTCTTCAGAGTTCTGACAGCCTTGGACGACTCAACACAGTATTTCAAACCACCTGAGAAAACAACATTATTCACTTACTTTCACAAACCCCGAACAAACCAAAACTATCAAAATGAGTCTGTGGGGCGACATGGTAGAGGAAGCCATCGAAGCAGGAGAGTTAGGAGATGACTTCGACAACACAATGATCTACTCTGAAGTAGACTTCAGTGAGGAAAATGATGAGGAGCCCCCCATCAACCAAGAAGATGCAAGTCAGAGCTCTGAAAAACAGCAGGTGGAAGACGAAGTATCGCTGGACTCAGCTGCCTCTGAAACCCCTCGTTCAGAAAACACAACAACACAAAATGATGAAAATCAGTCCACAAACTACATTGAAAGGGAATCGACCTTTCCTCACAACAGTCCTAATGACAATCACCATGAAGGACATGTGAGGAGGGAGCAGATGCCCTCGCAGTCTTCTGAAACCTCCCATTCAGAGAACAGCCAGGAGGACTTTAGTATCCTGGACTCTGCAGGAGGCCCAAGAAGACCAGCAAAATTAAATTACAGGCAGACCAACTACATGAGTCCATTGGACATCATGACGAACAAGCTGCAGAAAAAGAACTTTATTCTAACAAAAGAAAAAGATAAAAGAATTGCTGCAGAAGATAATTGTGAGATGTACTGGAGGAAGCTGTCCGAGGTGGAAGTGACTCTAGAACATCAACAAAAAGTGAGAGAAGCTCTTGAAAACGAGCTGCAGCAAAGCAAAGTGAAAATTGAGGATTTGAAGTCGTCCAAAAGACTCAAACAGGAGGCTGAGTCCAGACATGCCGAGGCCCATAAGCTGGCCCTCACTGAGCTGGAAAACCTGAAGAAACAGCTCAAAGAAAAGGCCAGCACTAATCTTCAACTGGTCTCTAAACTGAAACAGAAGAAAGAGGTGACAGAAGATCTTGAGTGGAAGGTGGCAGAGCTCAGTGTGCAACTCAAGTCCACCCTGGTGTCGGCAGAAATCAAGCCTGACGTAGGTGCAGGTCCACCTGAGTCTCCTGTAAAAGTCCAAAAACAGATCAGTGTGACAAAGAAAACACTTTCCACCCAGACTGAGGACGTCACACCAGAAAAGATCTCTGCTCCAAAAGAAGAATCCAACCTGCAACTCGATGTCCTCGATGAGTTTCCTGACCCAGAAGAGTACATCAGAACCAGGTACAGAGAACTTTATCATGAAGAACCACAGGCATCAGTACCAGAAGGGGGTTCTGAGAAAATACCAACACAAACCCAGAACAAGAAAAAAAAGATGGAAATGAAGAAGAAGGAGACCACATCAGGGTGACGACGCTAAAGGAAACACAAGAAGAAGAACCGGGATCAGGACACAAGAATTTCATGTCTCAAAACTCAAAATCAGAAAATTAACCCGTAAAAAGAATATATTTGCCTGTGTTCAAAGTTGAATAAATAATGATTTTAATCATTAAAATCTGTAAACTTTGTCTTCTTTCTATTTTTAATCCTGTTGATTGATGGGAGCAGTTAAAGTTCTGGATATCTGCACTAACATTGGAAATTATAAACATCGGAAACATTTAAATTATTTAATCACACGATGAATATCTGGTCAAACACTAAAACTGAAAACCACGACAAGAAAAAACATGGACCAGTTTTTCATGATTACTTTTTTGTAGCTGTTCAGGATTTAATTGTAGATTAAATTTAATCATGAATATATTCAATTCAAACCAGATACATAAAAACTAAATATTTGTTTTCTCTCCCTGAGTGAAGTTATGTTTCAGACACATGAAACAATCCTGTAGATGATGGGATGGTTTGTAAATGTCACAAGTCAAAACTGTTTCTTTTTTTAATGTTTGATCTTAAACTGAGATGTGATGGGTACAATTTAACTTTAACATATCTTTAATTTTATATCGGTAAGGAAGTGGAAGTGACAGTCCTGAGTTTTCATCTTCAGCGTGTCAACGAAACATAAAGTGAAAAACAGAAAAAAACCTCTTTAATGATCATAAACAGTGTTGCATTTGATGCTGTTAACCTTTGATCTTTATCAATGAAATGTATTAATTTTGAAAATAATGACTATTTTAATAAAAGTTACAAGAGTTAAATTGCAAAACCAATCAAATGAAAGTCCTTTTCTGTGGACTGATAAAAGCCTAAATACTTTGTGAGGTCTTGTTCTCTTTCCAGCGTCCTGCAGATGAACTATAAATGATGTGTTCAGTTCACACAAGAATGTATAACTTTATACACACTAAGTTCAAGCACGTTGTGGTTGTCTATTATTGCAACTTAGACAATGATTAGATCATATTGAAGGACAAATAATGCAGAAATAATTTAACTTTAAAGGAACTGTTTCCATACGTGGAATATAGCAGCTCCTTGGTACCACTTCCTCAGGACCCAACAGTGTCTGCAGCTTCACCGTCGGCTGCATCGCAGGAACGAATCTGCTGCCAGGTCGGAGGTGGAGCTCTGATGTCAGACGTTACGTAACAAAATACGCAAAAACTTTCTTAATGCAGCATCTGCAAAGATACTTAAAATAAGGCTAAATGAATAAGCAGAACTTGAAGATCCATAGTGTCATGAGCTTCAGTTCCAGCTGACAACAAACAATATGTTCAAACTATAAACTGCTTTCAGACACGAGTCTCATTTGTCTGGCAGTTTGTGACAAAGCAGAGAAGAGAAAATGTAACTATTAGACACATATTTAAATAATATGGTAAAAGAGGTAATTCCAGAAACAAAGCTGGCTGACTGCTCCTGCCACCTGACTCTTCAGCACTGATGTACATGACAACACCTTCCAGTAGCAACCAGCTACACTTTCTGCATTGTTGACCAAACCAACTTCAAAATACTTCCGTTTTTCATTGTCATGTTATGACCCCAAGTCATTTGTGTTGTGTCTTGTGTTTTAATTCCTCTGCGTGCACGTCTGTGAGAGAGGAGGTTTCTGTCTGGGTGAGTGAGTTTGGACACGTAAAAATAATACTAATAATGATCACAATAATGACAAATCATTACTTCTAAAGCACTTTTCAAACATAAAAATGAAGCACAAAGTGCTTTACATTAAACACATCAAATCTTTTCTTTTCCAAAGTTGCGGGACATAAAAATGTAAACGGAAGTTTTTGAATTTCCTTTTGGAATAACAAAATGGCCAAATCTGGAGGACCTCAAGGTCCACAAGGGTTGGTCTGGTAAAAGGTACTCAGATAGATAAGAAGGCCCAAGACCATCAAGACTCTTAAAAACAACCAAAAAGAACCTGAAATTCTATCCTGAAACAAACAGGAGCCAATGCAGTGATGTTCAAACTGCTGGAATATGGTCCGCTTTCTGGGGATTTAGGATTGGTTGTCCTAATGAGGCAGCTGCTGTGATTGGTCCAGCTGCCTTCTTGCACCTAAAGATCTTCAGCATCAGCACCTGTCTCCTCGCCCTGTCACCCCCAACAGGGTGCTGGCCTATATTCCACCTAAGAGATTTTAATTGAGCTGTGCAGCTGTAAAAGTATTATGTACCTTTTTGTTTTTTTCACTGTGTCAAGTTCAGATTAAAACAAAAAACTTTGTTATTTTAGTAACTTTGAGAGAAAAATAAATAGTTATATGCACTTATGTACATACTCTTCTCCACTGTTTTGGACACATTCAATGAAAAACAAGCGTTGCGCTACATGTGGGGCCTCTGACATAAGTCTGAAAGTGTTATTACTCTACAATTTGTGTCCAGAATTCTCCAAAACAGCCTGAAATAACCAAACCTTATCAGTGATGCATGTAATTCTAACAGCTAATGATGGAAATTCAGCATATTGGAAGTTTCTAAAATAATGCAGCGCTCACATTTCCTGAGGGTAACGTGGTTGGGAAAGTCGTTCCAGCTTCTTGTTTTATGCTGCTACTCATTATTCCAGATCCCTGTTATCGGAGGCCTCAACCCCTCATGCAGGATCAGGGAAAAGTAAAATTATTTGTTTAACGGAATTTAAAAGTATTTTTCAATCATCTAAAGGTGAATTTAACAACCAACCTGTAACTGAAGAGTGTTTAGAGTTTTAAAGCAACGATTTTTAATCTGAAAACATCAAATCTGACAGTGAAGCAAAAAGTCTCATATGATGAAAATATTAAAAGAAATTATTAGAGTGTAAAATTTCTTTAAATAAAGTTCCATCATCTTAAATTCTAACTACAGTGGGATGCGTAAGTTTGGGCAGCCTTGTTATCTTCGTGATTTTCCTGAATAAATTGTTCAAAAAAAAAAAGTTAACTATATCATATAGGAGATACACGAAGTAAACAAAGTTAGTCAGGTGCATAAATGTGGGAACCACAAAAAAATGAACTTAATATTTAGTAGAGCCTCTTTTTGCAGAAATAACAGCCTCTAAACACTTCCAATAGCTTCCACGGAGAGTCTGGATTCGGGTTGAAGGTATTTTGGACCGTTCCTCTTTACAAAACATTTCTAGTTCATTCAGGTTTGATGACTTCCGAGCATGGACAGCTCTCTTTAACTCACCCCACAGACCTTCAATTATACTCAGGTCTGGGGACTGAGATGGCTGCTCCAGAACGTTGTACTTGTTCCTGCAAGAATGCCTTAGTAGGTGTGGATCAGTGTTTAGGGTCGTTGTCTTGTTGAAAGATCCAGCCACGGCGCCGCTTCAGCTTTGTAACAGTACCCTGGAGATTGGTCTCCAGAATCTGTTGATATTGAGTGGAATCCATTCATCCCTCAACTTTGACAAGATTCCCAGTCCCTCCACTGGCCACTCAGCCCCACAGCATGATGGAACCACCACCATGTTTTACTGTAGGTATCAGGGGTTTTTCTTGGAATGCCAGTTTTTTTTTCCTCCATGCAGAACGCCCCTTGTTATGCCCAAACAACTCAATTTTGGTTTCATCAGTCCACAGCACCTGATTCCAAAAAGCTTCCTCTGTATCAGTCTTGCTTACAGCTTCTCTTTGTGTAAAATGCACCGAATAGTTGAACGATGCACAGTGACTCCGTCTGCAGCAAGACGATGTTGCAGGTCTTTGGTGCTGGTCTGTGGGTCGACTCTGGTCTCACCAGTCGTTGCTTCTGTTTATTCGAGATTTTTCTTGGTCTGCCACTTCGAGCCTTAACTTGAACTGTGCATGAGGTCTTCCATGTCGTCAATGTCCTCCTAAATGTGGAAACAGACAGCGGAAATATCTGAGACGACTTTTTGTATCCTTCCCCTAAACCATGATGGTGAACAATTTTTGTTTTCAGCTCATTTGAGAGTTGTTTTGAGACCCCCATGTTGCTACTCTTCAGAGCATGTTCAAAGAGGAGGGAAACTTACAATTACCCCCCTTAAATACTCTTTGTCATAACTGGATTCACCTGTGTCTGGAGGTCAGGGGTCACTGAGCTGACCAAGCCAATTTGAGCTCAAAAAATGTTCTAAAGGTTTTGGAAAATGACAACAGTTTCCAAATTCATACACCCTCTAATTTTGTTTAAGCAATTAACCAACACTTTCTGTAAATCCTAAAAAGTTCTTTTCACTTCTCAAATATTACTGTGTGTCTCCTATATGATATATTTCACTGAAATGATGATGATAGATAGATAGATAGATAGATAGATAGATAGATAGATAGATAGATAGATAGATAGATAGATAGATAGATAGATAGATAGATAGATAGATAGATAGATAGATAGATAGATAGATAGATAGATAGATAGATAGATAGATAGATAGATAGATAGATAGATAGATAGATAGATAGATAGATAGATAGATAGATAGATAGATAGATAGATAGATAGATAGATAGATAGATAGATAGATAGATAGATAGATAGATAGATAGAGCAAGCAAGAGAGAGAGAGAGAGAGAGAGAGAGAGACCTATGTCACATGTATTCTATCTTGGTCATGTGACACGTGTTCCATTTTGGTCATGTGACTGTGTGTTGTCCTGCTTATGGAACTTTCCAGATGATGACACATCAAAGGACATTATGACATCACAGGACATCATAGTTCTAATTTGTTCTAAATCCAACAACCTCTTCAGAGTTCTGACAGCCTTGGACGACTCAACACAGTATTTCAAACCACCTGAGAAAACAACATTATTCACTTACTTTCACAAACCCCGAACAAACAAAAACTATCAAAATGAGTCTGTGGGGCGACATGGTAGAGGAAGCCATCGAAGCAGGAGAATTAGGAGATGACTTCGACAACACAATGATCTACTCTGAAGTAGACTTCAGTGAGGAAAATGATGAGGAGCCCCCCATCGACCAAGCAGATGCAAGTCAGAGCTCTGAAAAACAGCAGGTGGAAGACGAAGTATCGCTGGACTCAGCTGCCTCTGAAACCCCTCGTTCAGAAAACACAACAACACAAAATGATGAAAATCAGTCCACAAACTGCATTGAAAGAGAATCGACCTTTCCTCACAACAGTCCTAATGACAATCACCATGAAGGACATGTGAGGAGGGAGCAGATGCCCTCGCAGTCTTCTGAAACCTCCCAATCAGAGAACAGCCAGGAGGACTTTAGTATCCTGGAATCTGCAGGAGGCCCAAGAAGACCAGCAAAATTAAATCACAGGCAGACCAACTACATGAGTCCATTGGACATCATGACGAACAAGTTGCAGAAAAAGAACTTTATTCTTACAAAAGAAAAAGATAAAAGAATTGCTGCAGAAGATAATTGTGAGATGTACTGGAGGAAGCTGTCCGAGGTGGAAGTGACTCTAGAACATCAACAAAAAGTTAGAGAAGCTCTTGAAAACGAGCTGCAGCAAAGCAAAGTTAAAATTGAGGATTTGAAGTCGTCCAAAAGACTCAAACAGGAGGCTGAGTCCAAACATGCCGAAGCCCATAAGCTGGCCCTCACTGAGCTGGAAAACCTGAAGAAACAGCTCAAAGAAAAGGCCAGCACTAATCTTCAACTGGTCTCTCAACTGAAACAGAAGAAAGAGGTGACAGAAGATCTTGAGTGGAAGGTGGCAGAGCTCAGTGTGCAACTCAAGTCCACCCTGGTGTCGGCAGAAATCAAGCCTGACGTAAGTGCAGGTCCACCTGAGTCTCCTGTAAAAGTCCAAAAACAGATCAGTGTGACAAAGAAAACACTTTCCACCCAGACTGAGGACGTCACACCAGAAAAGATCTCTGCTCCAAAAGAAGAATCCAACCTGCAACTCGATGTCCTCGATGAGTTTCCTGAGCCAGAGGAGTACATCAGAACCAGGTACAGAGAACTTTATCATGAAGAACCACAGGCATCAGTACCAGAAGGGGGTTCTGAGAAAATACCAACACAAACCCAGAACAAGAAAAAAAAGATGGAAAAGAAGAAGAAGGAGACCACATCAGGGTGACGACGCTAAAAGAAACACAAGAAGAAGAACCGGAATCAGGACACAAGAATTTCATGTCTCAAAACTCAAAATCAGAAAATTAACCCGTAAAAAAAAATATTTGCCTGTGTTCAATGTTGAATAAATAATAATTTTAATCATTAAAATCTGTAAACTTTGTATTCTTTCTATTTTTAATCCTGTTGATTGATGGGAGCAGTTAAAGTTCTGGATATCTGCACTAACATTGGAAATTATAAACATCGGAAACATTTAAATTATTTAATCACACGATGAATATCTGGTCAAACATTAAAACTGAAAACCAGGACAAGAAAAAACATGGACCAGGATTTAATTGTAGATTAAATTTAATCATGATTATATTCAATTCAAACCAGATACATAAAAACTAAATGTTTGTTTTCTCTCCCTGAGTGAAGTTATGTTTCAGACACATGAAACAATCCTGTAGATGATGGGATGGTTTGTAAATGTCACAAGTCAAAACTGTTTCTTTTTTAATGTTTGATCTCAAACTGAGATGTGATGGGTACAATTTAACTTTAACATATCTTTAATTTTATTTCGGTAAGGAAGTGGAAGTGACAGTCCTGAGTTTTCATCTTCAGCGTGTCAACGAAACATAAAGTGAAAAACAGAAAAAAAACTCTTTACTGATCATAAACAGTGTTGCATTTGATGCTGTTAAACTTTGATCTTTATCAATGAAATGTATTAATATTGAAAATAATGACTATTTTCATAAAAGTTACAAGAGTTAAATTGCAAATCCAATCAAATGAAAGTCCTTGTCTGTGGACTGATAAAAGCCTAAATACTTTGTGAGGTCTTGTTCTCTTTCCAGCGTCCTGCAGATGAACTATAAATGATGTGTTCAGTTCACACAAGAATGTATAACTTTATACACACTAAGTTCAAGCACGTTCTGGTTATTTATTATTGCAACTTAGACAATATTTAGAGCATATTGAAGGACAAATAATGCAGAAATAATTTAACTTTAAAGGAACTGTTTCCATACGTGGAATATAGCAGCTCCTTGGTACCACTTCCTCAGGACCCAACAGTGTCTGCAGCTTCACCGTCGGCTGCATCGCAGGAACGAATCTGCTGCCAGGTAGGAGGTGGAGCGCTGATGTCAGACGTTACGTAACAAAATACGCAAAAACTTTCTTAATGCAGCATCTGCAAAGATACTTAAAATAAGGCTAAATGAATAAGCAGAACTTGAAGATCCATAGTGTCATGAACTTCAGTTCCAGCTGACAACAAACAATATGTTCAAACTATAAACTGCTTTCAGACACGAGTCTCATTTGTCTGGCAGTTTGTGACAAAGCAGAGAAGAGAAAATGTAACTATTAGACACATATTTAAATAATATGGTTAAAGAGGTTATTCCAGAAACAAAGCTGGCTGACTGCTCCTGCCACCTGACTCTTCAGCACTGATGTACATGACAACACCTTCCAGTAGCAACCAGCTACACTTTCTGCATTGTTTACCAAACCAACTTCAAAATACTTCCGTTTTTCATTGTCATGTTATGACCCCAAGTCATTTGTGTTGTGTCTTGTGTTTTAATTCCTCTGCGTGCACGTCTGTGAGAGAGGAGGTTTCTGTCTGGGTGAGTGAGTTTGGACACGTAAAAATAATACTAATAATGATCATATTAATGACAAATCATTACTTCTAAAGCACTTTTCAAACATAAAAATGAAGCACAAAGTGCTTTACATTAAACACATCAAATCTTTTCTTTTCCAAAGTTGCGGGACATAAAAATGAAAATTGGTCTTGGGACTGAGATGGCCGCTCCAGAACGTCGTACTTGTTCCTGCAAGAATGCCTTAGTAGGTGTGGATCAGTGTTTAGGGTTGTTGTCTTGTTGAAAGATCCAGCCACGGCGCCGCTTCAGCTTTGTAACAGTACCCTGGACATTGGTCTCCAGAATCTGTTGATATTGAGTAGAATCCATTCATCCCTCAACTTTGACAAGATTCCCAGTCCCTCCACTGGCCACTCAGCCCCACAGCATGATGGAACCACCACCATGTTTTACTGTAGGTATCAGGGGTTTTCTTGGAATGCTAGTTTTTTTTTCCTCCATGCAGAACGCCCCTTGTAATGCCCAAACAACTCAATTTTGGTTTCATCAGTCCACAGCTCCTGATTCCAAAAGGCTTCCTCTGTATCAGTCTCGCTTACAGCATCTCTTTGTGTAAAATGCACCGAATAGTTGAACGATGCACAGTGACTCCGTCTGCAGCAAGACGATGTTGCAGGTCTTTGGTGCTGGTCTGTGGGTCGACTCTGTTCTCACCAGTCGTTGTTTCTGTTTATTCGAGATTTTTCTTGGTCTGCCACTTCGAGCCTTAACTTGAACTGTGCATGAGGTCTTCCATGTCCTCAATGTCCTCCTAAATGTGGAAACAGACAGCTGAAATCTCTGAGACGACTTTTTGTATCCTTCCCCTAAACCATGATGGTGAACAATTTTTGTTTTCAGCTCATTTGAGAGTTGTTTTGAGACCCCCATGTTGCTACTCTTCAGAGCATGTTCAAAGAGGAGGGAAACTTACAATTACCCCCCTTAAATACTCTTTGTCATAACTGGATTCACCTGTGCCTGGAGGTCAGGGGTCACTGAGCTGACCCAGCCAATTTGAGCTCAAAAAATGTTCTAAAGGTTTTGGAAAATGACAACAGTTCCCAAATTCATGCACCCTCTAATTTTGTTTAAGCAATTAACCCACACTTTCTGTAAATCCTATAAAGTTCTTTTCACTTCTCAAATATCACTGTGTGTGTCTCCTATATGATATATTTAACTGAAATTTTTTATCGTAACAACTAAAGATTTATTTAGGAAAATCATGAAGATTAACAGAGCTGCCCAAACTTATGCATCCCACCGTAACGTTTTACTGGATTTTTTTTTTCATTTTCCGTTTTTTTAGTATTTTTAACTCCATCAAGAATCAATGTCAAATAATATTTTAGACTTACTGTATTATATGATTGTATTATTCTCAGTTTGTCATGGTCGCAAAAATGAAACGACCCCCCTTGAGGTTATTTCAGGCAGTCATAATCTGCATTGCGTTTCCCGATTCAGAGGTGGGGTTAGTCCTACACCCCTGTGTTTATGTGTAAGCCTGATTAACAAACGATTGCAACCTAAAATGCCAAGTATGTTTTACAATTAAAGTGTTTCAAACTTACTGCGGGAAGTTGTCTGACTGAAATGAAGCTTGTGATATCCTTGGCCACCATCGATTGGTTTTATTCAGAGCAAAACAAGGATAGAGGAGTCATTGTTTATGTCAACATTGAAAAACTTCCTTTGGGATACTTGATTGAACTGATTCTTTTTACTAAACCACAGCAAGTCACTTTCTCTGTTGAGTATCCAGAGTAACGAGTGGAAAACCTGCAGGACGACAGCTGTGACGGTTTGCGGATGTGATCAAAAGTTTAACTCTGCCACTGTTCATGTGGGTTCATTATAGCTGCGTTTCCATGGAGCACATCTCAGTTTGGGTCGGTACGGGACAGTCTGGGATGATAAGCGCTGATCTAGCTTGTGTTTCCACGGCCAGGGCTGTTGGCCACATGACAACTTTGATCAAATGTTTCCGTCTACTTCAAATGTTGACAACTGTTTTCCCCTCATATCTACTTTATTTTGCTCTCTATGGAACATTTTGGTGCAGGAGCTTTGAATTCAGGGTGTTTGGACATCAGCATTTAGTAGTGAGGCAGGACAACATCTGTGTATTTCACACACCTGCAAACTCTGATATCATATCAGAGACGTTCTCACAAAACACACAACAGTCACATTGGGATGGATGATAGATAGATAGATAGATAGATAGATAGATAGATAGATAGATAGATAGATAGATAGATAGATAGATAGATAGATAGATAGATAGATAGATAGATAGATAGATAGATAGATAGATAGATAGATAGATAGATAGATAGATAGATAGATAGATAGATAGATAGATAGATAGATAGATAGATAGATAGATAGATAGATAGATAGATAGATAGATAGATAGATAGATAGATAGATAGATAGATAGATAGATAGATAGATAGATAGATAGATAGATAGATAGATAGATAGATAGATAGATAGATAGATAGATAGATAGATAGATAGATAGATAGATAGATAGATAGATAGATAGATAGATAGAGAGACCTATGTCACATGTATTCTATCTTGGTCATGTGACATGTGTTCCATTTTGGTCATGTGACTGTGTGTTGTCCTGCTTATGGAACTTTCCAGATGATGACACATCAAAGGACATTATGACATCACAGGACATCATAGTTCTAATTTGTTCTAAATCCAACAACCTCTTCAGAGTTCTGACAGCCTTGGACGACTCAACACACTATTTCAAACCACCTGAGAAAACAACATTATTCACTCGCTTTCACAAACCGCAAACAAACCAAAACTATCAAAATGAGTCTGTGGGGCGACATGGTAGAGGAAGCCATCGAAGCAGGAGAGTTAGGAGATGACTTCGACAACACAATGATCTACTCTGAAGTAAACTTCAGTGAGGAAAATGATGAGGAGCCCCCCATCAACCAAGAAGATGCAAGTCAGAGCTCTGAACAACAGCAGGTGGAAGACGAAGTATCGCTGGACTCAGCTGCCTCTGAAACCCCTCGTTCAGAAAACACAACAACACAAAATGATGAAAATCAGTCCACAAACTGCATTGAAAGGGAATCGACCTTTCCTCACAACAGTCCCAATGACAATCACCATGAAGGACATGTGAGGAGGGAGCAGATGCCCTCGCAGTCTTCTGAAACCTCCCATTCAGAGAACAGCCAGGAGGACTTTAGTATCCTGGAATCTGCAGGAGGCCCAAGAAGACCAGCAAAAATAAATCACAGGCAGACCAACTACATGAGTCCATTGGACATCATGACGAACAAGCTGCAGAAAAAGAACTTTATTCTAACAAAAGAAAAAGATAAAAGAATTGCTGCAGAAGATAATTGTGAGATGTTCTGGAGGAAGCTGTCCGAGGTGGAAGTGACTCTAGAACATCAACAAAAAGTTAGAGAAGCTCTTGAAAACGAGCTGCAGCAAAGCAAAGTTACAATTGAGGATTTGAAGTCGTCCAAAAGACTCAAACAGGAGGCTGAGTCCAGACATGCCGAGGCCCATAAGCTGGCCCTCACTGAGCTGGAAAACCTGAAGAAGCAGCTCAAAGAAAAGGCCAGCACTAATCTTCAACTGGTCTCTCAACTGAAACAGAAGAAAGAGGTGACAGAAGATCTTGAGTGGAAGGTGGCAGAGCTCAGTGTGCAACTCAAGTCCACCCTGGTGTCGGCAGAAATCAAGCCTGACGTAGGTGCAGGTCCACCTGAGTCTCCTGTAAAAGTCCAAAAACAGATCAGTGTGACAAAGAAAACACTTTCCACCCAGACTGAGGACGTCACACCAGAAAAGATCTCTGCACCAAAAGAAGAATCCAACCTGCAACTCGATGTCCTCGATGAGTTTCCTGACCCAGAGGAGTACATCAGAACCAGGTACAGAGAACTTTATCATGAAGAACCACAGGCATCAGTACCAGAAGGGGGTTCTGAGAAAATACCAACACAAACCCAGAACAAGAAAAAGAAGCAGGAAAAGAAGAAGAAGACGACCACATCAGGGTGACGACGCTAAAAGAAACACAAGAAGAAGAACCGGGATCAGGACACAAGAATTTCATGTCTCAAAACTCAAAATCAGAAAATTAACCCGTAAAAAAATATATTTGACTGTGTTCAAAGTTTAATAAATAATGATTTTAATCATTAAAATCTGTAAACTTTGTCTTCTTTCTATTTTTAATCCTGTTGATTGATGGGAGCAGTTAAAGTTCTGGATATCTGCACTAACATTGGAAATTATAAACATCGGAACCATTTAAATTGTTTAATCACACGATGAATATCTGGTCAAACACTAAAACTGAAAACCATGACAAGAAAAAACATGGACCAGTTTTTCATGACTACTTTTTTGTAGCTGTTCAGGATTTAATTGTAGATTAAATTTAATCATGGTTTGTAATGGATGGTTTGTAAATGTCACAAGTCAAAACTGTTTCTTTTTTTAATGTTTGATCTCAAACTGAGATGTGATGGGTACAATTTAACTTTAACATATCTTTAATTTTATTTCGGTAAGGAAGTGGAAGTGACAGTCCTGAGTTTTCATCTTCAGCGTGTCAACGAAACATAAAGTGAAAAACAGAAAAAAACCTCTTTAATCATCATAAACAGTGTTGCATTTGATGCTGTTAACCTTTGATCTTTATCAATGAAATGTATTAATATTGAAAATAATGACTATTTTCATGAAAGTTACAATAGTTAAATTGCAAAACCAATCAAATGAAAGTCCTTTTCTGTGGACTGATAAAAGCCTAAATACTTTGTGAGGTCTTGTTCTCTTTCCAGCGTCCTGCAGATGAACTATAAATGATGTGTTCAGTTCACACAAGAATGTATAACTTTATACACACTAAGTTCAAGCATGTTATGGTTGTCTATTATTGCAACTTACACAATGATTGGATCATATTTAAGGACAAATAATGCAGAAATAATTTAACTTTAAAGGAACTGTTTCCATACGTGGAATATAGCAGCTCCTTGGTACCACTTCCTCAGGACCCAACAGTGTCTGCAGCTTCACCGTCGGCTGCATCGCGGGAACGAATCTGCTGCCAGGTCGGAGGTGGAGCGCTGATGTCAGACGTTACGTAACAAAATACGCAAAAACTTTATTAATGGAGCATCTGCAAAGATACTTAAAATAAGGCTAAATGAATAAGCAGAACTTGAAGATCCATAGTGTCATGAGCTTCAGTTCCAGCTGACAACAAACAATATGTTCAAACTATAAACTGCTTTCAGACACGAGTCTCATTTGTCTGGCAGTTTGTGACAAACCAGAGAAGAGAAAATGTCACTATTAGACACATATTTAAATAATATGGTAAAAGAGGTTATTCCAGAAACAAAGCTGGCTGACTGCTCCTGCCACCTGACTCTTCAGCATTCCCAGTTCCACGTCCAAACTTCCTACATGAGCTGCAGTACTGCAGATCGGCTGTTGCACCAACTGCTACAATGACGGCGATGATCTCCGGACATGTGAATTTCTTCCTTGGTTTTACTGTCAACTTCAAGTTGATTTTGCTGTCATTTCATTTTCCTGACAAGCGTTTCTCCAAGGGGTGCACACGGCAGGGGTACACAAGGACTGGAGTTGAGAAACATTAACATTTGTCATTAAAACTGAAAACCATGACAAAAAAATAATTTTTCCTGAATACTTTTTTGTAGTTATTCAGGATTTTGATTGTGTTATAATTGTATTATTCTCAGTTTGCTGTGTGAAGGACCTAGAAGCCAGTACTTCTTTTGCCCTCAGCAGGTCGATTCTCTTGCAGAGTTTTCCAACTTTGCCTCGTCAAATATGAATCCTGTACCATCCTGGGCCACCGCAGATTCCTAAAATGCAACCTTCCTAACAACTTCCTACCAACTGAACTGAGATAAATCTGAGGACACTTGACCATTCAGAAGAAACTCAGTTCCAACTGTAGGGGAGTGAGGAGCTTAGTTATCATTGATTACCAATAAGCAGGACTGGACCAGCCTTGACATATTTGGCCCAAGTGGACAGCTCCTATAAAGCAGAACAACTTCTTCTGGTTTTTTTCCCCTTCTAGGGAATGCCACAACGGATCATTACCTTCCACATATTGATTCGTGACAGACTTTATGTCGGATGCCCCTCCTGACAGAACCCCGCACTTTCTGAGGGTGAAAAATCTAAAACAAAAAAAACATGAATTTGTATGTGTGCCGGGATCTGCACAGTCAGTTCAGTGAAGCTTTCTCTTCTCTGCCAGGTCATGTGTGCATGTGTGTGTGTGTATGTGCGTGTGTGTGTGTTTGTGTAATAATTCAAACATCACCCTTGGGTTCACCAGTTGTGGACAATGTCTTCAAGGGCACTCTTTTAATGAGCCACAAACTTTGCTGTTACAGAAACAAAACATGATTTACACGGTAACTCAAGCGTCTCTTCGAAAGAGCTCCAAATTGGACAGAAAACAAAAATCAATTAGCTCTTTTAATCCCTCCATATGTTTTCTACTCTGAATCACTTGAGACGTTACGAGGGGGAGTTGTGCTCTTCGGCGTTTTAAAGCCTCTGTTGAGAGGATAATGACGAAGCACAACTGGACGACGAGCGCATTTTTCGGATACGTGCCAGCGAAGAAGCAGGGTGATGGCACGTTGAGGAGAGGTCAGGCCGAGCGCCGACGCTGCAAATACATCCGACATACTCTAATATTCAGTGGAAACAGACGTTTTCACCTCCCTACATTGGAACAATATGCAGTCTTCATGCTAAATTTCCAGATGCTTTAGATAAAGAGAATTATTCCTTCACCTCTAACAAACACACAATGTACGACTGTCTGTCCTCAAACAGACTGGAGGTGAACAGTGGATCCAAGCGCAGAAATGGCAAAGTAATCCAACAAGGACGTGAGGCTGCAGCTGTACGTTTGGCCAACATAGCACTTTGCCAAGTTATGTCTCAAAACAGCAAATGTTTCGCCTCACTGCAGAGCACCCGGATCCCTATATTCTTCCCGTCCCACATAAGAAAGGGCTGCTTTTTTGTTCTCTGTGTCTCCCCCTCGCAACACTGAATGCGGCTTTAAAGTTTTGTGAACTTTGATCTACTAAAGCCATTGTACACAGTCAAAGAGAGTTTAATAATGTATATTATAATGTTTTTTTTAAAGCCTATATTGTTTTCCGAAAGAGGCCCCGTGGCTGAAATTATTCACCCTCGGCATTAATACTTAAACAGAATATTCCTCTGAAAAACTGAGTCCAATTCAGTCTTATCTGCATCTCGACAGATCAAAATGTCATCTCAAGGCCCGGCAGCGGGCGTAAGATCAGTTCCTCGCCTTTAACCAGAGTCTCGCGAGTTCCTCTCTGCAGATACTTTTGGTTAACTTCTTAGGGTCTGAAATGGCCACGCAAGGACGAATAATAATTTTGGGGGGCATTTGTTTGGTCTTCGAAAGCAATTCCACAAATCGTTTTGGTTAAAATTGTAACGACAATGGGTCATAGTCTTTTTTTTTTCTTTTTTAATTCTGTCATCGAAGTCTTGTTCAGTATTTACGTTCAATCCTTGGTTTCCTTGTGCTGGCGTGTTATCTGTACCGTCCTAAGCACTTTCCCAGCTGTGGGACTTCCTCTGTTCCTCGCTGTTGTAATTGTCGACACCTGTGTCTGCTCATCCCTCGAGTGCATGTTAGTGTTTATACATCCTCTTGTTTCTCACTGCTCCCTTGTTGGTCTGCTGTCATTTATTCAGTCTTGCTCCCAGTTGTTTCCTTTGTTGCTCCTCGTGTTGTCGTTCTCTTTTGTTTTGGGATCTTTTTTTTTTTTTTGCTTTCTTTTGAATACGCTCCCTCGGCGGAACTTTTTGTTCACTTTTTGTTTAAATAAAAATACATTTATTTGTTACATCTGCCTACCTGGTCTCCTGCATTCTGGCTCCATCCCCTGTCGGCCCCGACACAAAGGACCGGCAAAGGCGTACGGAGTTGTCTAAGATGAGCTATTTGGGTACGGAGCGGATTTGGGGTACAAATGGGTACTTAGTTTCCACGCTCTCACTGGACCCATGAAGTGTTTGTATCGTCTGTGCTTTTTCCAAGATCACAGCAAGTTATGGGTGGCTGCAGTCCCTTTCCCAAACAGTCAGTGTGCAGGAATTTCTAGCGCAAATGAAGCTTCCAGGACAAAGTTTTTACTTGCATGTAGACCGACGGAGGACTGGATACTAGCTTGCATTACTCAATCAAGGCAGCACAAAAGACTTATATTCATGTTAAAAAATAATTAAAAAAAAGAAAGATTTAATTTGAAGTAATATTTGCAGTTTAAAATCCATGATAGCAAGATAAATAAATTAAGAATTTGTTTGTTTCCACTGGCATTCCAGTATATTTCCATCCAGCACGTGTCGGACGCGTGCTCCTTGGCCGGTTCACACACATTAATAAGTCATTGAGTCTTGAGCGTGTGCCCTACACTCGTTTGGGCATGTTGGAAAAACAAAACGAAACCCATGGGGCTCCTATTTGCAGCCTACGTTTAAAGGCATCAATGCTGGCTGGGATACAGCTGTTGTTTCCAGGCATGTTTTAACACATTGCTTTTATCAGACAAACATTATTAGGTCTGGAAAACCTAGAAGAGAGCATTTTCTACCGTGCATTGCAGTGTAGAAATATCCATGTTTCTGTGTAATTTATGTAAAAAAAAAAATTTAAAAAAAGTCACCTTACTTAAGCAGTAATCTGGTATTTATTCACTTGTTTAAAAAAATATATATACACTGATTTTATTTACATATACAGTCTGTGCATACAGTTTAACTGTAAATAAACTGATTTTTTGTGGGAATGTCAAACTGAATTACTCACGTGACTCTAAACAAGCTGAGCAATAATAAAGTTTGGAAGTGCCAAATGTCTTTTGAAGGCTCCCTAACTGTACTTCCACAGTCCGACTTCCCTTAAAGGCTGAAGCGTAGAGCTCTAGTTCTCGTCTGTGTGCTTTTTTCATTGTGTATATAAAGGATATCTCCAACCTTCCCTTCAGTTTGCCCTGAAGTCACGTACTGATCAGGATTTGATCGCTCTCCTGTCTCTGACACTCACTCTTTATTGTCTTTTCCCAGCTTTCCTTTTTCTCCATCACTCTTATGCTTTATCTCTTTTTTTTAACCCTTTTTGAGCCTTTTTCCCCCACCCTTTTCTGGATTTACTCTCAATGCTGGTTCAGAGAAGATGAGTCATCTGCGTAGAAATCAAAACGTGCAGGTCGTCTTGTCTCCACATGAATTCCTACACACCTTGTAATTGCTGTCAGCAAGCCCTCCGACAACTCACTTAATTGCCTTCCATCCAATTTATGGGGATATCTGGGATGTGGAAGAAAAAGGGATAAAAAAGGAGGGCAGGGGAAGCAAAGAGAGATGATTAAAGGAGTGAAAAGGGCGGGGGAGGTGGAGAACCAAAACTAAAAAAAAAAAAAAGCTAATGACTAATAAGAAGAGCAGAGGGTCGATGAAAGAGTGAATATTATTTCATAAAAGTGAGGAGTATTGTGGCATGAAGCATGATTATTGGCTTTCTTCAAAGCTCAAGAGGATCTCAATGATGGGTCTGCAATTAGTACAGTGCTCATTTATATCAGTGACTTGACTGGAACGAAGGCATTGAGGTAACGATTGTAGGTGGGAGGACTGCACAGCAGCTGCCATTGTCTTCAGAGACGCTCTGCACTGTAATTGGTGTAAGTGCTGCCATTAACACTTCACTGAGCTATATAAGTTTGTTTTATGCTTGCTTTGTTAGTCTTTTCTTGGCTTTTTTTTATTTTATTTTATGGTGATACTATAGGTAGTGCCATATAGCAGAATTTGACAGAGATGCCTGATCTGAGTGCCAGATCTTAAATTACTTCTGCAGGAAATCCTGACTCCAAGTTTGAGGTACCATAGGTTGGTAAGAAAGGAAGAAAGAAGAGCGGGAGGGAGGGAGGAAGAAATGGAAGTTGGGTAAAAGAAACAGAGGGCAAAGGGAGGGAGGGGAAAAGGGAGATTGGGACCGATTGGAAAGGAAAAACAGGAGTGAGGGATGGAAAAAAGAATCAAGCTTGATAGGAGAGCGGGCATGTATGGAAAAGGAATAGGAACTGAGGAAAGTGGAAAGTGGAAAAGGAAAGACAAAAAAAAGGAAATGAAAGAGGTAGGAAAAGAGTAAAGGGATGGAAAAGCAATTAAGTTTGGAAGGAAAGAGGTATATGTGGAAAATAAAAAAGGAAATGGAGTAAAGACGGAAAGGGTTAGATGGAAGAAAAGGAAGGAGGACATTTTTCCAACATCCTGTGGTGTGTCCGAAGAAGAGCAGAAAAGAAGAAGTCACCGGCCGGTGCTGAATTCCGACGCGAGTCCTCCAAGGGATGCAGGGTCCACATATAATTACCAAAGAGAAGAGGAGTGGGAGATGAGGACAAGGCTGCTTTTTTTCTCCTTTTGCATGCTTTAGAAGTTGCTTTACTTGATGGCTGCTGAAAGAAATCAAAACCAATTCTTTGTTGTTTTGCTTCTTTTATCCTTTCCCTGTCAAAGGCATACTGAAATGTTGCCATCTCCTGATGTCAACCGTCTTAAGAAGCGATTTGCTTTGGCTGCCAGCAACTAGCAGCTGCACAGACCTGAGGGGTTCAGATATGTCTGCTTTGTTAATACTGGCACGTGGCTGCGTGTACATGTTACTCACGTAACGCGCAAACACGGCAGTAAATCACAGGAGATGAAAAAATAAACAGCAGCAGCTTTCACGGGTAGTCCATTTGCTGTTCAATTGATTTATATTCTACAAAAGTGTTGGGGTTTTTTCTTTTTTTCCATAAGACTCTTGATTGTTTTGATATATTAACACATTAAATACCCAAAGCAACAACTTACCAAGCTAAAATTAAAGATCAATATGATATTATTCATATTGATCTTTGTTCTGATTCCTAAAGCGTCAGTCGCTGCCAGTTGTTCAGACTGCAGCATCGCTGAGATTTATACCATGTGTTCTTTGGCATTGACGCCTTGATGCACCATCTGCACCGTTATTTTATGCTGAGAGTAAATTGTGACATGTTAATGAACAATAAACGCTTCCTTAAGAGGCACAAGTGTATTTCTCATTACAGAGGGTATTTTTTAAGGATTGCTTGCCTTTTGAGCCCCATGTTATGCCATTACAGAAATACTTTCTACTTCATATTTTGAGGCTTTTATATACTTTATATGTTTGACCGGCGTATCTGTATGTGCAGTTTTCTTTTCTCTGAGGAGCCTTCAGGATGGCTGCAGGCGCCAAGTCACACGTGACGTCAACCACGTCGTTTTAAATAGAGGTAAAGCTCGTGTGGAGCGTCGCAGCCTGAAAACAGCGTAGAGAGCAGCAGAAAGTAATGCATTTACACTGAGACTGGAGTCCTGCAAGATACTTAGTCAGTGGTTAAAAGTGCTTTCAGTGCTGCTTCCAAAGACCAGATTTTGGCAACATTTAAAAAAACAGCATTTTTGTAGATGCTTTTTTTTTTTTTTTTTTCACTTTAAACTGTGCAGATCCCTTTATCAAATATTAAACTTAATCATAAATGCATATCAAAACAGTGGTGCCTTTTGGTTAGTTTTGACTGAAACTGCTGGATTCTTTTACTTATTTCACTCCTTATTAGACAATTCTCTTATCCACCGACTCCCTCGTGGTGTATTTCCATTTCATTTGCAGAAACTTGAGGTTTTACATGCATATAAAATGCTGTTTATGCTGCACTGTCCTCCTTGGATCCCTCTCTGCATTGGGTATCTGTAATCAAACATAATCACCATAAGACAATTTGAATATGCGCTACGACACGAGAGGGGTCTCTCCTTTCCAGCGGTATGTGTGATATCAGCCAGTTTACAACAAATACTTTTAAATGGCCTTTTGAGAATTTAAGACCAGGATGCAGTTGCAGGCACAGACGTTAAGACTTTGTATCTTATGTCAGCACATCCATCGCTTTATGATTTTTACAATCCCTAAAGGCTGACTACTGAATGTGATAGGACTTTTTGATTTATCACATTTTCTAAGGATTAGAGATACCAGGCAGTAAACCTGCACAAGATTAATCTGCCAGGAAATGCTGGCAAAGAACAAGATGTGAGCTGGTTTCCTAAGCCGACCTGCTGTTGGGCAGCGCCAGTCTGCTTTCGGATTTGCTCATTATGTGTTAAATGAATTGCGTGGCCAACTCTGAAGAAGAACTGAACTGTACATATGGTATTCACTTGTAAAGATCGACCTGCGTGCTGCTCAACCTTCCTCGACTTGTTTCGCTGTGGTTGTTTTGTAACTCTGTGTAGACGCCGTCACGTGGCCAGTAAGTCCAGTGCACGGTACCGAGATCTTAAGACAACACTCAACGGATGCAGTCGGGCGTTAACTCTACCCTCGTTCCGCCTTCCTACCGCTGTGAACTTCATTTTTGTAATGGCTCTTCTGGAAAATGTTGCACTTAATAATGCACTAAGAAGAAATAACTTTTGATAGTGTTTTGCCAGTAGAGATGTTAGTTTTTAAAATTTCTTTTCAATCTGGAAAAGTGCAACCTGATTCTGTCACACAGGCCATAACTCCAATAGCTATTAAAACAGCCGCTGCTCTTGGTTTGAACCTTTCAAATGTCCACAATGACTCGTCTAGATGGGATTTCATCCTGTCTGAAACATAAGTTAACATGCTGGAAGCCCTCAATGCTCATATCCTGATTCTTACATTTATAGACCAGTTCCAAAAAAGGGGGCAGCTTGTACTATTTTTTTTAAAAACTTTTAGTTCATCTAACTTGATTTAGTTTTGGGTTTTTTTGTTTTTTTTTACCTCTTTGTCTTAAGGTTTTCCAAAACGTCTCCTTCAGCCACAATAGTTGTCATAAAGCTTTTACTAGAGCAGGATTTCATTGACTTAAACTGGAACTGGCAACAAAGATAAAACTAAGCCTTGTATTGTTATGAAACAAGACATTGACCTTGAAAAGATTTATCTTATTGCCGATGTCAACAAAACCTGGAAATTCTTTAATGAAGGTTTTATTAAAACTGTTGGCAAGCCTGGTCCTCTCAGAAAATACTTAGTTTAAGACTGCAACAAAGCCTGATATTCACCCCTGATCCATCTTACTTAACTTAATGAGTGCAAGGTGTTGTGGGAAAAAAGCAGGAAAACAAATCTCCATCAGACTTGTCCCATTTTCAGCCAGCTGTGCAGTAAATGCAGAGCTGGAAGACAAAAAAGTCAAAGCTGATTATTTCTTTTTTGGAACGCACAAAGAACTAAAATAAACCTTTTAAACCTTTGGAGGAAATCTTTAGTTGAAAGTATCAGTGGGTTAGTTGGACGTACCAGCGGTTTTATTGTTAAAGAAAGCTACAAACAGACTCCGTGTGCATGATTGTCTGCTTTAGGTCTCCTTCTCCTTTCAAGGTGGTTTCATGCAGACCTTAAAAAATTACAGGCCTGTATCAGAGATGTCTGTTCTTGTCAGAGCTCTCAAGTTCCTTGTTAGTGAGTTTCTTTCTGCTAATAATATCAAACGTTCAGCCAGGCTTAAAAAAAAAAAAAAAAAAAAAGGCGCAGTACAGCTACAGGAGTCTTAACAGCAATAGATGATTTTGACACGGTGTTTCATAGAGCAATAAAGCAAAGACCTCTCAGTGCTGGACTGTCTGAACATGCTTCTGGGTGTGTGAAGGCAGATGGGTGTCATTACTGACTATCTCACTGTGTAAAATGGAAGTGTTAGGGTTAGTCCTGCAACCACTATTGGCTTCATATACCAGCAGACTTAAACGCTGACCGTGAAGCTCCAAATCCCAATTTCAGCTTTTATGCTGATGATACTGTACTGTGGTGAACGTCCTCCTAACCAGCCTCTCTATCACCCACCACTGCTGTTAATTAAAAGTAAATAGGTACATTTAAATGAAATTTATGATGTTGTTTAATGCAAAATCCAAGCTAATTCACAACGTTTTCCTTGTAACCACCCTCCAGTGTCCCGAGACGGAATTATGTCAGTACAAATGGTTAAGGATTTTGATCCATGACTCTCTATCACCTACACATCAAATCTAGTAACAGTTTTAACTAACATTTAAGGGTAGGACATTTAGCCATTTCCCAGTTTGATTCCGTTACGATTCAGGAGACGATTTAAATTATAAAATTACTATTGAAGCATCTTGATCTTGATACTCTTTTCCATAGCGTTTCTTTTTATTCTTACACTGTGACCACTAAGTATTTGCTCTATTTTTAAACCGTATCTTTAATTAAACTGGCAGATGAGTGTATGTAATAAATTATTCTGTGTTAGTAGCTCATCAACTTTGGTGTACACTTGAGATGCCAAGTTTATATGTTGAAATTTCACATGAAAGTGATCCAGCTGAGCAGCTTTGGCTTTTCCAAGGATGGTGGAAGCTTTGCAATTACTTGTTTGTGTTCTCTGGTTGTTCAACATCTCCTAGAAGCAAAAGGAACTGGCTGTTTTCCCTCCTCCTCCCAGTGGAAATGTGCAATAAGGTTTTGCATATTTATTGAGTTACCAACATATTTTATCTTAATGTGACACAGATTACATACAGCGTGACTCTTATCCAGTTCTCTTCACAGAGAGCTTTTTACAGGCCAAAGTATTTTCACACACTAGCTTTAAATCCACACGGAGCTGGTTGGATTTTGCGCTCGGTCATGATCCTTTGTCATAGGCTCCCTGTAGAGTGTCCAGATGACGGCGCGCTACTTTTCCAATTTTCATCCTTATGGACAGTCAATTTCACATTAAGTACTTAAAATCCATTGAAATAATTGATTATCTGTCCCCCCAAAAAAAATCAACCTGATTCTGTCAAAGAGGAATAAAATTCCCAACATTGGGATATAAAACAGCAGGAAAGGAAAGACAAGACAGTGACGGGTGCAGCTTGGTGCCTGTGTGGTGTGTTGTAGTGTGTGTGAGTGAGTGTGTAACATGTTCGGATGAAAGGACAGACATTTTAACATAGGACAAACGGAAAAGGACAGACAGAGAAGTTTTAGTTTTATAAATTGTGTGTGTGATGTGTGTGTGATGTGTGTGTGATGTGTGTAGACGCATGTAGGTCTGTGAGCATGTTTGAATGTTAGTGTCTAGGCTGGGGGGTGGGGCATAGATGTATATCGAATACATGAAAGTACCATGTACATACTATCTATGTATTAAATATACATACCTGTATCTTAAAATACTCATACATATGTAAATATATGAAATCATACTTATGCAGTCAACTAATGTACATATGTGTATGTAAATTACATATACACATATGTATATACATAATAATTATTGGTAAAATACATGTGTGCAGTTCTTAACAAAACAAATGTATAAACACTTATTTGAGAGTAGACACATGTCATATGTTTATAATCTATTTAGATATTATATGTTGTGTGGTGAGTATATATATTACACCTAGCTTTATTTAATAAAAAAAAAAAAGAACAGGATCAGTCATAAAAAACCACCAACATCCTCTCATATCAGTGCAGCTCGCTAGGCAGGCAATGTGCCTGCCTGGGGGGAGACATGACCTCCGTGACCCCCCAACCGGAGGAAAGACTGGGCCCGGTAGTGCCCAAGGCCGCAGGGCCCCCAAGCCCCCAGTGCTGCAGCACCAACTGCCAGAGGCCCAGGCGGGACCCAGAGACAAGAGCCGTGATGAGGTCCCCCAACCCCACCATGCCCTCATCCACAGAAACAGCACCACCAGGGGCAACCGGCAAACCGCCATCCCACACAGTCCAGCAGCAGCAGCAACACTCCTGCTGTCCATCCACCGCCAGAAAGAAACCTGGTATTAACCATTAATATATATGCAGATAAGGTGTAAAAAAGAAGAAATAATCAATTATTGGACAGCTGTGCAGTGAATCGGAATTGTCCACATTAAAATGCCTCTAACAAAAAATAAAATTACAACTGTTTTTGTTCTTAAGGATAAAGTCTTTTTTTAAACTTTGAAAAAAAAAGTTTCTTTTTTGTAATAACAAGTTACAAACTACCGTGGAGCACCGCAAACCTTAAAACTAATTTCAAGCGCCGAATATGCAGGGACATCTAGCTGTAGATTTAATGATTGATCATTGCTCCATGTGCTTCTGGTAATTCTTGTGATGCCTTGACAGGTAAATAGTCTGCTGTCTTCCTTTCATTGTTGATGCCTATCGTTTTTGATGGATTTGTTTGTGTCAGGTGAAACAGTATGCTCACATAAACATATTTCTACTTTTTGCAACTGTGTTGTCTGTGTATTGTTGCCTGGACCTCTGCCTGTTTTGAGCAAGAGACCCTTGAAAAAGAGAGCGTATTCCAAGAGTCCTATCTGTGAAACAAAGGTTGAATGAATTGTGCACCGGATATACTGAAAGAAAAATATTACGGTCGTGCAAATAAACGACCTATTCAGCAGCTAACATGCACAGACAAAAGAATGCAGGAAACTTTCTTCAGTGAGGTCAGACAAGGGCAGGGAGAAGAAAAAAATAATGATGCTTAAAACCTAAATGAACCATGCCTAGTTCCTGAAGATGAAGTGGCAAATCCCTGTAAGGCGCAGAAAGAGTCTCCCCTCTGGGTACTGGCTACATCTTTGATGAATATTAATGAGAACATCTCTGGTGTGTGTGTATTGGGGGGGGAGGGGGGTGTAACTTCCCCGATGTCTCTGAAAGGACGATGCCACTGTATCAAATAGCAGACGGATGTGAAGCTGACTTCATAGGAGGTTGTTGATACATGTGTGTGAATTTCTTCCTCTGGAGAGTGAGACAGAAGCAACCAAACACAGATGAAGAGGCTCCTGCCGTGGGGACAGCTGACAGATGAATCAACCAGATATTCAGGACCCAGAGGTCAGATGTCACTGACATGACATGTAAACATGAGGGTGAGTCGCTCCCAACATTCCTGGGGAACTTCCTCTGCCGTACATTTAACACAATGCGGATGTGCTGCAGAAAAAAAAAGCGCTTTAAAGTTGCACAAGGTCATTCTGCCTTTTATAATAATGCTGTAAATACATTTTTACTGTAAAATAAATAATGTATAAGTTTGTAAAATAAGGGACTTGTTTTTATCGTAAATGCAAAGCAGAACAACAGTGTCACAGTGCATCTTTCTGGTGCATTTAATGAGAAAAAAAAAAAAAAAAAAAGTTCACTCAAATCTAAAATCATCTTCTTGCAGAACGTTGACCAATTGCACTCATGGGGCATTTGGGGCCTATAAAGATAGGAGATTCAAAGTGTTTGATTCCCAATTTAGATTCATTTAGATCAATGGCACCTCTCAAAGACCTCTGCAGCATCCATCTAAACCCAAAACATTTATTCAGCTTTTTTTTTTTTTTTTCTCTTGCAGATGGTGAAATCTCATTGATGTCGGGCACATTGCCTTGTACCACATGAGAGCACGAGAGTCAAGAAAAAAACTGTTCTCTAGACCAGGATGGAATGTCTCTAAATAAATCATTTTGACCAAATCTAAATGACGACCCTGAAAAGTGATCCAATACACTCGTCAAGGTTTCAAGTACTTCATATCTAAGTCAGCACATCGATGATGCAAAATCGATGTTGGGAAAGATATCCTCACTGGATGCCTCCGCAACAAATGTTACTAATGCATCCCGAGTGATCTGCTCTTGAGATGCACGGACACAGTTTGATTTGAACAGACTGACATAATGGCTGATGCTTTGCAACAAACTGAAGCAGCAATCAGATAACTCTGTTCTGGCAGGTATTTCACCACAGTTTTGTGAGCACACAATCGATGATGAAGCGCTCAGGTGGCTGAGCGATAGCTGGAAAAAATCGACTCAACCGAATTCTGTTGTCCGATCGCAACATTTTTTTTCGTCTGGGGCAAAACACTCATTGTCTAGTTTTTATCTGCAAAGTCGAGTCTCCAAAGTCTTCACGCAGTTAAAATGTTCAACTTCATCAGGTAAAACTCTGTAAAGCAGCAAATTTATCCCTGACTGGATTTGTTTTTTTGTTTTTTTTTTTAATCAAGTCATAGCTACATTGCAGTGTGCAGTGTTACAGCAAGTTGCCATCGCTTCAGCTGTGAAGCATTTTCCGTAAAACTTGACATCTCAGCTATGATTTAGAAACAAGGAGCCTCGTATCTGGACTGATATTATCTACGGTCCAGTTCGGCACGGCCATGGTAGCTCCGGTGGAGCTCAGCTGGAACTCAGGCAGCGGTCGTTCCTGCTCCAGTGGCAGTGCATCAGTCGTGCATTTTTGCAACGCTGCTGTGTGAATCCAACGTTAGAAAACTGACGTAGCTCAGAGAGGATTTGCCCATTTTTCTTTATGGTTCTGAACCAGATATTCCATATGCGCAATTTTTCTCCCAAGTTCCTAAAGGTAGCACAGGATTAGTTTTCTGCTCGCTCAACAGCTTTCTATGAAAGTTGGATAAAGGAGCATTAACATTCAAAACATACAAGCAGTTTTCCTCATCTTCTGATTTTTTTTTTTTTTTTTTTATGGTCTAAGTTTGAATCACCGGCTCCAAACATGGTGTGCATCCGCGTGCTCCCCTAAAAAACCTCAGGGTGCAATTATTCATTTTAATCAAGGCCTGTGCAGACTGCAGACACAGACTGATAAAGACAGCCCCTGCCCTCAGCTACGTAATTTTCCTAAAAATCCAATAGACACGGTATTGGGTGAGGCGGAGTAGGGTGCATCCGCTGATCCTTTTCCATAAGACAACAAATAAAGCACAATCTTCTGTACTTGCACATGGGACACAAACATCATCACACCCAGCACTGGTATAGAAGTCTTTCTTTTAGTCTTATATGAAATGTGTAAGAGTCACAACATAGTAAGCAGCACGTAGGCGTCAGTTTCCACTATAGACACTACAGCGGGTGGATGTCATGAAGCACAAGCAGGGGGAACCACGTTTGAACTTAAATCAGATTTTGACAGATAGCAGGATACCACTAGGCTTGTTTCAAGCTTTTCAATTGGAAATTCCCACTGAAAGTGCAGCTTGGTTAACGTACAATAACTTAAACTCAGGAAGATTGCAAGATTTTTGAAAGGTTTGCTCCATGCCAAAATCAAACGAAAGCACAACCTCCAAAGAGGCAACATGTTACAGGACCATCATAAGCTGAACACAGCCACTCTTTTTTAAACCATCTGTCTATAGGATACAGTATGTCACATGATGCCCTCTTTATAGGGAAGTACAAGAAAACCATGAAGATGCACAGCATCTAAACATTTTTAATGTCCACTTCATCGTTCAGAGAGATGGGGGTCTGTAGACTTAAGCGATAAACAATACACACCTAACATTTATTATACTTTAACTTGAATCTTTGTATTGCGATAGTGAGATTAAAATGCATGGCGTTTTACATGATTATTTTAGCTTTAACTAAAGTTTGACTTTTCAAACACGGAAACTAAAGTAGCAGGAGTGCGAGGCAGGGTGTGGAGAGGCAGCTGGAGATTGGAAAGACAGAGAAGAGGTTTTAAAAAAAAGATGAAAGATGGGAGTTGTTCACGAGAGAAAAAAAAAAAAAAAAAAGGAAAAAAGATCTAAGCAGCACAAAGAATCAGACCAGTGGGACAAAGGCAGGAACCAAGAAAGACACAATTTCTCAGCAGTGGATTTATAAGATCTAATGATGATTCTGTAAAATGCACATTCGAATCTTGAAAGCGCATCATAAAACACACACACGCGTACACACACTGCAATACTGATAGTGGAACAGTGTGTGCGTGTATTTGGCAGGGGAACGATGGGCTGTAACTACAGAGGCTTGAATGCAGATGCTACCAGCTGCAGTAAAGGGATTGAAGCCCTCATCCCCAGAACCCTCTGGAGAGAGAGAGAAAGCTTTAACGGATGGAGGGCAAAAATAGCAATGGCACTGAAACAGAGAATGATCCATCCAGCCAATATCAGCTTGTACTCATGTGGAGAGAGAGAGACTGAAACCCAAACTTCCATAGCTGCCAACACCGCCTGAGTCTGGACTCTACCTTACCTCTACAATCAACTTAGAAAGGATTTTCGATTTTGTTCAGTCGATCCTTTAATCAAGTTTATTGTTTCAGAAATAAACCACAGAACTATATCTGTATCTAACTCTCTCTCCACTGGCTTATATATACTGCCAGAAGCCATTTCTCAGAAATTTTAACGGTAGCAAAACTGATCTATTTGTCCGTCCACCATTTGTTTCAACAACAAATCTACATTAACTATGGCATGGACAGTCATTAAAGTTACAGGCATTATTGAACGCTAGAAGATAAAACTCAATTACCCTTGTAGTCGTCAAAGTCTCTGCTCGGATGCTACAAGTTTGGCGTTTTTACTTATTACTGAAACATTTTTATAGCTTTTGGATGGACTGTTATTCTACAGATAGCATAAATCCTATAAATGTCCCCTTTTTCAACTACAGTACAGGCTGAATTTTTCCTAACATACCGTTTATGATGAGCTGGGAATAATATCCTACGGCCTTGAAACGTCGGCCGTCAGAGTGCAGGGCGAAGGCGTTTCTGCACTGGCTTCACTTTTCAGAGCCACCTGTTTTATCACATGCGGTTACAAGACAGCAAGTCGTGTAGTCACGTCACGCCAACCGGCCGACTCTGAAAGGAGCCTTGGAGTTGTGGTCAAGGGAGCTCATTCCTGCTTTAGGGCCAGATCAGTGTCTCTGTGAACCACGGAAATGTCCTCCGTGTATGTATTCATCGATCATTTTCATCTGAAGATGCAGTGCTTGTCTCCGAATGGGTCTTAGGTTTCGCAAAGAGGCTCAAAGATACATGAACAGTCTGATGTGTTTCATGTTCACGTTTTTGTCTGAATATAAAACGGCAAACAATAAAACCTATTATGTTTAAAACTTGTCATATATTTACATACCATGTCTTTATGTTGTACTTACGATTACAGAGACTGATAACTAAAACCAATTCACATCTTTGGTCGCCACAGGACGTAATGTTTCACACTTCAATAGACGTAATTTGCCTAATCTACCATGTAACTCAAATCTTTGGGAAAATATAGACGAGTTAAGGCGGAATTTTTTTTTTTTTTTTTTTTCTTCTTGAAAAACTCCCAAGGCATTTTGTTCCGGATGTTTTTGGAAAAAAAAAAAAATTGTGCCTTTAGATAACAGATGTTTGCAAACATTGCTCAAGTGCAGCTAAATTCGGCTCTACTTCGCTCCGGTGGATTCAATCTCGTACCAACCGTTATTCACACACGCTCACCTCAACACAACTGTGTCCCCATCAGATGCATCCAGCACATTTTAAACAAGGAATATAGTGGAACGATATCATATATATATATATATATATATATATATATATATATATATATATATATATATATATATATATATATATATATATATATATATATATATATATATATATATATATATATATATATATATATATATAAGTATGTTCATGAGGAACTGTTAGTTGATTCATTCTCTAACTGTAATTGGAGAAAAGGTAGTTGTCAGACTCACAGAACACCCACATGAATAAACGCCGTCTGCAAGCCTGAAGGCCCTTTCGGACATGCACTGCTCTCCAATAATCCAACTGAACACCGTTTTCTCTCAGTGTTCTTTTCCTAATCAAGCCTGACTAGACCCCACCAAGTGACAACTACTTTTATTAACATTAACAGACACACGCACAGCAGCAGTGGCTTAATTTTACATATGATCAGATGTCCAGACTGCAGCTTTGCCTTTGATTTTAAAAAAAATGGCTCTTTTTAGCACTTTAGCGGAAGCTTGTGCTCTTTACATCAATAATTGATATTTACATGAATGTTTTTAACTGCTCTCATCACCGCTGCCTTTTTTTTTTTAATCGTTTTTTTTTTTTTTTTACTTGACGTGAATTTCTATGATTTCACAGATATGATGTAATATCTGTGGCTCAAACCAGAACTAGAAACTGAAGATTCTGAACTCATAAATAATTGTTTTGCCCACACATGCATTTTATTTTGAAAACAATCAGCCAACCTCTCAAATCTGCTCATGTTCAGCTGTTTCTCCACACTGGTTCGGTGTGCCAGAGCATTACTGGTGCGCCCCAAAAAAAAAAAAAACCCTGTCACTTGGATTGTTGGCTGTATTCCTTACTGCGTACTTGGTAGGGAACGCCGTTATTCCTCCGAATCAAGTAAACAAACGAATACTTAAATTATCACATATTCAGTTAAATAAATAAATATGACAATGAATGTATTCATAGAATTTTCTTTCATGCCAAAAGAAATGTTATGAGAAAACCAGGATTCTCGTGTTATGGGTTATTTGATTTAATCGTCAATCTCAAGTGAATTTCAAAAATCGTGCACACGCCATGGTTCTCCCCATCACTTACCTAATATCTGAAACCGGAAGAAGTGATCATGTAACACTGATTACTATTACACTGACAGACTGATATGAGTATTGACCTCCTAAGACCTGGGGTGCACATAGGTGGACGTGTTGACTATGTCGTAATGTTTCATTTCTTAATGGGAACAAAAGAGTAAAAAGAAAAACAAGTTACACCAGGTCTTAGGCGGTTAATATTATATACAGGAAAGACTTTCACTACATTAAACTCTTCTTTGTGTCTTGGGTCAGTAGTTTAGGCCATTTGTCATTAGCATCATGACTTTCTTTCTTTTGAGTTGAAAGGTACTAAAGATGTTACACTGTGGTGCAGCCAACAAAGATGTAGGATTTTCTGCTCAATATATATCTGAGGTCAGAGTAACACTGCTAAGCTGTAACTTTTTAGTTTGATTATCTTGGGCCTCACTGACTGAAGGTTGTATTGAGAGAGAAAGTGAACAAGTCATTATAAATATTTATGATCTCTCCCACTCACGCTTTCCTGGTGCTGTTGTGAAGGCCAGGGACTAATTGATAATGCTCAATGAATAGTCGGAACCTGAGTTGAATGTCTTTTTGTGTAGGAGTATTCTGCATGGATGTGGGAAATGTCAGACAGGTTATGCAGACATACACAAGTGTGTGTGTGTGTGTGTGTGTGTGTGTGTGTGTGTGTGTGTGTGTGTGTGTGTGTGTGTGTGTGTGTGTGTGTGTGTATATATATAAAAGTCAGCAGTCAGCTGACCAGCAGTCATAGTACAGGACAAGACTACAACAGACTCGTCATTACACAGCTTCATCCTGGATCTGCTGCTGTAGACCTGCTGCAGGGGGACCCCAACATGATCCACTGACTGGTGCCCCTCACCTCCTCTGTTTCTCTTTCCCTTCTTCAGCTCAATCCTCAGTTATTAATTAGAAGTATCTCATAATCATAATTGTGCTCCATTGTTCTTGTAGTTTGTTGTGCTGGTCTGTCCCGTCTTTTTCTCTTCTGTACATGTTTGCAGACCAGAACCTCAGGAGCTGCATGCTGACCTGCAGTCCCACCCTCTGACCATCCCAGTGTTTACCTCCACCTGTCTGTATAGATGTCTCTGTTGGATACCTGCTGACATCCTGACCTGCAGTCACACCCTCTGACCACCTCAGTGTCTGCTGTCTCCACCTGTTTATATACTCGTCTCTGTAGATCACCAACTAACCATCTATCAGTCATATACACATAAAACTCTTAGTTCTCCAGCTAACAGATCATGAGTACTAATATATTTTGTCTTATGTGATATTGACAATACATTTGTTGCTCTACCTGGTCGCCCTTTGGCAGGAGCGTCCTCCTGTATAATCCAGGTCCGGCTCAACGTTTCTTCCCTCTTAAAGGGGAGTTTTTCCCTGCCACTGTTTGACTTAAAGGTTTTTCTCTCCCTATGGGAGTTTTCTATTCTTATCGTTTTTTTACTTGCTATTGTTCCTTTAACATTTGCACAGGAGGTCATGTTCTGGTTTTCTGGAAAGCACTTAGAGACAGTGTGTACTCTAATAGATGCTATACGAATAGAATAGAATTGAAAATGTAATTAGTTTTTTTTTTTACATGCAGAAGTACTGTATAAACAGGAGAGTAATTATTTAAAAAAAAGTATAATATGTGTGATCCTTTTGCAAAAAAATATTATTTGTGTCCTGATGATTGTAGAAGAGTGTGAATAACTGGTCCTGTATTACCTTTATGAATGATCAGGCCTCGTGTTGAACTCGTGATTCACATATAGAGCGCCACTGCAGAGGGTGACTAATATAAACTTACAGGGCAGTCTGTGTGTGGGAGGAGATATGAAGACAACTATATGTTAGTTAAGCCATTGCATTACTCCGCTTCCTTGCTGCAAGACTTAAAACCTCCACCATAAACAATTTACAGCACTCCTGAGTTAAATTGTCTAACAGGTTTAAGCGACGATAACATATCCAGGGAAAGCAGCAGCATTAGTGATGGCTTTCCCTTTATTTGTTTAAGGACACAATCATTTCCAGTACGCTTTGAGTTCTCTCCTCATAGAAAGAGACAACATTCATGCTCTTCTCCATAAAATGAAATGGAAATGAAACTGAGCTGATCACAATTAATTAATTAGTCCAGACGCAGAAGAAGGAAAATTATCTGTCATCATTCTGCTATATAATTATATGATTATCACAAGTACTGTAGATTATACTCAGTATGAGAGAAATATTGTTTTATTCCAGTCTCTCAAATGTGAGGACTTGGTATTGGCCTCGCTTTAAATAATGACCCAAAATGAATATGAACAGACAGAGCAGACAGGGAAGGCAACATACTGCACTGATCTCTGGATATCGACCTCGTCTGTTCAGTACAGAACAAATGTCATGGCAGCATTTGGTGAATTTGGATGTAGATAAATAGACACATCCATCCAACTATCTATACCCGCTTAATCCGTCTCAGGGTCACGGGGGTCTGTTGGAGCCTATCCCGACGCATTGCCATATATATATATATATATATATATATATATATATATATATATATATATATATATATATATATATATATATATATATATATATATATATATCATCAAAAAAAAGATAGGGCTAGTTCCCCATCTTTTTTTTTTTTTAAACTGGATTTTCCAACAGAACCTTGTCGTTGACCTTGTTGTCAAATCTTAAAAGCAGGTTTATGTATTTGTATGTATGTATACCTCCTAAAACCCTGCATTTTCACTGTTTTGAAATAATATGTGCAGGAAATATGTGCAGCAAAGTGATTTATATGCTGTCAGCTCTGCCAAGAAGATTGCTCCAATATCCAAATGGTGTCCTGCCAGAAGCCTGTTGATAGCAGCCAAACGTATCTGCCCAAGATCCAGTTCTCTGTAAGTTTGATTTGTATTTTCTCTTGATTTTAGAAAACTCATTATGAATTGAAAAAATATACAAACAGTTATTTGCTTTTGCCTATTAATGACGTGTTTTCCAGTACACATTTCCCAGAGATGAGCAGTTTAAGGAAATAATTGAAAGTCCCATTATGCCTTGACATTTGTGTTGATGATGAGGATAAAAAAAACTATTTCAGTAGAAACTTTCACACAAGCTTTCAGGGCAAGCAACGTGTGGGCGTTTTTTGGAGTTTTTCTCTACTAATGTGGTGATCTGGAACAAGCCCAAGAAAGTTTGATATATTCTATCAGCAAACCTGCAAACCTCAACGCCTGTGAAAATGAGTGCACAAAGGAAAATGGCATGATACAACGCTTAATAACAACATTGCTGGAGGTGATCAGGGAAGTGGAGGAAGTGAAATTGCAAGTATCTACCACTGTGGGGGAACTCTGGAGCGGCGCATGTTAGCAGAACAAATGGGTGCATTAACAGTTTGGATACCCATTTACTGCAAATGCGTTCCAATTTTACACAGGCTTCATGTGTCTGAACAGAGCCCAGTTTGTACCATTTTTGTTTTACCAGCTGCTGGCACTCATAACTCCCTGTCATGTAGGAAACAGCTTCAGAAACACCAGAGAGAAACAACTACCGCTGTTATTTTGTCAGCGTCAGTTGTTTGGTGCAGTGCCAGGGCTAAGTTGAGTGGCTGGAGAGGGAAGGGGGTCTAGTTTGGTAGATGGTTCTTCAATTCGAGCAAGCAAGAGGCCCATCTCAGACGAGCAACGGGCCGGATAGCTGTGGAAAATAAACAGCAGGCCTGAAGAATCAATTCAACGCGCCTGTCAGTGGACTGTCAAACTCCCATCCATGATGGAAAGTTTTGATGTTCACAGTCTATTTGCCGCCAGGCCGTCAAGCGGTGAGTAAGTGAACCATGCCGCGTCGAGCGCAGACAATATGAAGAGGGAGTGCAGAGCAATATTTGCTGTTGCCGTGCAAGATCAGCATAAATGTCAAGGCCACTCAGCCATGGACTGGGGAGTCCTCTGGAGGAGCTCTGGAGGTGGGTGCATCTGAGTGTGAGTGGCATCAATGCACGCAAGCGTTTGCAGCACGATACACATTTGTCTTGGGATGGGCGGGTTTTAAGTGTTGACGCAAATCAAGATTGAAATTTTAGTTACCCCGATCCATTTACGTATGGCTGGATTTATATATTTCACGGTGCTTAGACCAAGAGGAGATGCTGAGTTGTGTTCGCGGGAAATCCAAGATGGGGATGCTGTCGTCAGTAATTAGCAGTTGGTTTCATTATGAAAATGATGCGGCACAACCCAAAACAGAGACTACAACGCTGTCTCGATAATTACTCATAATTATCAGCTGTGTTCCAGTCACCCACAATGATAACATGTTTTATTTTTTTTCTATCCTCTTTGTTTTTAACTGTGTAACTCTGGAGTGTAGTGGGCTTTATTACGTATGTGTATTCCAGTAACATCTCCTCACCATAAACAGGCATGATGGAAGCCAAATATAAGGAAGATTTCCATCTAAATATTGCTATCAGCTTCACTGACACCTAATGAAGTTCACAGCAATTAAAGAAAAAAAACATCTGTACATTCAAATAGCAATGTGACTGCATATGTTGAAATGACTCGCTGTACGCCGGTGTAAATATCAATGCAGAAGACAGTTTAAATCCGTTTAAATCCGAAAGCCTGGCCAGTAAGCTCGTAAAGTAAGCTCGTCTCCCTGATGTAAACATCAGCTCACATCAGTGGATCACTCATCAGTGGATTCCTTTCCTCAGGTTCAGTCATCATGTGTCAGACAGATCACTCTATTTAAGCTGCCCCAGCCTGGTCCAGGCTGCCTACCTGTGCCGATCCCTCTGCAGGCCACTTTTCACCCCACTGCCACTCCAGCTCCTCCTCCTCCTCATACTGTCCCTGTCTTAATCAAAGTCATAATTAAGACGTCATTGTCGCGTCACTAATGCCTGTTGCGTTCTGTACGCGCCGGTGTCTTTGATCCTGCTCTCAGTTCCTCAGGAATTAGTCATGTGCTCATTACTATAATTATTTTTGTGACTGTTTATTCATTTTTAATACTGTCCCACCAACAAATCACAGCATAAACAAGAGCGTTAGACGCAGCAGACTGGTAAAACATCATCAGCAGTTTCTTACAGACGTTGAAGGACCCCGGTCTTCTCAGGAAGTAAAGACGACTCTGTCCTTTACGGTGGATGCCGTCTGTGTTCACCGCCCAGTCCAATTTGTCATCCAGCCGCAGTCCCAGGTCCCGAACCACCTCCACGTCAGAGCTCTTGATTGAAATGAGCTGGAGATGGGGTCTTATCCTCCTCAAGTCCACCACCATCTCTATAGTCTTGGAGGTGTTCAGCTGCAGATAGTTAGACCACAAACTGTGGTCTCTCAGTGAGACAATCCACAATCCAGGAGACCAGGTGCACATCCACTCCCATTCTGCTCAGTTCGTCTCTCAGTAGGATGGGCTGGATGGTGTTGAAGGCTCTGCTGAAGTCATAGAACAGCAGCTCCCCCTGTCCAGGTGAGAGTGAGCCTTGTACAGCAGGTACAGGATGATGTCCTCCACCTATAAAACAAGGACAGTATATATATATATAGAGAGAGATATATATAAACAGAAGAAAAGTGTTTAAATATGAGTATCCGTGTGCTGTTTTGTTACACTGACTAAAGCCTGATCAAGCTCACCGTAGGCTGTGTAGTCCCTCTGCTTAAGATGCATAAGTCCTTGCCTTTGGCCAAACCATTGTCTGAAAATCTGCCCTGCAGCTTCGTAATGCCACCAGTGTTTGCCTATCAGATTACCGATCTGATCACACATAATCCATGCCCTGGAGCACCCTCCCACAGTACTACCAACTCTTCCTGGCACTAGCATCAGCTTGAACATTTCTTGGGTTGTAAACAAAATAATATAAAATAATGTAATGACGGAAAAGTGACAGTGTAATTTATGTAACAATGTGGACGTTTCCACAAAAGGAAAGGCTTTTTTTTTTTGGTGAAACGCTAATATTTATAAGAAAAGAGGTTTAATTAAGAAGTGACCCTTTGGGACAAATAAATAAAATCCAATAGAATAACATAAAATAAAATATAATAAAATAAACTGCTCGCCTGGACCCAATATTGGTTGGTTGAACCTGCAAAATATGCCGATTTCTTAATATGCATTTATTTCTGTACTTTTGTTTTTGGAGTCGTGTGAAACAGTGTAAATTGCTACCAAAGTCTTGTTCTGGTCCAAAGTCTGCTTCTACTCAAATACTGCAGAAGTCCTCAGAAGCCCATTTCCCCTTGTACTGACGGGAACACGCCCACTACATGTCAATCAAAGTTGGCTTTGCTCCCAGCTCCTTCAGTCAAACCCCGCTGAAATATCTGATGATATTGATATAAACAATTCGATATTAAATTATTTGTTTACTTGAAATGAGGTTTAAGGGTAGGTAGTGTCCTACTAGTGACAGTGGCCACTCTCATTTTGGAAAATCAGGGAGGAACTCTTGGGGAGCGAGGCTAAAACAGCACAAACGCCATAGAAGAGGGAAGTTTCACCACCTAAAACAACTAAAACCTCATAAATTACACGGCAGCTGCACACTGCAGTGGGACTTTTACACTGTCACTTCTGCATCAGACAGTCTTTTCCATTTTGAGACTCGGATTTGCAACAAACGTCATGCTGCATGCACTGCAAGCTGTGCTGCAGCCCAGGTGTTTGTATAGTAAAGAAAACGCAGCAACAAATAACTGATAAATAAATAACGTCCTGTTGCAAAAGTAATGCGGTATAAATATACCCAAATACAGTGTTTCCCCAAACCAATTTCAAGTTCAGGAGGTTTTATTTTGCTTTATAAGTTGAAAATCTACGGCCGTCATTCTGAGTAGCTGTTACCAAGTCGTCTATCAGAATTCGTCTCAAACTTTACAAACTGGAAGAACTGTGACTGTCATGTCCCGCGTGTGACTGCTCATCAGTCCCTCACAATGCACTCTGCAATGAAAAGAATAAAAAGATATTCCTCTAAGCGTTACTGTTCTTGCACAAGAATAATACCGATTATTTTAACATGGATTTGAAGTTTAATCAGGTAATTATCTATGCATTGATCACATTCTAGTTTGAAATGAGAGGACTTTCTATTTTGATCACTAACCTGATGAGTTTTCTCGTGAATGAAGACTTCTGATTAAATACGGCAGGAAACGCAGGGCCCGCAGCCTTGCAGGTTGTGCTGACTTCATTCATAGATGTGACAAACGAGTGTCTTGTGACTTCCACTAACTGGACGAGGTGGCCACTGATGACGGCGGGAGATGTCTGGACTTCCACGTTCAGGCTTCTTCCTGCTACGAGCACGCCAACCGGCAATTGACAGAATTGTCGGTGTGCAAAAAACCTGCACCTTCATAGGTCATAAGTGTAAAGCCGCAGCCTCTCAGTCGCACCACCCCTGATCAGAAACAGCGAAATATGGTTTGGACATCAGCTTCATCAGTGAAACTTGCTTTTTTGCAGGAACACTATTTTTATTTCCATTATTAATATGTATATTGTGTTTTGTGTCGTTCAAATTTGCTTTGTTTATGCTCTGTCGCTCTGGTCTGAGTGCTCAGCTCGCCTTGGGGTGTGTGAGTCGTGCAGCACAAGACAATAAATCCAACTTTGTCTGATGGCTATTGATTAGATATTCACATTCTGCCTCCTGCGCAGGAGATAACAGCTCTGGCCTCCTCTCTCTCACACTCATCATCCTCTTCTCCTTATTTGCAATCGCTCTTCTTATAGTGGGTCCTCGCGCAGATTTGACTGCGGTCGGTATATTATGCAGAGTGCAGGCCCAGCTCCCTGCTTTATTCTCTGCATCTGCTCGACTAAACAAACGTCTCGCCTCTGCCTTTGTTTATCCAGCAGCATGACTCTCTTCTGCACGCTCTCGTCCTCGATATGACACCGTGTCTCCTTCGCTTCTGCTCTTCTTGTCATTTTCTCATCTCGCCTAACCCGCCACTGTCGTGCCTTCTCTCGTAGACACGGCAAACACCGTGATGTCAGCATGCTCCTGGAGAGGCAGCATGCTCTGTGTCATGGCTGATCGTGTTAATACATGCAGATGAGTCTTTGCATATGGATGAAGAGTCCCCCCCCCCCCTTTGGGAGACAGCCAGAACTTAGCTGACCAGGCACTCAAGTAAACCACTGTTGGTGCTGGCTGCAAAGTGCTGAGCCAGTGGCGGTAGTTAAACTACAAACAAACAAAGAAATAAACAGGAAAACCTCGGCGGAGTTGGAAATCGGCCGTAGCAATTTCATACGAGCCCATGAAAAAAGAGCAGACTTCCTACTTGTTCAGCAAAATGAACAGTTTGACTTGATTAGCACACTTGTCTTTTATGGAAAAAAAAAAAAAAGTGTTAACGTGTTTGTTTAGCTCAAACACTCTCCCTCAAACCCTAAAGCAGCGTAAAAGCGCGGCAGTAAATGTCGTTTAAGAGACTAAAATTAAAGCTAAACTATTTATAGTTCAAATGTGAATAAACAGTACATAAGCGCAAGTTACGATCAAGACCGGAATATATCATTTTTATTTGCTCGGCATATCTCCACGCCGCAGTTTACTGAGCGTACTCACAACCCCTCCCGCATGTCATATTTCAAGAAGCAGCTTTTAGCTTAAAAATATGGCTGTAATCTAATTTCCAGGTGAAACTGGGTTTTTTTATTTTTTTATTTATTATTCTTTTTTTTTTTCCTACAGCATCTGAGTAGGGTTTTGTGTTTATGTGCAAGTTGGAGTGCTTTTCACAAGACTATCTGAGAGCCAGGACGCTTGAAAGCGAGCTGAGCTCTGGATGTCGTGTGTGTGTGTGTGTGTGTGTGTGTGTGTGTGTGTGTGTGTGTGTGTGTGTGTGTGTGTGTGTGTGTGTGTGTGTGTGTGTGTGTGTGTGTGTGTGTGCTTGGGTGTGACAGGGGGGGGGATGAATTGAGAGAGAGGGAGAGGGTTGTTTATTTATGATGCTCTGTGTGAATGCAGAGTTGAGTGCGCGGGGGTGAGGAAGTGCGCCTCGATGTTTACTTCCGTTTGTGTACGTATTCTGCAGATAGGGAGAGGTGCTTTTGGGATTTCGTTCAGGGATTGTCACCGCGGATGTCAAAGTGTATGTGCATATGTGACAGAAATGGGGATTACTGGGTGCATGTGCGTGTGTGTGTGTATATGTCTCCGGCGTGGTTTTTATGTGCCAAAAGGAAACGCGTGTATTCTCGTTTTTCATGCATGGGTATCTTTGGACATGCACGAGGATATTTTAACATTTTTTTAAGGTCGAGTGTTTGTGTGCCCGTCTGTGTATGTACATTGTGAGTGGATACACGGTGCATGTGTGGGTGCATGTGCTGGAGTATCCATAAACTGTCTGTCCCTGAGCTGGAGGGCTGCCCAGGAGCCTCTGCGAACCCTTTCTTAGGTGATTTAGGAAGCTATCGATTTCATAGTCTTTCTTTGTTTTTCCGCTTTCTCATAAATAGCAGATCAAACTTGCTATCGCCCCTGTTTGTTTTGTTCTCTTTCTCCTGCAGGCTATTTACTCTGACATTTCCAACACCATCCTTGTTATGTGGAGGAGGGAGGGAAAAAAAAAGCATTTCATCCTTCTGCATCTCTGCGATGACATAATGAGGAGCTCAATGTAAATGAAATATGTTGGATGAAATGTGGCATGTGATCTCATTATCACTACCATTGTGCTGCTGAAAGAAGTAGTTACAGTAATATTAATATTGTTAACATTGGGGGATTATATAGCTTGCTTTGGGGCCTGTTCAACTAGATAGTTTTGGTTACCTCTTGGAGTCATCTAGACATAAAGACATATTTAAAAAGCTCTGTAAAATAGAGTTTTTGCAGCTCATTTCTTTTTACAACCAGGGAAAGATGAGCATGAATCTGATATGATTCAACTTTATCATTATTATTAGTGATTATTATTTATTTTGTTTTTGGTTTAGCACACATAAGTGAGTAAAAAACAAGGCACAGTTCATAACAACACTATACCTGGCTACATTACAAGCCAGGTATAGTGTTGCATATATTACATTTGCCATCTAGTTTCTAAGAGTGGTCGCAGTTCCTCGGCTGGCCGCTAGGGGCTGGCTGCAAAAGTGAGTCAATCTCCATTTACTCAAATGTTAAAAGTGTTTTAAGTGCAGAAATAAGCATATTTACAACCTGGTTCAAAAAACGTTTTTTTGTTGTTTTTTTTTTTTTGTACCAGGTCGGAGAATCTATATAAAGTATTACATTTATTTCTAACATGTTTGACAGACAGCCGGCTTAGCCAAAGCCTAGCTGTTATCACTTCCTCATCCATAATCACTATGCTAAGCGTTTAACAAAGCGAACAGCTGTTTGTATTAATCCTGCATTCGCGGGGATACTTCCTAAGGAGCCGGTAACCAAAGCTAACTTTGATCGACATACAGCGGGCGTGTTTCTCACGGCTTCCAGAGCACAAAGAAAAATGGGCTTCAAAATTGCTCTTCAGAAACCAACAGGTCACCTGACCTAATGCTTCGCCCGCTGTTTTTTTACAGTATATAAAAGCCACTGCCCACTGCCACTCCCACCCTCATGTCAATCCACCGTTCACCAATGTAAAAAATTCCGACCAGTCACACCATCATATAGCAACCGCATTCCAGTTTTTGCATAAATATTCATTGGCAACAATACTTCGACCAACGTATTTGCTAGGTGTTATTTCCGCCGGGAGAAAGCAAAGCCAATGTTGCCCCTCATTTTACTTTGCTGCCTTTTTTTCAATCGCTTCTTCTCTAACCTGACTGACGATCTGACAGCGACTCGGTCACAAATCTGATCTCAGAACCACTTCTGTCAAGGAAACACGCGTGGGAACTGAGGCATAACCACACACGAACCAGTTATTTATGAAAAAAATGGACTGAGGGAGGAAACAGAGGGGGGAGCTGTTCATGTTCAGAGCATGAAAAAAGAAAAGGCATTGACATGGGTAAAAGAATGGATTAAGACATGTGCGCAGCAGATTGCAGAGACTAGGTGGTGTGTTAAAAATTGTTTGTAATGAAGAAATTCCCTACTTGAAATATGGTACGCCACGTTGTGCTTTAGTGGAAATGTACAGCTTCTTCATTCTCCTCAGCCCATGTCTTGCTCTCTCATTGGCTGGAGCTTGAATTGGATTTGAACATACCCTCAGCCAGCATAGCTGCCTCTACTGCAGGTGGAAGAGCAGACAAAACAGAACGGTGACTGATATCACCTCTAGTGGGACAAAGAGGCATTACAAGACTAGCCAGGCTTGGTTTTAAGCAATTTAAAGTGAAAGTCCTACAAAAAGCATCTTTAAAACCTAACAAGAAACCAAATAATTTTTTTTTTTGGACTTAAGAGTCAGTTTTCCCCACAGTCAACTTGTCGACTCCTGAACCATCTGGAAACAGATTTTTGTTCCAGAATTCCAAGGTGTAATAACGCAAACTTGCCACTTAAGTCACTGTGTCCTTGCCTTTTAGTAATGTTGTATACCTCGACACTAAGGGACCATTCAGCTTTCAGATTATCAACAAAAGAGCCTCCAAATGTTTTATACAGCAGGTATTATGTAACTCGTCCTGGTCAGAGATCCGGGGTTACCTTAGAGTTCATTATAATTTGGTGGTCACAATGCAGCAACTATCAAGTGCAAAGTTTAAGAGATGCTATTTTTTTAGGGGATAAAAAAAATGACAATCTGCAGTGGTGTATGTACTACAAAAAAGTCCTTTATTCCTTCAACTGAATATACAGAAACCAAAAAAACCAAAGGCAGAAGAGAGAAAAAAACAAAACAAAACAGAAGGCACAGCAACAGAAGCAACAGAGAGAGCAAGACTGACAAGGTGACGACAGACCAGTGGGAAAGGAAAGAAAAGCAGGTACAGACACAGGAGCTGATGAAACAGAGGTGAACACGGGAGGCCAAATGAAAACTCACACACATGGAACAACACTTTCAAAATAAAACAAAGAAGCCAACAACACACAAAAAAAGCAGAAGTCCAGAAGCGAAAGAGCGCCAGTAAACCTTAGCAACTAAACCCTGAGAGGCTTGAAGGTAACAAAGCAGGAATAAATCACAATCACACCCTCATCAAAATCTATTTCCATATGAGATCATTTTTCATCCTTCCAAATGATCAACATCAAAAACCGACCATTCACCTTGCGGTTTATATACCACAACCCTTGACAGGCATTGTTGTAACAAGATAAGCAGTGTAATTCATTTCACCTGTCAGTGGCCTTACTATGGGGCTGCTCGGTGTGTCATCTGTCATGTCCAGCAGGATGTGGTGTCCAGTAAATGCTTTCAGGAAAAAGATCATGATGAAACATCCTTCACCTCCAACCTCATGCTTCTTCACTTAATCTGGGAATCAGCCTCCACAGCCTGCAGCCAGTGATCCTGGCGAAGCGATGAAGGTGATGACTTAAAGATTAATAGTGTAAATGCTGACTGTTGTGAATGAATGGAGACGTAGTCTAGACAGAGCATCGAGTTTCATTTTCATTCATCAGCTTTTTAGCTACCACCTGGGCACATCTTCTTTCTTCTTTGTTTTTACCTTAATTTAAGCAGTAAACTTAAACCCATGAAAGTTAAACTTCTTTTACTAGAGTCCCCAGTTTAGTGTGGACTTGGGCATGGATAAAAGGATTTTTTTAAATATATATTTAATTATTTATTTATATAAGTCTATAGATAACTTGGGAGCAGCACAAGAATAGCTTTATAGATGAAAAAAATGCTGCTGTTTGAGTCTACAGGAAGACGAAACAGATAAACTAACCTCAGCATACATGTGTAACGCTGTGTAAGGTTTTTAAACGTTGTAATGAACATCAGTTGTTAATAGCAGACTTTGTCTTATACAAATAAGTTAGGCAATAAGGCGTGAATATAAACAATTTAACCAAAATCTAGCACATATGTGAAAGTAGTGGTGACAAGTTTGTTGCTTTTCTTTTTGTGTCGCTTTTTTTTTTTTTTAAATACTGGATGTGAGGTGTAAAAGAGAGTGCACAATCAATTTTGGGTTACCAGGTAATGAATAGTGAATATTCAGGGGATATTAAAAGAATAATCAGGAGCTTCAGTTACAAGGATATCCTGGATTTTGTAGTATGGTGCACTGCATCATAAGTGTGTTGTTGCTATTAAAGAGTCTGTGGTGTAAACAGACATCCCGTTATCATCATCATCATTTCCAAACCTTTGTTACATTTCATAAAGAAAGAATAAAATACAGAATATAATATAGATATAGCATAAGTATACCATATAGAATAAAAAGAGGTGGTCACGGGACAAGTCCCTGAGGAACACCCTGAGTCCCGTGCACACACCTACCTTTGTAGTACCTTTATTCCACCCTGCTGGGATGTGAATGGCATGGAGGTGGAACAGTGTTATATTTACCTCCACGGCTGTTATGTCCCTGTTCAACCTTGAAAGGGGGGGACAGATGTGTAGCAGTGATAAAATGAGTACTGTGGAAATTTGCAATGTGGAAAAGTGTAACAGTGTGCGAGTATTAGTGTAAAATCTGCGCAGAAGATCAAATCAGAGCTGACCTGTGAGTGTCTGTCTGTGTCAGTCTAGTGAGAGACGGCCCAAGGGGCTGTCTGGCAGCAGTGTTCAGGCCTTCTGTCAGAATATTTAACCAAGTGACAAGAAAACTGTAGACGCGGCAGGAAAATGCATTCCAGAGACTGACTTGGCTGGCTGTATTATGAAGTTTATCACACATCTTGAGGCACTGATCAGCAAACCCTGTTGCCATGCTTAATTTCCTGAAGGAGCCTCCACCACCTTCCTCCCACAGCCACAGCAGCTTCTCAAAAACCAGTAGTGACGGGGAAACCCAAGACCAGCACTGCAGTGTGTGACCAAAGGGAAAATACACTTAGAAAATGTTTATTTTTTCATAAAGCAGTCATGTTGGATGATCTACTGTGTTAAAAACCCTTAGATTAACCAAAAAAAAAAAAAAAAAAAAGGGGTCTGCACAGTGTTGGTTGCTCTCTTTTTAATAAATAAAATCACTGAATACTTTCAAGGCTGCTGTATTTGAACCGTGCCCTTTTCAACTGTTTTCTCTTAAAGGATTTGACAACCTTGAGGTCAAGGTCAGGCAGCTTGGCGACGGCCTGCAGTCGTTGAGGTCTGCAGGGTCTTCCCTCTAAACGAGTGAGGAACAAAGGGCGGGACTTTTATTGATCAGCAACAAGAAATTAAAAGAATGCTTTTAAAGACAGTAATAAAGCCTTGAGCTTTTAAAAGCATGGCTACAGATTGTTTGAATCTGCCAGTTTTCCAATGTCCGGCAATTTTGATCATTTTATCAACCTTTTAGGCCACGACTGGGTTAAATTAAAGGAGTGACTCAGTCAGGGATCATCCAAGCAAATGCTGGTCATGCAAGACCTCAAACAAGAAACCAGATGCAATAAAAATATTAATAAAAACAACCAAGCAGCTCAGCCCTATCAGAGATTTTGTTGTGAGCTCTTAACGTCGCGTGTCTGCTTTGGGCTGAATCTATTTGTGTCTGCTTCAAAGATCAGAGTCGCTCACAACAAATCTTCATGAAAAATCATTCATAAAGAATCAGCCATCGTGCAGCCATTTCCTTTGCTAGTAATAACAATGATGACAAATAGTTTGATAACAAAAGAATATGATGAAAGTCGAATAACGCTGATGTTGATGATGAGGAGAGTGATGATGGTCGTTATGTGGCGAGATGAAGATGATGATATGCTGTCTAGATGTAATAATGATGACAAAGGAGCTGTGGATGAAGAAAGTAATGAGGTTTTTAATAATGACACATCCAGATGAGAGTTATTTTGAAGAGTCAAATATTTATCCGGCTCACGCGGGTTCATTTCTCACCTCTGTATTTTGACGTGTTTGACAGGTTTGGAGTGACAGGAGGCTGAAATGATTTTAAGTTAAGATTTTCCAAGAATGTGTAAGTGTTTTTTGTTTTCTTAGCTTCTTGGCACATAGTGCAGCAAACTACATATTTTGTTTACCCTTATTAGACTAGTGAAGGAAACAATAAATAACCATGTATCTTTGGCCGTAGACTGGTTTATATGATTCGTCTTCTTTCAAAAAACAAAAAGATCATATCATCAGCCGCTTAAAATAACAGCCTAAGTCATAATTTTTCTCAAAAAAACTTTTAAAAAGTTTATTAGTTTAGTCGTTTTTGCAGTTTTTCAATTTTAAGGCAGTGTTGTCTAATAACTATCCTATTTCTGCAAAAGGTCAAGCAAAATTACTTTATGAAGATGATTTCAAATGTAAATGGTTAATTAGGGATTCTGCTGCTGTTTTTTTTTTTCTCTTCTTTTTTCCCTGACTTAAAGTTAACTATATTGTAAGGCATCACGCAGACTCAATAAAGGCATTGATTACCGATTCCCATCCGTAGTTATCAAATAGTCCCACTTTTTCTCTTCGACACTGACAACAAACTGGTTGTTGCCGACGAACGGGACGATGATGAGTGCATGTGAATGGCGTAATGGGAATATGATAATGATCGTTCTAATAATGACGATGACATGAAAATGAAATGCTGAAGAGCAAAGACAGCCGCATTAATGAGGCTGAAACCAAAGGGGAATGACATTTGTGGCAGTTTTACACTAATGAGGAGTATTTTGTGTCTAAATAATCCTGCAATTGAGCTTATCTCACTGTCAGGGCAACAGCCCTGAAAGTCTGTAAGTCAATCATGAAGCAAATATTATGCTGAGCAGGAAAGTAACCACTGCACCTATTTGTCTCGGCGCAATATCAGTCAGGGACATACGGGTCCAAATTAAGTCGCAAAGCTTCAGTTCCTACTTGCATTTGGCTAAATTATCATGCCAGTTTATCTTGTAAATGTCTTATCACTTTGTGTCTCTTCTTCAAGGGATTCGCTAGGATTTTCAAACAAGCACTACTGCTCGTGGAAATGCATCTCCAAGAACACGGATGCTGTGTTGTTTATCCCCCAGAAAGCCTGAAAATTCCCCGCAGATGTGCTCCTTTCACTGAGCAAGGGAGAAATGAAAAGCCTGCGTGCGGAATTTGGACGTATTATCCACTAATGATATAGAAATCCACGGCTAAATAATTCTGCCGGGAACAGATCCTGTCTCAGTTGGCAGAGATTTGTTTATATGCATACGGCTCTATGAGTCAAACTGTGCCCTTTTAACACTTTCAAGCTCCAGTGGTAATTAGGTTCCAATCAGAAGAAAACAACCCTTGTTGCAGCATGTGATCCACGGAATAAATGTGTGGGATCTGAGCACAGGAACTGTGCACAGAAACTGAGTCAAATTGGGAAAAGGAGTATATCTTATTCATCTTATGCCAGTTATTGTGGTTTCTCTGTTGTTCATTTGTTGCAATTATTTTGGTGGAGCTTCACAGAGAGCTCCTGACCACAAACTTGCCCTGAAATACGCTGCAACAATAAAGCGCATGATAGAAACTGAGGCCAGTCTCTTCAGTGTCAGGTCTCTCATTTGACATGAGTCAGACGGCAGAATGCGCTTGTATTGGTTTGTAAAACCTAAATTAAATCTAAGTAGATGAGAGCAGGCTCCTTGTTCTCTGAGGACTCTGCTTCGAGTGAAAGAAGAAAGAAGGAGGAATTTAATATGTCGGAAACGAGCGTTTGTGTTGACAGTGTTGTTGCTGTTCTTTGGGGGGGATTTTATTTTGTACTAGAGGGGGTGTAAGAGAAGCCCAGCCAAATTGAACCACTGGAATGAGCTCTGACGGAAAAAAGTAATGGATTAAGTGGAAAATGTGAGAAATGGGGAAGAAGTTTAAAAAAAAAAAGTGTCCACAGGAAGGATGGGTGAGAAATAAACATGAAGTGAAGCAAAGAGAAAAGGAGGAAACCATCTTTATGTGTTCAGAAAGTGGATGAATTTTTGAGGCCATAGCTTAAAAGAAATCCTTCAATAAAACCAACGGGCTTCTGGCTGCATTGGAAGATGGAGAAAGGGGGGCTTGGAGCAGTGAGTCTTGGGGCCAGTGGAGCAATAAGGGGGTCTGGTGAGGCCATGCAGTCAACCGGGCTGTCTTTGTGAGCGAGATCTCATTTGATGTGGTCTGGGCAGGGAGAGTTGCACTTAGCTGGGCGAAAAAGAAAAAGGAAAAAAAAAAAAATATTCAGCTCTCATCTGAACACTTTAACCGCTCTCCAATCCATCATGTTCTTGACACAATACAATACGACCTTATTCATCATGTTCCTGTCACATGAATATAGAGACACTTTGTGCTGTGACTCCTCCCTCCACTGTGTGACGAACGTATACTACACAAAGCTTTTGCTTAAAACAGCATGGATGAAATTGTGGAGGAAATGAGCCTGCCGGGCAGTGGGAAGACTAAGACGCTGTGGTGCTCACAGCAGACACCAATCCTTTCTGGAGTCCTGCTGTGCTCTCCATGTCTTTTCCTCTCAAACCTCAGGCACTAACCGCTTAAATCTAATTCAGGAAAAGATACAACTTTTTTCCTGGTTGTGCATTTATGTTGTGAATTGATTATGTTGTATTGATATGATTTATGAGACAATAAAAAAAACGACTCAATGAGTTACAGTTCATTAAGCTGTAATGTGATACAATAAGATGCATTACATCCTGATACAGAGCAATACATTTTAATATAATGTGATATACCATATCATGAACCTGCCATGCCAATACCATATGTTATAATGATTGTCAGCTTAGATAGACGTAAATGTTTCATTTTCAAGGGCTAACCACACCGTAAAAACTGACAGCTACAATAATGATAACACTGTCAGCATCACCACTCACAAACTGGGGTTCCTCAAGGCTCTGTCCTTGGCACTCCAGTGGAATCCAGACCCCAAAAGGGATTCTGCCAATCTGTTGCTATTAAATATCTGTGCTGCATTTATGACAGTGAAAAGTAGAAATCGGGAAGGTGTGGGTTTACAAAAACAGTCAGTACACTATTCGGAAAGTTATATTCTTTTGAAATATTTTTTATTCAAATTCTAAATGTTGTTTATATCATTCATACATTTCACATTTCATAAATATCATGTTCATGCAAATTTAATGTGCAAAAACCTCCTTCTGATATCACTGCAGTGAACACCGAGGAAACGCCTCAGAACCCCACTAGGGCCAAACGCACCGGCGTTGGTAATGCAGGGATTGCACACACTGATCCCGGTAAGCAGCAAAGTCGACTGACACACAAGGGGTTCCTCAGCCTTTTACATTTAAATTGATTCTAAATTTTCTATTTGAGCGGAGAGAGTTGGTAGTCTATAGTTAAGACGTGAACAATCAGAAGAGATGATGTATGCAGGTCTAAATGTGCTTTTATCATGGGCAGTCAGGAATAAGCTTTCCAGAGATCCACCAATAATCTTTAAACAAATATGAAATTGACAGGACTTGTTGGGATTTAAGCTTCACAGAGAGACTGCTGAGCCAGGCTATACTGTAATACAGCAAAAGCACCTTGAATCATATATTTATTTTTTTTAAAAATAAAAAAAATGGGCAATCTAAATTATTACCAAACTCTTTTACCCAGCTAAGAAAGTGAATGTGCTATTTTGCCATGTTTATTTTTTCATGGATTAATTCTGTCATAACCTGCAGGCGCGAAAAATGTTCACATTATAATAACGTTGCAACTGTAGGTAGCTGACATGTGTCATATCAAAGGTAATCCACTGCCGTCTTTAGATGCTCCAGTAAATCTTCATAAGCTTGCTAGAATAATTAAATGAAGGAACAAAGACAGATCATTTCACAAATTTGCTGTGAAAGCAATGCAACTTTTGCTGTTAGTATGGAACAAAGCTCGCATCTGAAGGCAGTGGAGGTACACGCGAGAACCATCCACACATCCTGAGTTTTTCCGTCTGACCAAATTATTTTTACAGCATGTTTAGTGTTTTGTTTAACTTTGCTTTGGCACGCTGGCATCATTGCTTAAATAAAACTGATATTGAAATACATTCATTTCAAAGTCGTGCAGTTTCACGCAGTTTCATAAACAGAAAAAAACAACACGAGAATCAAAATAAAAACGTGAAAATGGCCTTTTTGTTTAAGCTTGTTTCAAGGTTTACCGTCAGGATTTGAGACTTTCTTTGCCTCCCCTTGCAGCTCCTCCAATCAGAGCCAGGGGGCGTGTTTACAGAATGTCAATCACAGTCCTGCAAAGCTCCAGACAACTTCCTCTTACATTCTATTAGTCATCTTGATAGCCATCAGATTTGCAATGAATTATCTTTGGAAACCCCTAGTCAACTTTATGGATTCAAAAACACTCAACGTGTTAGGTGTCTTCTCATAAAAGGTTTGTCTAAGATGAGAAACTTCCCTCTTTGCCGTCAAAAGTGTTAAACTGTCAAGGGAAGGAACATAACATTTTCCAGGCCTAATGCGTTTCTTCAGGCAGTTTAATCAATGTTTGAATATTTTAGCAACCTGGTAAGTGTGTATTCTGCTGGTGTTAAGAAGTTAGCAATAAAAAAGCGATGGGGAATTTTTTTCTCTAACATAGCTGTCCAGATATTTTTCCCATGGTCTTGTCTTCTTGGCAATAAAGCCGACTCTAATCTGGAAATACAGAGCAGAACTGAGATCCTCAGAGGAAGCGTAACTCCTGCCAGTGCAGTCCAGACAAGAGCGAAAAGGTGCAACATCACTGAGAGAGTGTCGTGACTCAGGGCTTTTGGCTGGAATTAAGAGCCAATGCCCCACCCACCCCGTCACGAGATGGGGTCACCTCGCCGTTGCCCATAAATCCTAAGTGTTCTCATTAATAAGTAAATTCATCTTGTAAGATCACCAGGCATGGCTGAATTTAGGCTCGGGATTGCCAGCTTTATTGAATGGCCTCTGTCCTTGGTCAGAGCGAAGGGACATCCCTTGCCAAACAAGTCAAGCGTGATGGTGTCCTTGATTTGAGTCATTGTAACTTCATCCTCCATTGGCACAGCGCACACAAACACCACAACCTTCGACACTGTGATCTGTTTTCATGTGGATTTAACGCGCAGAACGTAAATGTGAGCACACCCACGTGTGATGTGAGGTTACTGTGGGTCTGAAGTCGTTAAGAGACATCAGTTGGCTGGATTACTTACACAATTTGAATATTTAGGTCTCTTAAACAGATCTGACAGTGGGAGAGGAGTCCCGCGCCCAAACCTGCAGGCTTGCAGGCTGAAGCCAGCATCTCCGCCACTGCATCCACGTTTTGCCACTCTATGTGTGCGTGTGTGTGTGTGTGTGTGTGTGTGTGTGTTATCATTAAAGGAAGCCAGATAACGGAGAGAAATGAAACACTTGGCAACTTCTCCTGATAAGTTTGTTTTTCTGCAGTGTCGTAGGTGCATTTTGAAATGGCTGAATGGACCGTGTGATAAGCAGTGGGCAGAATTTCTCAGCAAGTGGTTTTAATCTTCGTTCTGTGTACTCGACAGGAGGACAATCAACTGCTGCTTTATTTAATATTCTGTTTGTTCAGGGTCAGCCGGCTATTTGTGTTAAATGAAGTGAAGGGAGGGGGGGGGGGGGGGATTGCCGCAGTGAACGACATGTCTGTGGCGTTGACAGAATGACGTTGAAGCATGGGGTTTTAATGAGGTTTGTCCTACTCTGGAAGCAGCTGGTAACTCTAAATGTACCCTGTGGAGAGTTTTCTTATCAAAAAATATTGTTAAATGTATTCTGTGTGCCTCATCACGCCACATTGTGCCGTCTTTGGGGTTTTCTGAAATGTTTTATACAAGGATTTGATTGCTATTTTTCCCTGTGCATTCTGACTAACAACCGTCGACTGATTTGTCGTTTGGAAAACAGAGAAGGTGATTATATAATGATGATGTTTATTTTTGATTTAAGTTCTATAAAACTCTACCGTCCACTGACACACGCGTTGTGTTCCCTCGAGCTTGAATGCAGTGGTCAATTTATCTATTTTTTATCTGAATGCTTCTTAATTACATCCAAGCAGGAACTCAGGAAGTTCATGTAAAAGTCGACGAGGGTTCAGGATGAATAAAACGTTTCTCAGTCGGTGTGTAAAAAAGCCTTTGAAGAATTACAGGACTACAGAAACATTTAGATCATTGGTTTAATATTGACACTGTCACAAAAGCTTCATTTTTAATTTATTTGCCTTATTTCTGGATGTTGGTTTTTTTTTTTTGGTTTCTTTTTAAATAAAATATAAACTGCTGCCTCGCAAAGTATCATTGACCCGACCTTTCTGCTCTATATGCAAATGAACACGGATCCCATTTTTACTTGCAAACACCAAATACATTATCATTTTAACTGCCAAAGGCAGCAGCTGGAAACGGCTCGACGTTAAATGTTGAATTAAAAAAAAAAAAAAAAGTAAATAAGACTAAGATGGCCAGGCCCTTTTTTTTAATTTGTTTTTTAATCTTTAAGCAACAAAGGATATGTACAAAACAAATCAGAGTAATATAGTCCTATAATATAAGGACAGATTCAGAAAATGACTATGTATGTGTAAATTCAATGACTTATCGCCTAAGCTGATGGCATTGGTTCGTTAGGCGGTCCCTGAGTCCCTGCCAGGATCCTTCTGGACACCAGAGTGCCGGACCAGCTTCAAACACTTTGTGAGCGATCAGATCCGAATCTCTTCTTGGAATGTGCTCGGGCCTTCCATCAGCGTCGGCCACTCCTGATTGGATTTTAACACTCACACTCAGGTCAGAATGAGATCTTACTTAGAATCTGGAGACCCCGTTCACACCCGTAAAGCTCGAATGAAACACAAAACTCTCTATGGTGTAAACAAAACCCTCGTGTTTGGATTTTATATCATTCAATATTGATAAAGATTTTAAATTAGTGACGAGTTCACGTGTTTACCTGGAAAACAGTTGCTTCAGGGAGTTATTTTGAAGTTTAAGTCACATTGTCACAAACTCATTTAAAGCCCCACAAATGACCTTTTCATGTTAAAATATCAGTGTGAGTTTCATTTGAATGAATTTTTCCTTACTTTTAGGAAGCATTATCTAGATGTCATGGTCTCCCATCCCTTTCTATCTACAAAAAAAAAAAAAAAAAAAGAAAAATGTTTGATTCCCATCCCAGCTGTCCGGTTGTCTGAGAAAATAGCAGACTGACTGAGCAGAAGACCAAACAAGTAAACCTTAGACATATATAAGACTCAACCTTCGCACCTATAGACGGACTCACAGAGCTAAAAACACAAATGTTTGTGCTGCTTGAAAATGCTACTTGCATTTGTAGTCAGAAGAGCTGCCCCCAGCATTTTAAAACTGGTTCGGTTTTTCAGACCTGAAGGCTAGATTCATCTTTTATACAGAGTCTTGGGTTTAGTGCCTTAAGGTGCATCTTGACCAAAAGCACCTTCTTTCAGCCGAGCACATGGAAAAAAAACCCCAAAAAAACACTCTTTTTTTTTTTTTTTTTTTTTAAACTATTTTCAGCATACTTTTAGGAATGTGTTCATACAGTCGGTGTTGACGTCAATCGTGGCTGATAGCTGCCACCTACACACAGGGTGCACAATATAAACAATACCCATCCAAGCAGTTAGAGCTGCTGCGTGGCCCATTTACAGCAGCAGATCCTTTATGATACCCGACTAGCTCACGAATTACGGCAGTCATTCAGCCAGCCCCTCTTCAGCACATTGTTCAACAGCGACACATCTGTGACAGTTTCAGCCACTTGGAATCTATTTAAATCTCCTCTTGACATGGTGCTTGAAAACAATCTTCAGGAGCCGATGAGGGTTTTTTTCACGGAGGCAAATTCGGATGCTGAATACAGCACCTGATTTGAAGATACCCTCCTGTTCAGAGCTTGACCTTGCATCGTTTTGGTTTTGTTTTGTATTAGGGGGTTTTTTTGTTGTTTTTTTTTACAGCGCACTCAAATGCGTGGTATTATGCAGCAGTGTCTCTTCTGATGAGTTTCATAGCTACAGTTGCTCATTAAGTCTAAATGTCAGCCGCAGGTACAAATAGAAGAGCTGAAGTCATTTAACCTCACTTGTGAAGGCAAATACAGGTTGTGCCATCAAGTGCGAGGTGACACGGGTACAACAATTTGGGATCAGATATTAACGTCACAATACAGAGCTCATAAAACCTACGGTTATGAATCTTTTAATCTCTCAACACAGCCGGAAATGCTGAGGGTATTTTTCTTTTTCTGCAGTGCAAAAACTTTTATACGACTCAGCTACTGAGAAATAAAGTTATAATCACACACATAAATGTTTCAAATACACTACTCACAGTGGTCGTACCATAACAGTGTCAAAAGGGCAAAGGATGCAGTAATACAAACCAGAGATATAGAAGGGGAAAAAAAGCATAATATCCCCAGATTTGAGACGCTGGGATCAGCTTATGTTAGTCTTTAGTCAATATTGATGTCAAGCAATTTTCTGCCAGTCAGCTATTCGATGAATCATTCAAGCACTAATTTAAATGCCGTTTTGATGTTTCTGGTTCATTTAAACTCCATCGGCTTGACACACAAAAACTGTCAAGTCACCACCTGAAAGATCTTCTTTAAAGGCACAATATACAACTTTGTGAAAACTTAGATACCTAAACTAGACTCCCAGTTTAACCCACTGCGGCTCTTGAGGTCCGTAGGTCAAGATACGTGCCTCTGTTTGTTAAATGAACGACTTAAACCCTTGTGAAAACCTATCTTAATCAGGTTTAAGCAAACAAGGACGAAAGGAGGCGTGGTGATTGTTTTTGATATTTCATCACTGTGACTCAGCAACTGTGATGAAGCTGTTGGTCAAACCACAGCTGCAAATAAAAGTGTAAAAGGGGTCCTAAGGAAGTTTAAAAATGCTTCAAGTCATTCTCTAAACTTTGTTTAAACTCCACCGTATTCAAAGAAATTACAGCTGTGATACAGCGTGAAAGAGAATGTTTAGTATAGAAGTCTACAGAAGATAGAAAGCTGAGTAAAAAGTACTGCCATGTACTCAGGTGTAGCTCATATCTTTTTTTTTTTTCTTTTTTAGTCTGCCTGCAGACTGCATTTCTTCCCTTTCCTGTCAATGACTCCATTTTCTTGTCAGTCATGTTGACAGACAGGGCGAAATGAATAAAACGGCAAACACAACAATAGCCTAACCTCTTGGAAAGCGGCTGCTGGAGCCCAGGATGGTAGTGAGACGAGCTGATCGGCTGTGGTTTGTTCATATCCTCAGCACTCTCCGTTGTTCCCTTCTCTTTTCTTTATGATGTGCCCCCGCCAACCGCCCAGCATCGGATGAAGATGAAGACTGGAAACCTGGTCCTCAGAGTAAACCAAGATCCTGTCACTCACATGCCAGATCATTAGTTAGTGAAGAATTTCAGCTTCGGTGTCTGACAGGGGCGTCTACGCTGTTTGCTTTGAGTCACTGTCGGCTCTCACATAAGTGCATCGGGGCCTGAACCGTATGTGGAACTGTATTCTCAGTTTTAATCCTGATGGCGCTTGTTACGGCTGTGCCTTTTTCCTGTGGCTTAGAAATCCTCCTACATTCATCCCACATGCATGTTCAGATAATGATATATCATTTGAAAAACAATTGTGGTAATCAGGGGGATGGTTTTGGGGGATGAGCAGTGACACGGATAAGGGCACCGTCACAACAGTAGGGTGGACGCTGCTGCGTTATGTGCTGGGAGGAAGCTCCGGCGACACCTACTGGAAAAGCATGAGGCGGCCTCCAGTAATCACAATGTTTATCTTAATTTCACGAATGGGAAAGTGTCACCCCTTATTTCTCAGGGAGATCAATCACGTGGCGTATTTGCAGATCCCAGAAGTTGCTCTGTTATATCTTAATATATACGACACTAAACTGATTTATGTGAACTTGGACTGCACAGTTGCACATGGTAAAAATGTACACGTGTTAAAATGCATATGCAGAGTCAAGTATGAAGCTTTTTTCGAAAGGAAAACAACATGTATGGATGATTCTCTGGTCTGTTGATTTAAAAATGAAGCGTCGAGTGACACTTGTACGGATGTGATCTCATGCTGCCATCTAGTGCCACTGAATCTCAATCGTCTTCTGGCTGCACAGCCACAAGAAATGACAAAATATTAATAATTTTACCCGGACCTTTGAGGTTAAGAACACATGTGAAAAACTGAAATGAAGTCCAGATAAAATCCAAACTTGACTTACTTAATTAAAATACACAGGATGGTTAAATGATATTCTTGTGCTGTGTTTCCTTCTGTTCTGTTTTCACGACTTAAAAACCAGTTTCTGTAATGGAGGGAGTAGTAACCATTTGGCTCCGGTAGTGGGAGTGTCGAGTCGTTGAGACAGGTAGAGACGCACATCTCTTCCTTCTTTCCGTCAATGCATGCTTGAGCGGAGGGAGGATGGGCCTTTTCAGGGCTTTTATGCGCACATCATGTGGAGAAACGCTGAAGAACTGGACGTGGGTGTTACATCATAAAAGGGATAACAACTATCTCTTGCATCAGAGGTTGCAGAACTGGTTGTATTATGACAAACAGAATTTATCGAGACTGAAGACTTTGGATTTCAGGCTTTCATCAGCATGAGGTACAATAGCAGTTCCTAATTCTGCATTTTGATTTTGCTTCATTTTTATTCCTTCATTAAATTTCCATTTGAACCATTTCAGCTGTTTTACCTGTCCGGAGTTCACACGGGCCTGGAGAGCATTCCAGTTGAAATTATAAAAGTGGTTAGTCATGGTCAGGATGGGTGTCCACTTGAACCTAAAACCGGCACACACAGATGCACAGACGACACAAAATATCCTGGATTATTACTATGCATTATAGTCAGAAGTTGCACAGGTGTTTGTGCTCCTGAGGTTCAGGGACTGGGGCCGAACTCCCAGGCCATCAGAGAGTCAAAGGACGCACATACCCAGAGGATCCTTAACCAGTTTAAGGACAGTGGTGACACAAGACGCATGTGGCAGGGCGTCCAGGCTATCACTAACTACCAGCCAAGTACACATGCCTGTGACAGCGATGCCTCCCTCCCTGACAGTCTGAAAGATGCATGTACCCAGTTTGAAGCTCAGAATCACTTGGTAGCTGGGGAGTCTACCCCTCCTACCACCGATCATCATGGCTCATCTGAGGACAACTCTTACAAGAGTGTATCTATGTGAAGCTGCTGGCCTAGATAACATCCCTGGCAAAGGGTTTAGAAAATGTGAAGACCTACTCACATATGTCTTTGCTCGTATCCACCTGAGCAGTATAACTGTTATGATATGCAGTCATTCCTCAGCACGGAGCACCTGCATCGCTGTCGTTCAGATTGCACTGTGCAGGATCACAAGACTTTGCAGCGAATAGTTAGGACAGCGTAGAAGATCTTTGGAGTCCACCTCTGTTTCCACAAACCTAAGATCATTGTAAACAACCCCACACATCACACACAAACAAACACACACACACACACACACACACTTGTCTGTCTCACCCTTTGGAAAGAGGTGCTGATGCGTTTATGCCTTCACAACAAGAGTCAGAGACAGCTTCTTCCCCCAAACTATCAGACTCATAAACGACCAGAGGCGAGAATGACACACACACACACACACACACACACACACACACACACAGACATAGCACCGTGCATCTTGACAAACTCGTCTCATTTTTACCGTAAACATTTATGATTTACACCTTGAAACCTTGGGTCTTTCCATCATTTATATGACTTTTGCTTGTCGCTAAAATGAGGCAGGTTTGGGGATACGGCAGCTTCGGAAACATTTAACAAATCAAGGTAACTATTTAGAGTTATAAAAAAAAAACAAAAAAACATAACCTTAAACTTGTAACATAATCTTTCAAAAAAAAACTATCAGACAATTTTGAGAACAAATACCTCGTAGGATGACATGAGAACTTAACTGTCACCTAATACCAGGAATGCACTTTCCTCCTGCGTATTTAAGCAGCTGCAGTTTTATTAAACACCGACTCAGGCTGCGTAACAGCCGATACCAAGGATGACAAAGGCAGTAGCGCGTGTTGTTCCACTCCCGTGTTGTGGTTTGAACTAATTAAATGTTGCAGCGAGGTATGTCGGTGTGTTATCTTCCGATAATGATAAAGCCTCGGTAAATTAGCGAAGGTCATGTCGCTATCCAGAAGAGCAAATCATGAAGGAAATCAGTGCAGCTCTGGAGCAGCTGAGCGGTATCCAGATACATGCATTTCACTGGTATGAACATTCAGGTTTTAATCAGCTACAGGGAAACAAAGTCTTTCCACGGCACACCGTTAAAACCACGTTGACACCACTGCCTTGCACCCAAAATCTTTATTTAAAGAATCTTCTTTGGTTTACTGTTATTTAGGTAATTATTAAGTTTCATTTTGTTAAAACCTTTCTCTCTGTCATATTATCTGGCTTTATTAAAGTCACTCTGTGTAACAATACCACTTCTGACCACATGGCGACAGCATATCACAAAACGTTCACGTCAGCCGCACAACAAAGTGCACCTCTGGTGGGACAAAGTGGTATTACAAGACATCCTGGCCTGTCCCCAGTCAGTGCAGTACAGGAAAGATATACACAGTGAAAAGAAGAAACAACAAAAGTAAAGAGAGAAAATGAGAGAGCCACAGTAAAGTCTTTAACAGGGTGAATTATTTAGTCACCATTTCTCATAGATATAGGTTTCATGGACCTTGCTTGAACCGTACTACCATGTCAGAGCTCCAGCAGTCCAACTAACAGCCAAACATGCTGCTGGTTTTGGCCCTGTTCTCAGTCTTTATCCCGTCTCCCTGGCCAGACAAGAAAATCATTAGGTTCCCCTGCAGATCCTGGTGTGAAAGGGAATTGGCATACCACACTGTGAGAGTCTGAGGCTTGAGGTGTTGCTCAGCAGTCAGGCCATTGTGACTCTGTTACTGCTGCTGGCTCAGCTCAAAGAAGGTGCCCCATTTGGCAAGTAACAGTGTTCTCAGATATTCTCTATTTAATGTCAGAATAGATATACTTTTAGGTATTCTGGATCAAATTGTGTAGAACAATAAGAAAATAAATCATAAATATCATGGAGTGCCACATGGCTCTTTACTTGGGCTGTTTTTCACAAACTGTCAATGGACAAATCCTGGTCAAAATTAATTAAAATTACTTTTAATAATTTAATTTGCGCAGAAAACAATGTTCTAGAAGAGGTTTCTTCACATTATTGTACAAAATAAGAGACATCTTGTCCCAGAGAGATGCTCTTTGCGCACCACCTTCAGCTCAGCCATCTCCAGTCTGTGAAACGTGTTTGCAGGACCTGCCAAAACTGACAATCAGCAGTGTTTGTCAGATTTTACAAATCCACGCCAAAGGCACCAACAAACCAGTTAGATAAAAGATCTTAGTTGTGTGCTTAAATGTGCGTGTTAGATTCTTTTAATGTTGTGACTAATGATATTGCTTAGACCGATTCACATGACCTCAGAATAGTGAGGTCATGTGAGCAGACAATTCATTCAAATGAGTTCAGTTGGAATCCAGCATGCTATTTTCAAAGAGATACCCCATCCCATGTCTGTTCACAAGTAAAATAACAATATGACAGGAAATGATTAATCAATAGATAGTTTTTCTGTAGTTCTGGTGCCGGGCAGATGTTGATGTGTGCCTGACACTGCCATGTGCAACCACATAGGTTCTTTGTTTTTCTTTTTCCACCTCAGTTTCACTGCAGACCAAATGTATGACACGTTTCTTTCAGGGCAGTTCAGTCAAATGTATACTATGCTACAACATTTAAAGTAACTAACAATCTAACTTTAAAACTTGCATCACCTGACCCTAAACATAGATCAGAGGTTGGACCAGTTTTCCTTTGACTAATTAACTAGACCGATTATTGACCAATTTTTTAAATAATCAACATCAGTCATGTGTTGTTATGTTGACTGTTACATTAATTGTCAGTCTTTCTTTTTTCTTTTATTATTACTATTTCATGAAAAGTGATTTTTTTTCTCTTTTTTATCTATTTTTTGTTTTTTCTGCTCTGACTCCAAGTCAGGAGTCAAATGAGCAGATTTAGCCTTATAACTCCAGCTGTATTATATTTGATACAAGATTTGTCCGACACTGCTGCACCACCCACTTTAAAAACAAAATACACAATTTAAAATAAAAATAGTAAATTAAATAAACCTATTAATAAAATGACCCGAATGTATTCATAATTGTAGCAACAATTATGATTTAGAAACTCTTTAAAATTTCCATATATAATAATGAAAAATACATTTACGTGTGTTATTTTATTTGTCAGGTTTAGTTTGTCTGCCACACTCAGAAAAACGAGATTAGTTTCATAAGGTTGACAACAAGTGGGCTTTTAAGTTTAAATGTAATAAAGTCATTAATAAATACAAGGCTGTTAAGACTCATCGTCTGTTTAGCATGTAGAAATGCTCAGGTGCATCACCACCATAGATACGTAATGTGGATATTTTTTAGACAGAAAAGAGCTGGTACAAAACTCTCTGCATGCAGCAGTGCTTTATTTAAATTCAGAGAACGGCGTATATTGTTCTGCAGACTGTTCAAGCACTTCATCTCTACCTGCAGGTGGAGAGGACACTGGGAGGAGATGCCCGACAGTCACTAGTCAGCAGTTTTTTAAAAACTTTACTGTTTTCCTGTTTTCCTGTGAAGAACATTGAGTATTTTAGACATTTAGCATTTGTTTCCAACTTTTAATAAGGAGTTTGTATGGGGACCCTGCAGCTGGAAACACTGTTGGGTCAGATGGCGTATGTCAAACCTTCACAGGGGTTTGGTGTATAAATGATTAATTGGAAGAATCGTCAGTCATCTTCATGGCCTGTCACTGATCCGCGAGGCAGAGGAACATAGTGACCTAGCTTCACTAGATATGCTGTAACCACCATGAGCATGAGTGCAATGAAACCACCTCTGGATTTCTACAAATGCACATGGGAAGTGTACTATCCCATCAGCAGCCTAACACGCTTCACAGAGATGCACAAAGATGCTCCACATCTCAGTTCTTACTTCTGGAGGACCATCGTCTGTCACCAACAGAGCGTGTGGGGGTATGCAATGAAGAGGAGCACTGGCATCTGCAGAGCTTGCAGTTATCTACATATATTGCCAAAAGTACTTGCTCGCCCATCCAAATAATCGGAATCAGGCATTCCAATCACTTCCATGGCCACAGGTGTATAAAATCAGAATGGGTCGCTCTCATGTGCATCATACGGTCTCATGTGGTCACTGATGTATTTTGGTCCTAAACCTTTCAGCGTTTTATAGACCAGCATCAGAACTTTAAGGTCTATACTCTGACAGACAGGCAGCCAGTGTAAAGACCTCAGAGCTGGACTGATGTGGTCCACTTTTGTGGTCTTAGTGAGGACTGGATCAGCAGAGTTCTGAATGAACTGCAGTTGTCTAACAGATGTTTAGGTAGACTTGTGCTGTTACAGTAATCAAGCCTACTAAAGATGAATGCATGGACTTATTTTTCCAGGTTCTGCTGAGACATCAGATTTTCTAACCTTGATATATTCTTGAGGTGATGGTAGGCTGACTTTGTTATAGCCTTAATGTGTGTTTTTCCAAATGTAGGTCTGAGTCTATCAATATACACAGATTGTGGCACATCTAGTCATTATCCTCCTCATTGCATTTACAAAGAACCTGTATAGGGGCTCGGGCTCCTGGTGACCTTGTAATATATATCTGTATGTCATCTGCATAGCTGCGGTAGTTTATTTTGTTTCTTTATAATCTGTGCCAATGGGAGCATGTAGATGTTACTTATTGACTCCTTTCATTTTGATCTTGTTTAGTACAGCTTCGTAAAGACCTGCCCAGGTCCAGTTAATTGAGTAATATATTTTGGTCAACTGTATCAAATGCAGCACTGAGATCCAGCCAAACTGACATTTTTCCACTGTCTGTTTTCAAGCATATGTCATTTTCATTGTTTTTTTTTTTTTTTCATTTTTATTTATTCATTCCAGACCTGTCAAAACCATTGTATAAAGCATAACAACATTAACACTAATATGAATCTATTAATAAATAAATATACATATATACACGTGCAAATACATACATATGAACAAAAAAAAAACACAGAAAGAAGTTAAACTTATTTAATCCTACCCCTTCTCCAATATTTCATAATTACACTTTACATTCATCCAGTTTTCAGATCTTATGAATTAAAAAAGAAAGATACATAAATATTCAGTCCTCAGTAAGGCTCAATAAATATTTAGCTTTACTGAGGACTGAAATACTTCTGGATGATTTAGCTTGAACATGTTGAATGTGTGGTTTCCAACAGATCTTATGGTCGATCATCACACCCAGAAACTTAATTTCATTCCAGAAGAAACAGGCCTGTAATTGGTGAACTGGTGTCGGTCTCCACTTTGGTAATATGGGCTGCCTCTTGCAGTTTTCATTTCTTTTGGAAATGTCCCCGTTTTGAATGACAGATTACAGATGTATGTCAGTCGTTGAACAACTGCCTCAATAACCTTTTGGACTATTGTATCTATACCATCACAGTCAGTTGACACCTTGTTTTACATGATTTCTCTCTCCTCCACTGCTGAGAGAAACATTGAATTTGGATTTCTATTCAGTAAAGTCTCCTTCCATCCATCAGCTGATCCAGGGTTACAAGTTTTTTTCTGCCAGCTTTGGTCCAAAACTTACAAAATACATGTTGATGTTATTACCTACATCATTCATATCATTCATATCATGATTTCATCATTATTTGTAAAATATTGGGGATAAGTAGTCTGTCTAAAACTTTCCCTAATGACATTGTTCAATATATTTCAAATCCCTTTTGTCTTATTTCTATTCCTGTCCAATAATTTTCATATTCCAGTTTTGATATCCATAAAATAGTAATCAGTTTATTTTTACATTTTTTATATTTATTCTCAGCTTCTTTAGTTCTATATTTTATGAATTCTTTAAAGAGTGTGGGTTTTTTTTTTACAGGCATTTTGCAATCACTTTTTGATCCATGGTGTGCCAGAATATTTATTTCTTTTATTGTATTTCTTTATTGGACACTTCCTATCATACAATAATTTGAAGGTATACAAAAACGTTTTATATGCTTTATCAATTTTGTCTTCGTTAAATACTTTGTATACATTAATTGTCTCCTCTCTCTTCACTCTCTTGAATTGATGTCCTTTAACAATTTGGTCAATTTTTTCAGATTTTACAAAAGCGGAAAATACAGAAGAACAACAAACATTGCCCCTTTGATGGGGTGGTGGAATAAATCAAAGACACACTGATTGGTAGTGTGAGTCTAAAACACACAGTCTAGTGCAACAAAACAAAGGTGGCATATCAGATAGAGTTCAAGTGCTTTGTTTTTATACAACCCAAACGCCATAGAGAGAACAAGCTCTGAAGAGATTACAGATATTATCACAAACAGTGTCAGACCAAGACCGCCAGTCTTATTTGAATATGGTTATTTCACATCTGGTTGTGGCTGGCCGCAAATAATCATGATGATCAGATCAAAAGTTTGCTGGAAGAGCTCAGTTGAGACATGCAAAAGTTTTGGTACCATTTCTTAATACATGGGTCTCATCTAAAGGGGAGATCCAGGGTATAGAGAAAATGTGGAAACCTGATATGCACAACCATAAAAAAGCCATTGTCACCTCTTAGGTGTCACAACATCTAAATACATTCAGAAACCCTAAAATATAAAACCCAAATTCAAAACTCGCAGTCCGACCTTTATATACTGTCCAGACACAAATGCAGCAGGATTCCAACCAGTCATACAATTAAGCTTCTTATTAAATTAATTTCTTTTTTTTTTATTTTATAAAGAGAGGAACTTGAAGTGGCAGCACGGTGGCTTAGTGGTTAGCACTGTTGCCTCACAGCAAAAAGGTTCCTGGTTCGATTCCCGGCCCGATGGGTCTTTCTGTGTGGAGTTTGCATGTTCTCCCCGTGCTTGCGTGGGTTTCCTCCGGGTACTCCGGCTTCCTCCCACAGTCCAAAAACATGTGAGGTAGGTTGATTGATCATACTAAATTGCCCGTAAGTGTGAATGTGAGCGTTTGTCTCGTATGTGGCCCTGCGATAGACTGGCGACCTGTCCAGGGTGGACCCCTGCCTTTCGCCTACTATGCGACAGGATAGGCTCCAACAGACCCCCTTGACCCGGAGACGGATTAAGCGGGAATAGATAATGGATGGATGGAACTTGAAGTTTGAGAAATGCCTGCTTTTGACCAGGTTGGGTTCACAGACTAAGTTCTGACTCAGACTTGACTTACTTACTTAACCCTTGACTTACTTGACTTAACCCTCCTCGTCAGGTTCACGTTACCACACTGTTTGAAATTGATAGCCTTGCGTTTCCCTCATTTCAGGCTCAAAATACTCAGTCTGCATTAAACCCGCTCTCCAGGTATTTCCTTTAATAACTGCCTTCGACAGTTCACTGGACTCCACTATGAAGTCATTATAAATTTAGTATAAAGTCAGAGTCTCTATTAACAGGCTAAATTGTCAAACAGTCGTAACCTCATTCCAAAAGTCACTCTAAGGTTGAATTTGTAACTTGCTCACTGGTAACAGAGGCCTCACTACACTCTAAATTCACATACCATACACCACAATACTGTTAAACATCTAATATTTTATCAAGAGCTTTCCTATCCCTTGATTTAGTTGAGTTTATTTTGTTTTAAATAAAGATGGATACTATCTCGTCATCCAAAGGTTGTCGTGTAACGTCAAATAAGACATGCAGCATCCAGTTCATATACACATGTGAGTGAACATTCCCAGCAAATTCATTCGAAGGTCAGATGATGCACTCCTCAAAGAAATTGCAAAATCCCGAGAACCTCTAAAACTCAACTGAACACCCACTGAGCAAGTTAAATGTCAAGGTCCATGAAAATGTGATTTTAAAAAGGACTAAATATAAAGTGTTGTATGGTTGTTTGGAAGGGTTGCCAGGAGAGAGTTTCTTCCCTCTGCGTCATTGTTGTAAAGCAGAAACATCTTTCAGCAGTCTTGGAGGAGTTTATCAAAGAAGACTTTACAAACGCATTCATTTGATTTGAGCCAAAGAGTACTTTTTGAGTCTTTTTAACTTTACATCCAATCAGGTTCATGCTTCTAAATCCTGTATTGCTGGTAAGTTAAGCTCCTCCAGGTCTACTTGTTCAGAGTCTGTGACACTAATCTGTGGTTTTCCTGGTAAATGAACTGGTTGGGCCTGTGTTAGGAGTTTTAAAACCACGTGAACAATCCCTTTTGTGCTATTTAAGATTTGCAACATAACCCTCATTTTCCCAGAATAGCAAATCTGCCTTGTTGTTTTTTTTTTTTTATCAGTAATCAACAGGGAAATCTAAGTGCAAAACATATTAAACAACTTTGCACCGATTTATGTAATCAATCTCCTCTCAAAATATTGCACTCTGGACAGCAAACCTCCCATAAATACAGACGAAGTAGCTCCAGATGCAAAGGTCCCTGCGTCCGTTCCTCTCAGACACCACCTCTTTAAAAAAACACTGACAGCTGCATTTTAACACAAAAGCAAAGTTTTCACCAGGTAAATCATAAATCTTCTCCACTGCCTCATCATTACAGGGAGGGTGTTAATATTCCTGAAATGCTCTTCAACCAGAAAACTCCCTGGGTGGATTTGAATTAGGGATATTTTTTATTGCGTGTTATGGAAAACAGATGTTCGACTCATGCCCATCACCAAGGCACCCATAAAACATATGTCATCTTTAAAATGTTGTAAATGTCACTCATTTATTAAAAGAAATTGCGGTTTCGAGAAGATGCTGAAAACACATCCCGAGCGTCCTGATGGCGCCTCTCTTCCCAGTTGATTTAAAAAAGTAATGATATTCTGATGATGCATTTATGATGATGATTTAATGAGTCTGTTCCACTTAGTTTCTGCTTGATTTCGTGGATTTCATAGCTAAAAGAGTGACATGCAGTTGTGTCTTATTGTCAGGGTTTACATACAAAAAAACTGGAGTACATATGTGGTCAGCATCTTCAAAGTCCAGGCAGATAAAGTTCACCTGGGATCGACCGGCAAGAAGGATATCAGCTCACTTCATGTGCATGTGGTTGGCCTTGTGTGTATGGATGAAAACCTGTCTACGAAGTCACCGTGTATAGACTTGTTCCTTTTTTAGGCACAAAAACAAAACCTCCTCGATTTAAGTTAAGATGAGATTAGAAAGAGGAAACGCTTATGTTCTTGTTAATGACACTGAATTTTCCCATTCGTCTGGAACGTCTTCAGGGGATCAAGATTCCTGATATTTTCTCTTTTGAGGACAGGCTGGAACTGCAGGCAGGCAGGCCAGTCCAGTACCTGTACCCTGCTCTTCCTTAACCATGCCTTTTGAATGTCTGAAAAATGTGCTTTTGCATATACATCCCCGGAAAAGATGTCCTCTTAAAGGTATTATATGTTGCTCTAATATCTCATTGTACCTTTCTGTATTCATGTGGCCAATACAGGAGTGTTTTATACCAGGGGACAGCCTGGCTTCTGCACTGGTTACTAATGACAACCTGGACGGTCCTTTTTCGATTATGGTCTGGAGCACATGGCATCCATTCCTTCCAAAAGAGATCTAGAGAACTGATTCATCTGACAGCATATTTCTGCTGCAAAACGCTTCTGAGGCCAGAGACTGCACCTTTGGACCAGTTTACCATAAGGCTTCCGTTCTGTGCAGGACATTTATACTGTTGGAGACATTTATGAACATATGATTGTTCTTGACAAAGTTTTCCTTTGCACAGGTGGCTGTAATGATGGATCTTGATGCAGTATCATCTAAGAGACAGCTTCACCCTCCACGTATGGAATTTCTTCCAGATTTTGTGAACAATTATAGCACTATAGAAGAAAATATATCTTTGAGGAAATAGTTAAAATCAGAGGAAAAGGAACTGGTCATATATAACAAGTTTTTTGATTTGGGTTTGAATTAGTCATATGAAATAGGATCCTAAATTCTCTCTAAAAATGTTAACATCCGCTCAGACGGAAACATGACAGCGCAGGTTGCTTGCTTTGAAGCTGTTTCATGAAACGAAACAGAAAAGTCTTCCAAGATTCGTTTTTACACAAGAAACTCCACGCCAGACTGGTTTATCTGCATAGCGCCTGTGACGCCACATGATGGCACTGGTACATAAGTGTTATCAGTCAGGACACATAGTCAGGAACATAGGTGTGCAATAAATGTAGACAGGAAGCTTGTTGCAATTCAGATCCTTTCCTCATGAGAGGGAACTCTCAGAGGATCATTGGATATTTCCTATAGAAATAAAAAGGATGGATGAAAAAGCATGGACAAATAAAAAAGCTTGTGGGTGTTATAAATTTGATTTACCACCTTAATTCTCAAGTGAGACAGAAAAACATCCAGTAGTTCGCAGAGTGGCGCAGTAAATTACATGTTCAAGGGCAACAAATTACTACCTGAAAGCCTGTTTACAGTGTCACAGCACCCATCCACACGCATCCACTGGCACATGGTTCATCGACTGTTTGCCTCTGCTTGCAAACATTCTTGAGCCCAACTGGGGTCAATTCATGAGGATCAAATGGATGTTCACGCACACAGAACAGCAGCCACTGTGCTCACATGCCTCGCGTGCTTTGCCAAGGGATTATTTAGCGACATGAAACTATGTGAGGGACCGTATGTTATTATTGGATCAGTTTCCAGTAATTGACCTCTGCTGCACAATGTTGATCCCTTGAAAAAAAAAAAAAAAAAAATTGTTAGAATTTAATCTGAAACATGACTGGGAATTGCTGGACAAGCAAGTCTGCTGAATGGAATGGCGTGTGGCCTTTGCAGCAGTTCTGCACATGAGCGGGACTGCTGGCTGTCCAGCCATGCTTTTTGCAGATACGAGTTTTACACCAACGTCTCTCACATCTTACAAGTGCGGATGTGGAAATTGCATCATGTAAGAATATATGAAAAACCATTTTCTGTAAGCCGGCTCATCCTTTAAGATGTACATCATTCAAAAGCCCCAGGCACAGACTAGTAAACAGACCCACACCCCCATCTATAAAGAAGTTAGGAGGCAAACTAAAGAAGAAGACTGAAAATGAATACAAATAATTGATGTGTTTTGATCCTTTATCTGTTTGTGGTCCTTTAGGGACTTTTTTTTTTTTTTTTTTTGGCTATATTGTTTTGTCTCTTTAGTACTTTTGCACCTGCTTGTGGTCATTTTGCATCATCACTTTGAATCTCTTTCCAGCAGTGTCGCAATAGTTTTGTCTCTTTTGGGATGCTTGGTTTCTTTTGGGTATTATTGTTTATCCGTTTGTTGACCATTTGAAGTTAATACTAGTTGAGTCTTTTGTAGTAGTTGAATTCATTTTTCCTGCGTCTCTTTATACAGCGCACTTTTGCCTAATCAATTTGAATATACTTTTGTATCTATTTTTGTCTCTTTGCTGTATTTTGTAACAATTTTCCAGTCTTTTTCTGCGTGTCATTGGTAGCATTTAATCTTTGTAGCAATGTTGCATGCATTTGCACAGTTTTGCATTAAGCAGCGTACATTCCTGTGGTCATTTTTTTTTAATGCCTTTGGGATGGATTTATTTGTGTTTGCATTGGTATCTATTTGTATACATTTAACATATTTTTGGTTGATTTGCATATATTTTTGTATGTTTTTCCACTCTGGTCATTTTTTTCTGCTCTTCTTAGTTCCATTGTGGCTGTTTGCATCTTTTATTTAACCTCTTCGTGGTTATTTAGCTTCTAATTGGTGGTGTCCTTCTGCTTGTTTGATTGACCTACCAACAAGAATGGCTAATCATTGATTAACAGGATGCCTCATGACTCATTGGGAATTCTATATGCGAGAGAAACTAATTGATTAGTTTCTAATTTTACTCTTGCTTTTTCAGTGTTTTTGTATAAATAACTGATGTGTCTTTTTTTCTAAGCTTACATTTTTTGCATCGTGACTCTAATGGTATTGCTCCTGTTTTATTTTAAGTGTGAAGAAATGACATTTTAGGTTTACATTACATATTCCACCTCAAATTGAGACAAATGTAAAACGTTACCATGATAATTTGGAAAATGTGCCTCACAAGATCAGCTCTGTAATTGGTCTAATGTGAGTGGCTCTTCTTTTCCGTGTAGAGTGAAAATTGCTTTGCCTTACCCTTGGTTCCCAACTTACATTCCCATCTGTCCTTTGGTTTATCATGCAAGATTGGGGGGGGGGGGGGTTGAATATGAAGGGTTTTGCAATTGAGCATAAATGAAACTATGCACATTATCAATATAAATGAGGACTGGTCACACATCCCGGTGTGCAGGAAACGTCCAAAAGGCTACGGAAGGTTGTAGCTGCATTACTTTCAAAGGGAAAGTCACAAGGTCGAGCAGAGTGACACATGTAGAGGCTCGTGCCCTACGTGTCCGGTTGGCGCCTGGTCTGCCAATTTGTGAAGCCGACTGCATTACAACAAGCTGACACTGGTGTGCGCCCTGCAGCCTCGTCTGACCGTCTCACACCAGCGTCTGCTGCAGCCATAATCAAGTGAGCCCGTGGAAACCTAATGAACAGGAAGTCGGACCTGCGTCCCTTCAAAACAAATTACCAAGATTAACGTTTGTGGAGAGTGCAGTGGCCACATTTAATTTCAGAATAGTAAAGAAATAAAACAAATAAATAACAAAAAATAAAAAAAATGCACATGACGGTTTAGCAGAGTGTCTGGAGAAAAGCAAGCAATCATATAAGCAGAAATTCTGAAGATATTTAACTTTAAGTTTAGTTACAGTTAGAGTGGTGCCCAGATAAAGGAAAAGAAAGAAAATACATAACCGTTGTAGTCTAATATATATTTGCTAATCAACTGAATATTCTATGTCAAGTAAAGGTAAATAGGCTCCAGCCTATGACCCTAAAGAGGATGACGTCGGAATAGATGATGGATGGATACAACTTGGATGTAAGGGATTTCATTCATGTCATTTTCGTATATATGAATACAGTTTTATAACTGCTGGTCGTTTTTGTTTTTTGTGCATTCTGATAAAATTAGTGAAGGAATGAATGAATAAATGAATAAATGAATAACAGTCAAAGACATAGAATAGAACCTCTTTTTAATTTTTTTTTAATGATCTAATAAACAATATTTGTTTAGTACTGTAGGCAGTCAACTGCAACCGAATACACATTATTTACTGAGAATTTTACTTTTAATTGACCGCCTTGAAATCACACGGCCTTTTATTTTGAAAAGCCCACACAGGAAGTTATGTTTTCCCCAGTCCCTGCTTTGTGTTGACACCGGCCATTCAATAGGACCCCACAGAGCAGCCTTGACTGCCGTATTCAGAGATCCAGGCTCCCTCAGTTCCTGTTTCCGCCGTAGACCTCTCTCCTCAGTTTTGTGGAGCAACAAATCCCGGCTGACGCTGCGGACCCAGCCTCCTCCGCAGCCCCCGCTCGGATGCCTCCGAACGCCGGAGTGTCATGTCAAGGTAAGATGAGAATAACGAACGGACGACGGAAACGCAGCCGCCGGGGAGCCAGCGCTCAGCCAGCAGATCCCCCCCAGCTACATCCCGGCCTGTTGACTGCGTCGCTGACGAGATCGCGGCCACCGAATAGCGGTCACGGCAGACACGGACCCCCGCTCCGGTTATAATCCCCGCCGTAGCGCGGATCGGGTCCGCTCGCCTACAGAGGTTTGAAGCCCCGCTTCACAGGTGCGTTAAAACGCCTCGCGCGACTCCTTTTTGTCGCGTATTGAGTGGAGCAACTTGGAAGGTGACAAAACAAACAGTGTACTCGAGTGTGGTTACTCCGCATCCGCGTAAACACCCAGAGCCGGGCTTTTCGGTGAATGGACGTCTGCTTTGGCAGCCTCCTCACGTCCATTATCGCCGCCAGAAGCACGTAGCCGACATGCTAGCTGCGCGTCTGTGTACGTTTAGTTTCCGTTCGTGGCGGCCGCGCACGAGCCCGAAAAGTACCGATAAATGCCGATAAATGACCACATGAAAGCCATTTTTTTTTGTTTGTTTGATGCGCAGCCTCGCGCCCCTCAACGCTCGTGACAGCGGTGTTTTATCAAGCACGCGTAGTGTCCGCGTTCATCCTCGTCTCCGCTGCGTGGACGCGTGAGTGGACGGGTGGCAGCGACGTGAGTTTTGTTTTCAGTTTGCGGAGGTGTGGCGGGTGTGTGTAGTCTGGCTCCTCGTGTGTGTGCGTGTGCGTGTGTGTGTGTGTGTGTGTGTGTGTGTGTGTGAGATCGGAGTTTACACGTCGGGACAGGAAGGGAAGGGTGACTTCTGTCTTCCAATCCTCAGAAACAAACTTTACCACATCAAATGACAGATGGAGAAGCCCCCATGCAGAGGGTGTGTGTGTGTGTGTGTGGGGCGGGGGGGGGGTATGGTGTGTCTGCTGGTGAGGCCTGAGTTTTACCCCACCACACACACACACACACACACACACACACATCTATTATATGATGTACCTCCTTGTGACAAACTCACACTGGAAACTCTTCATGGGTGGATTGTCGTGATTTCAAAGATCACGCTGCAGTGGAAGAACATTGCAGTGGATTCTTATTGCTTTATCATGAAAGTAATGTGTGTTATGTGACACTTTCTTTTACTGTGTCATTCACTTCCTGCTGCTGATATTGGAAGACATTTCGGCTCCCTGAAACGCGGTGATCTTTCTTCAGTTGACAGTACATAGTCTCACCATAAATCATTACTGTAAAGTGCTGCAATTATCTGAGACTTTCGATTCGTTTTGCAGCAATATCCATCGCGGCCTCATTCAAATGGTGGCGGCTGACAAGGTGAAATTCTACTTCTATGGACAACTAATTCATCATTAATGTTATCTTATGAAGTGTGCCTTGGTAACCGGGAGAGCAGATTGACTGAGTTAGTGGCCGTAATCCATTCATGAATAAGTCAGTAGCCGTATATATTGCAGTGACAGCAGTCTTTGGTGTGGCGGGGGAGCACGGTCTTGGACTCCAATTGCAGCCACTCTGCCACGTCAGATAGACGTCTGTTTAAATTTGAACTGCTTTAAACTGTCAGGGCCCAATTATTTCACACAAAGCAAAGTGACTCACTCTTGGGCAACAATTTACTTTGATCTGGGCTTTGTCACTTTTGGACTGAGCATAGCCATGGGTAGACTCATTCATATCAGCCAAGTGCAAATAATTACATTGGCGTAGTTCTTTCAAGGCTGTGTAATTTTGATGAAGTGGCTAAATCACACAGTTATGATAATACTCAAAGTGACCCATGAAATTCATATTGCAGATTTTCTTTTCTCCCCCTTTGAGATTGCCACCTCTGCATGTTGTGAGTCTGCTTGTGAAGTTGATTGCTTTGGAGGAATTGCGCATTTGTTACCATGCAGCTCCAGAGACACATGGTACTGCATCTGTGATGTAGGAGAGCTCCCCCTCCGCCTTCCACCCTCCACCCTCTCTTCCTCACTTCAGCTAATCTATTTTCTTTCATTTCCTTCGCTCTCTCTCTCTTTGCCCTTCGTGCTTCCTCTTTCCTCCTCACGCCACTGTCTGTCTTCATTTTTGACTAATGAGTTCATTAAACATATTAGTGTGGCTCTGCCAAAGACGTTGGATGTAGCGCAGCGAGCGAAAGGGGGCGGTGACTCATTTAATTGTTTAACCTGTATTTGAAATGTGTGCGTTTTTTGTTACGCGGCAGGCACCGTTTCTGCATGGTTTCAGTGCAGCAAGCCACGGCCGAGTGGAGTTTTATTTAAATAGCAGTTGGATTTGTTTTTCATTTCAGTTCAGTCTGCAACACCAGCCTGTCAACTGCACAGCAAGCGCCTCTGTTTGCATGAAAAGCCATTCTAATTTCAAGCATCACAGTGTTTTGGCTCTGTGTACAGTGTGTGTATAATGCTTGATATTGGCTGCGGTGTGCTGTGTATACATCCCCTTTCCCCTCTTGCTGTCCCAGATATATCCTTATTTGTTTTTCTAAAAATGTCAGATGGATTTGTGGGGGGGTGGGGGCTGAATGCAGCTATGAAGACGACAAACGCCACATTTTGAAGACATGTTCCCAGTGTTTAGGCCCCATGCTACAAGCACAAAGAGCACTGATGTGAAGAGACTATGTAAGACACAGAAATGCTTGTAGCAAGCTCTGGTAACATTGTTTGCAAAAGAGGAAGGCTCATCTGGAAGCATTGTTTTGTTGGTTTTGTTAATCTCCGTGCAGGGCATTTCAGTTCCAGACAATGATTTGTAAATAGAGCAGAGGCAATAGAAAAGAAGCTTTCACCTTTTGTTGTTTCCGTTGGGATGAAAGGAAAGACTTTTTAAATAATGACATACGATAGACAACCCTACCCTTAATATTAGAGACGTGGTTCGCAAAGACCAATAAATAGACCAATAATAAATGGATAAAAATGAAAACGGCTGCTTCCTGATTATGCTTCAGGGAGATGTTACTGTATGAGACTGGTCTTTTATTGTGTACTTCACCTTTTTATAGGTTTTTGAACACATTTGTTAGGAGGAGTCGAAATAAATGTAATCTCTCTTGCTTTCTCTTCCTCTAGTATGTATGTATGTATGTATGTATGTATAAATGTGTGTGTGTGTGTGTGTGTGTGTGTGTGTGTGTGTGTGTGTGTGTGTGTGTGTGTGTGTGTGTGTGTGTGTGTGTGTGTGTGTGTGTGTGTGTGTGTGTGTGTGTGTGTGTGTGTGTGTATGCAAAATGCAGGGTGAAATCTGTAGGAATAACCTTCCTGCATCACTCTTCTCCTGCCGTCATCCTGCCGGAGGGCCTTTATTATCTGTATTGTAAGACAGAGTGTCTGTTGAGTGATTGTACGAGCCAATCACAGGGAGACTGTGAGGCAGGTTTCCATGGAGAATACTGGACTGGCCCGTGAGGGTGCTGTAGCTCAGCTTGTGCCTGGTAGCCTCGTCCAAGCAGATAGCATTCTCTTGTAAGATAGGCCCCAGAAGCATTGTCCTATTGTCTGTCTACTGTCTTCTTGGCTGACTACCTCTCTTGCTCAGTAGAACATGTAAAAATGAGGCGAAAGAAGGGAGTTCTGAATAGGAATTCAGTCGGACAGGCACAATGGGAGCTTTACCGATGGCTACGAGGCATAAGATTGGATTTGTGTAGGAACTGGATCTAGATCATATAACGTTTGAGCTTGTTGTGTCAGGTTTTGGTTGTTGAGTATTCCTAAAGGCGCCTGTTCACAGCACTGTTTTTGTTGTGACCAGTTTAAGATCCCGGCCTGGACTCCACTTCAAACAGTCTGCTTCCCCGGCTCTGTTTGGCCTACAGGGAGGCTGCACAGCATGGAGCACACAGGCATCAGAGAAGATGTGGATTTGCAAGTGTGTCCACGCTTACGTGTACTTGCCTTTTACTACATCTTGTGGAGCTGTTGCTAAGACAGCCAGAGCTGGGAAGTGGATCTTATGACATTTCTTCTTGGCTCATTGGAGATGTCCAGAAATAGGCATGTAATCATCCACATGTTGGACTTAGATTCCCTCCTTCTCTCCTGTATTTCTCCTTTTCAGTAGCAGACACTTGAATCCCTGTTGTGCATCATTTCCTGTGACTTTCCATTAATTTTTTTTTTTTTTTTTAATATTAGTTATCTTTATTCTTCCTTTGCTTCCCTGTGAATGCACAGAACTGCAACAAGAGAAATGAAAGTTTTAGCTCCTTCTCTGAATGGAGAAGTGAATTCACATGGGTATGAGCTGCAGTGAGACTTTTCAGCTCATCAGAAGTTGCTCGGGGATTCATCGTGAGATACAAACAGCCCCCAAAATCCCCCTCATGCCCTCTAAGTCCCACAGTGCTCATCAGGGCCTGAAATTCATCTCTTTACCACCTGCTTCACACGAAGCATACTACTTGTGACCTCAGCTACAGGGCTTACCAGTGTCCTAATTTTACTGTAAATTGCATCTTGTTGCTTTCTGCCACTAATGAATTTCTCTGAACTACTTATAGTGATATAATTTAATTTTGCTCTTCCTTTCGTTTTAGTGCCAGGCTATGGACTGATTTAAATTTAAAAGGAAGTCATATTTTGACATTTAAACACATTTGGGGTCCAGATTTTTATCATAAAGCTGATCGCCTGGACTTCTTTTAGCTGGCGTGAAATATTGTAAGTTATCTCATACTGTTTGGAGAGACCAGTATTTGTATTGGACAGGCACGATGGGAGCTTCGCCCATGGCTGCGAGACATGAGATCGGAATTGTGTTGGAACTGGATCCAGATCTTATTTGAACTTGTTCTGTTAGGTTTGGGAAACTCCTGCGAACGTGTACCGTAGGTCTGAATGCTCAATTACAATGTGAAACTTTTTCAGTAGAATTGGTACCATATGGTTACTAATAGCACAAATATGCACCGCTGCTGCTCAAAATAAGGTAGAGAAGCGGCGGCATGTGTGCTGTTGTACAAAGCTGACCATATAGCTGTGGGATCCCTCAAAGGGAAAACAAATGTTTGCTTTGCGTAAATGAGAGAATTTCCCTAAAGGAAAACCAGAACCTCCAGAAAAATCTGGAGCAATGATGGATAAAACTGTAGGATGTATTGTGTTAGATGACTTGGTGGGCACTTAACCAAGACCCTTCAAAAGATGTGGTCTTGATGCAAATCAGCTGGTGAATCTTTGGTTAGTCCTGTTGGTGAGAAAGCAAACAAACCAAATCAAGACCAAAGGCTTTGCGTCGTGTGCTTTTGGGCCGTTGGGTTAACTTTTGTTTCTGAAGGATTGATTTTGAACTAAATCGCACATCAGCTCGCAGCTGTGTGAAGATGAATCACAGATGAAATGTGGAGTCACGAGGGGGTGTGGTTCATGTTAGAAATCTGGTGATGACTATGTTGACACCCAGCTTTCCACAACACATATTAACAAAAAGCTTGTCATGGCTGTGTTCCAACTGGGATAACTGGGAAATCTGAGTGCGCACCAACACGGCACGCTGTTCTTACATGTACACTATCAATGAGGGCTGTCCAAATGTAAAACTGCGGCTGTGGACTCCCTAGAAATGACAAATGGGGAACTCCCTGCTTTGGCTGCTTCACCTGAGTTGCCTTCATGGTGCCCACAAGATTTTACTTTTCTTTAGTCATAGATTCTGAACAAAGTGGGCCCAGTTTTCATGGCATGTGGCTAATTTTTCCCCTTTTTATAAGAGGTTAAAGTTGTGCCGTTGTTGGTGCCAAAGATTTCCCGCCATCCTCTTTGTGACCAAAAACATAACAAACGAGTGTCCCACCACTTCCAGTAGGTTGACAATGGTGACTATTCAGGGGGTTACGGGTTCAGCTCAATTTTCCGACTGTTTTGAATGCACCATTCATGTTTTTTCTGTGTTGTCTGACCAAATTGTCCGAGTGAACACAGTTCACAGAGAGGACGTGCTCGTCTGATTTGAATTGACTCATTTAGGTCCACTTTTATTTGCTTCTGTGGGAAAATAAACTGAACAGGCAAAATGCCGCGAGTTCACAAGCTCATCAAGTGTTTTACACCAGAGAAAACAGACTGAAGAGTGAAAACATCCTTGTGTCCTGTAACTAGTGCACTGCCCTTTCTCTGTCTCTGTCACTTTCTCAACCTCGCAGTGCGCTGACTCAAAATGTGCTCCAGTTGGGTCATGTGAAGAGCTGCTGAGAGCCCTCGTCTTTCCTAACTTCAGCTTTTAGATGAAGTCATATTTCTCTCATGCCTCATCTGTTGCTACAGCAACAGGAGACCGGTTGCCCTCCACCTTATCTAGCCTCGCTTATAACTTATTGACTTCATATTCACAACGCAGCTAAGTTACCGTTCTGTGTGTCTCTCTCTCTCTCTCTCTCTTGGCCATAATGTGCAAAATACTCCTGTGCCAGTTATAGACTGATGCACAGTAGTGACAGGTATGCTGTCTTTATTAAACACAGAGCAACCAGAATCCAGCATGGCTCTACTAGGCTGCAGATCTAGATGCCCAGGCCTAACAATGGCCCATGGTCCTGCCCATAATTGAGCCTTTGGCCTCCCTGAGTCCATGGCTCAGGTTAGGATCAGAGCAAACATGGAAATGTGGAGGGATTTAGAGGTGCTGCAAAAAAATTCTTAGCTGCCTGACAAGATACTGTAAGTGTACCGTCCGGGTCTCGGGGTGTGCTGTGGGGCTTAAAGAGCGGCACATCTAAGCTGAATCTGAATCTCCACATGTCTCCAAGAGCGCTGTCTGTGGAGAGAGCTTCCCGAAAGGGCAGCCCATACCAGTGCTATCTATGGCTACATTGGACAAAGGCTTGGATCAGGTAGAAGAGGCAGATGGGTAGGGAGGGAAAATTAGGAGAGATGAGAGTGGTGTTAATTTAGACAGCTGCGCAGTTTGAGCACAGGCCCTCATATCACCCACATGCCCCCCCCCCCCCCTTCTTTCTCTAATCCCAAAATGTAAAAACGATAACCAGAAGGCCAGACGCAGGACGCGAGGATTCATTCCCACAACCAGAACACAGAATGCGCACACGGCCACAAAGACGCGCTGACATGGGAGCAGAAAAGAGCGTGATAAGCATGTCTGACAGAATTTCCCACACTTGGGTAAAAAGGTTGTGATATTATTGTGTTTTCAACACCGAGACAAAAGCCACTCCACCTCTACGCGCACATGCTGAATGTCCTCCATTTAACCGGGGGTATCTGATTCTGTACCAGGTAGGATCGAGTGGCCTGCGTGTGACCTTTCCACAGGTCCAGAGACTATTCAGCCCCCAGGCCCTCTAGAAAGTGGGACCGCGTGATGAAAGGTGTGCATTATCTTGGCTACAGGAAGGGGGCCATTTGCTTCACTCATGCCCAGACTGCTTCCAGGAGAGTTTGCTCGCCGTTTTGGGGAAGGTAGTGTTTTGTGGAAAATTGCTGTTACTGTATCGATCCTCGAGGTGTAAATTCATCCCTGTGACCTCAACTGAATGGCAGTAATGTAGGTTCAACTGCTCTGTTGGAGCTGGAGAACATCTGGCGTTTTGTGTAGTGCAAAGCGCCGACGCTGTGAAACGTCTCCGTCACATGATTTGATTCCTATCCAACGTTCCCATGTGATAAAGTCCTGCATCTTTAAAAGTAAGGGCTGTGTGTAGAAAACTGTACTAGTGCCACAACATTTAGCTGGTATAAATGAACATGTTGACTATTTGAAAATCAGTTGACACTGAATTCTAGCATTGATGCATCACATAAAACGAAGTAATTACATAGTATTTAATTACAACACACTCACATTGGGAAACTTGCACAATAAGCTTTCTATTAACTGTGTCAACATGATGTGGTTACTCACGGGGAATTAAAGAAACTTCTCAATAATCTTAGCTTTTTAAACCGATGCATTTACTGACAAAATATATAAACGAACAATATAAACATAAATAAATAAAGCCGTGCAGATGATGTATGTGTTGAAAGAAGAAATAAGCTAATATCGACTGAATTCAGTAACCAAAAGGGGCCGAGTTCACTCACCAGCTGGTCAGTTGGTGCGTCTGTTTGTACGACAGGAAGTGCAGCATCCATCGTCTGCCACAGTGACGGCATACAGCTTATTAAAGAAACGCATCATATGAAAAATGGCAAAATACACACAAAAACCTTGACATTCCGTTGTTGTCTGCCGTTACTGGTCCAGAGCTGCTAAAATATTACTTTGATTAGTTTGTTTGTTTTTTTATCGCTGCTTATCATATGTATTTTTATTATTCTCCTGGGTGCGCAATCTGCAGATTGATTAAAGATTATAGTTAATATAAAGATATGAAGTATTATCAGTATTGGATTCATTTTTGTCAGACTGCACATCCTAAAGTTTGAATATACTAATTTTAGAGAACAAAATGTGGAGCAGTGTGCTTGAGCACTACACGCGTTTGCCGGGGAGTCAGCCAAAGTCTGTTCTTTCCTATGAGAAACCCCAGCTGTGGGAGACCTCTCACCCTTTAAAAAAACAAAAGGAGAAGCGCTTTGTTTTGAGTAAATTCAAGTTCAACGTCAGTCTGATTCAGAAATGATGGAAGAACTGTGCAGTTTGCAGCACATGTTCGTATGTTCTTTACCAACAAGAAGGAGGAGGTGTGGCAGGGTGGCGTGAGCCCGTTAACTGATCGAGGCGAAAAAGGGGTGACGTCATTTTCGAGACATTTCAAAACCATGAGATGGTTGTTTTTTGTTTTTCTGTTTTTTTTTTTTTGTTTTTTTTTTTTTTCGCAGCAAAAACACAGATGAATTTTCTTTTTTAAGGGATTAATGGCTGCTGAAGTTGGCCTTTTAATTTATACTTCTATACAGTTTTCTCACTCAAAGATAAAGGAGCAGCGCCACTAGATCTGCAGATCTGTTTTTCTAAATTGTCTGCCATTGCGGTGATTTTGCAGATTACATTTAAGATGATATAAACATAATAGATGCACTTGAAACATTTCTAAGAGCATTTCCACTGCATCTTATCGGACCTCTTTATTGGCCAGCAGACTCTCATTTCTTATGTTTGAGTTATTGATTGAGTTATAAGATGGCTTAATCGTGCTCACGTTGCTGTTGCTAGTAGTACATTATAGAGATTGCAAGCTGGATTGTCTAAAATTCCTGCTGCTTGTGCAAGGCACACGGTAGTTATTGGAGGTCAGGCGGGCAGTTAATTTCAGTAATGTGCATATTTTGTATAAAGTAGGATGAATTACACTCAAGAAAAAATCGGGCATCACTTGCTGCCTGGTGGTTTTCATCAAACAGAGGGATATTGATTTTTCAGTTCCACGTCTCTCCTAAAATAAATAATTGCACAGTGAATAAAGGAAGTGTGATCAGGTTTAAACAGAAGCCACGATGTTGAGGGAATTTAAGCTCCGGTTGTTTGGTTTGTTTTTTTTTTTTTTCATCTAAAGTATATGTTTTACGCATTGTTTTTAGGATGCAAGAATGCATTATTGTCCTTCTCAGCTGTTCTGCTGTCAGGTAGTGGGCGCCCATATTTAGATGTTGCACGCCCGTTATTACCTTCATTGCAGTAATGACATGACTTTTCCCTCTTTGTGCTTGAAGCAGAGACAAGCAACTTGTACAGAAAGTAATTATGGTTTGTTCAAAGGTTGCTACATTTTTATTTTTTTTTTCCTTGTGATACTTTTTTTTTTCCCCCTCCTTTTTCTTTATTCAATAAAAGTTACTTAAAGGATCTGAAGAAGAAAAAAAATGAAAAAGTTGCTGAATCTAGTTGGTGATAGTGTAAACCAACAAGCATTTCTCCAGGGCATGATTGTATATTGATCTAGCGTGTGCACGTGCATTAAGAGGGGAGACGGCTGATGTTTGTGCGTGCTCGTGTGTGAGAGAGAGAGAGAGAGAGAAAGAGAGAGAGTTGCAGCTGTACAGGGGTAGATTTCACTGAAAAGTTAACAACAAAAAAAAAGAATAAATCAAAATATGCAATTGGGTTGCCAGAGGTTTTTGGGCGCGATGCCCAAATATCAACATTGTGTGTGAAACACTGTAAATCCGTTATCTCCACGAGGATATAATCTTTTTCTGCATAGTCGTACTTACTGACACAGTAAAGGATTATGTCGTCTCTGTTGTTTCTGGAGCATCAGTCAGCTGCAGTGTATAGTTTAGTGGGGAGGAGTACAATTTTTACCAGTCGTGCACTGGATTTGTGTGCTGGATTTTATTTCTTATCCGTTGGTGAGGAGGAAGAACAGAAAACCCTCTAGTACTTTTTATTTCTGGCCTCTGCTGTCCTTCCTCTTCCAGCCTGGCCCGGCCTGCTTCTTCCTTTTTTATTTACAGATTTCCTGTCAGATTTGAGAAAATCATTTTATTGATCAACAGTATAGTGGAAGTTGTCGGACTGGATTTGATCAATTTTTCATTTCATTTTTCATTTTGCCTGATTTGGCTCTTAGTTGTAAGCAGTTTATCTTGTGTACTGTAATATTTGGATTCCAGTTGGGTAAATCAGCGCTGTTTTACTGTACATTGTGCTGTCTGTGGAAGCTTGTTGATTCTCCTCCCTCCTCCTCCAGCATTTGAGAGAGCAGCATCACTGGCATTCACCTATGGCAAAGCATTCGGTAAACCAGCATGAGTCGATTTTTGCATCTGACATATAGTCTCAGAAGTGTTGCATCAACAGCGCCACCTCCTACTTTCTCCAACACTGTCGCGGTGCCACCGTCAATAAAGCCAGACTTCTCCTCATTGTCAGTGCTATCAATGCAGGGTGGACTTTAAAAGAGCCAGCTTGGCAGACGCGGTCCTCGCTTTTAGCTGTGGTCCGGGAGGGGCAATAAAAACATGCCAGTCTGATATAAGAGCCCCTAATGGGACTCAGTGTGATGACACAGCAGTGGAAGACCTATTATGTTGTTGGAGCTGTGAGACGGACAGGGAGAGGAGGTGGAAGGAGTTCAAAATAAAGGGACTGACCGCATTTCCAAAAAATGATGAAACGTTTTTTCACGCAAACAGCGGGAAGGCGTGACAGAGACCAGAAAGACGGCGTGGATTTGGTCCGAACCAGTGGGGTGACTTCTGTCATTTTCCTGGAGCCAGTTTGATGAAGAGGGACGAGATGCTTGTGTGATGCCAGCCGCACCACCATGTTTTCAAATATGCATCTGTGAAATAGTTGTGCGACAAGCTGTTTGAGAAAACAGAAACCAGCCTTTCCTTTCCTCTTTTTTTTTTTTTTTTTTTTTCTTGTCTTTGATCCTGTGACAACTGCAGAGAATTGAAGTTGGCACATCAACTTTAGTGAAGCGCTTCACACACCCAGTGCATCCTTTTCCTCCTCACTTTGATTTGAGGGGTAAATGAAGGATTATTTTAGAAAAATCCACTGTTCTAAGTTGCCATGAAACTCTTGATGTTCGAACAAAGAGTAAAACTACCTGAACTGCTGTGCTGTCACATTAGAGGATCAATGAGGCAACCTGCAGCCCTGAAAGGCAGAAGAGCTCACTGCCATTTCACATTCACAGACAAGATCTTATTGAGGGCCAATGTGGTATTTATAGCTGACATCTACTAATTTGAGAGCTGATCACAAAGGCGCTATTGAACATCTTGTCAAAATGAGTGGGGAAGTTCATGGAGAGGGCCAGGCTTCATCTGCAATCTCACCCCTGCGTTTGAAGGCTGATCCAACATCAACATCTGAAAAAACAAAACTTCTTTTCTCACCATTTCTTGCTCAATCACAGGAGCATCATCTGCCTCATTCGGTCTTGGCTTCCCTCTGGCAATTGGCGCCCTAATTGAGGCACTTTTGAGCCATGTTTATCACCGTGGCAACATTGCCCTGCAGATAATCATTGTCTGTGGATTAGCATAACAACAGAAAGGAGGCTTTGCTTTAATTCCACTAACACTGGACTGAGCTCCTTTGTGTTGGATAGTCTGCCGGGCTCGCCTTAACTGGGATTAGGAGCACGGGCCTCCACGTTGTGCTCAGGCTCCTGCCTTTGGCCTTGTGTGAACTGTCCTTGTGTGAACTGGCCTTTTGACCTTTTTGAAATTCATATCATTTATGTTATTAATATTAGGAGACCTGCCCACACTTAGGAATTGCAAAATCTAGGTTGGAGAAAGTAGTAAATAATGCAAAATCAACACATTTAGCCTTTTTCTCCTTTTTTTATTTAAGTATTATCAATCAAAACATGACCTGTATGTTTTCAGGGACAACTTGTATCTCGGTGTGGCTTTCCTGGAGACACAGAGGCTACATTTATAAAACCAATATAAATTGTGTGCATGCCTTAAACTCATTGATACTTAAACAACTAAATATGTATAGACCTGATAAAGATTTGGGGTGGTGATGCACAAGCAAAGTGATGGAATACCGTCAATTCTCAATCATCATGTCATCAACACTTCTGAGAAGCTTGAATGGGACTGAACTTCATGTGGCTCCTTGGTTGATGAAAACTCAGTCAGAACCAAAATAGCCTTATTTAAAAAAGATGTGAAATGTCTTCAAAAACAAAGAAACAAGTCCAGTTCAGAAAGTGATTGAACTACTCGTGTGAAGAAGAAAGCAGTTCAAATGTTACATTTGCATGCAGTTGATGTTTTACTGAGATTGTCAATCTTGAGTAAATTGCAACAAATGTCAGATGCCTCACTCTTATGATGGGAAGCGGGGTATCTCTGGATACTGTTTGATGATCTAAGGCGATTTGTCTAAAGCAAACTGCTTCTTTAATCTTCAAGATCATAAATTAGTAGACATACAAGTGCAACATAAAAACATATAGAGGGATGGAAGGACCTCCGGATCATTCATTAAAAACATGACATTTCAGCATTGACATAACATTGAAGTGGAATGCAGAAACTGTCCTCGCTATTATGAGAAGTGAGTCGCAAGTGGGTGGAGACGAGGTTGGCGCGTAGAGTTGGTGCGCTCTGCTGTCCCATCCTGATCGGATGGTGCAGAGGGGCTCCCCTGAGACTCTGTGTGTAACCACTCGTCTGTTTCTGCTGAGCGAGGGGAAGGGGAGGAGTGGAGGGGGGAGCGAGGGCAGGGGAGCGAGCGAGGGCAGCCGCTGACCCCGAAAGCACACAAGATTAAGAGGAATAATAAAAAGCGGTCTTCGCAGTGCTTCGCTAATATGCGTGGTAATTCAGAGATGCTTCTAAAAGAAATGTCAGTGATTTGCGGGTGGGCACATCTAGTGTGTGTGTGTGTGTGTATGTGTGTGTGAGAGAGAGACAGACATAGCAGTGCACACATCAGCGATCTCCATGGAGGATTCCTGTGGTAAAACATTCTCAGCTTCTCCAGCAAACAAGTGGTGAGGCGTGCAAAAGGAATTTCAGGCCCTCTCAAAAAGATCACCCCACCATTACTAGGGAGCTCCTTTGTACGATTAGCAGAGGCTTTATACTCTCTCCACGCAGACACAAACACACACTTCTTTGTCCCATTTATCTTAAGTGATGGCAGTTTCACACTCTTCCTGTGGCTGACATTATCCAAGTATGTTATCCTTTGCCAAGCTTTCCAGGCTGATTAGCTGTTTAAAGCTACCAACTCACCATCCAGCAGTTTGTTTTTTTTTCTGGTCTGATTTTTTTTTTTTTTTTTTTTTGGGTCTGTTTCTTTTGCAGACCATGTCATCTCCGCATTGCCTCTAGCACCAGATAGCATTTCTCTCGGTTTAACTGTGTGACTGCAGTGGACTATTTTGAATGCCTAATAACCATCAAAACTGCAGGCCTCTTGTTCTCGCCTTCAGTGGAGACCTGTTTACAAGTGGGTGAGCGGTGGTGGAGGCAAGTGGTGTGAAGCAGGCTGCTGGAGCAGGTGACATCTGTGACCCAGAACAACGGCGCTGGACGCCAGACATGCTGCTTCCTCAAAGGCTGCCGGGACTGTTTCTGCCTCAGTGGGCTCGTGTCCACACGCGCACACACACGCAGACACTTTAAATACATCTGAATTAATTCAGTTACTTTGAAATCAAAGTGATTTAAGAATGACCTTTTGTGTTTAAAAAAACAAAAAAAAAAGGCTTTTAAAGACAAGCTGGGTTCAGTCTGTTATAGTCACCTAATTTTTAAAGAGTGTTTATCTTCAGTTTCTAGATCTGTTGTCCAATCATCCATCTTCGCTACATGTCAACGACATGATGCCAAATTTCATTTGTGGGCCTCACTCTTTTTTGTTTTCTTTTTGTTCTTGAGAATATGTGTTAAGGGGTAGTAGTTGAACTACTCCTATGAAGCGGCACATGCCTTCAGGAACACTACATTTCCAGTGGTTTTAACAAAAAGAGACATGATGTGGTTTTGTTCAGGATCAACATGTTGTCCTTGGTGGTGGTCTTATCATCCGTGTGCTTGATGTCAAACCAGGCACTTCAATGGTTGCCGAAACCCTTGAAGTTAGAATACTTAAAAAATGTTGGGTTTTTTTTTTGTTTTTTTTTTTTTCCCTTTACTTCGCTCCACAGCCTCTGACTGTGCCGTTTGAACTGCGCCTCCGAGAAATCTCTCAGCATCCCTCTATGACAAAAAGAAGTGGGACATCCCTGCGCTGCGGAAGGGCTAAGCGGTGGGGGCAAGGGGTGAATTGGGATTGGACAGAAGTGTCCACTTACACGACGAGAGTGCTGTGTACTGGAGAGTCAGACTGCACAATAAATCATCAGCAAAACCACGATCTCGGTTCTGGGCTGAGCCGTCGTTGAGCTTCTCCCTCGACCAATGACGAGGCGCCTTCACGTCACGCGATTCATTTTGTGGAGCAAGCCCGCCGGCACTGCAGCAGTGTTGCCAACTAACCGACTTTGTTGCTACATTGAGAAAGTTTTCAGACCTCTCGGCGAGCAGCCGGTGCTGCCGTGGCCAGCTGCCAAACCACTCTCAAGGTGACCTTTTGCTCACGCCGCAGCTGCTCCCAGCTCCAGTCGGTCGGAGCGGGAGATGCTCACCAGAAGTGGTAATAATAAATGATTCTTTTATTCATTTATACGGAACAGTTGGTCTCGTTGAGACGCAGGGTCTCATATTAAAGTAGAGGTGCACCGATTGCTATTTTCTTAGGCGATTCCAATCACCGAGTGTGACCTGTGAATACCAAAACAGGAACGTAATCTGTAAAAAAACAAAGTGAGGCTGACCTACTGCGCACCGGTCAGGCAGGCTGGTCAACTGGTGCGTCTCTATTTTGACGGGACCTGTTTATACAATAAAATATTAAAAATACTCAAGAAATATACAGTTAGTTTCCTTAATATCAAGAGTTGCATAGATACTATCACTGTGACAGTAAATACAAGCAGACATTCATTTAGAGCAGGAGATTAATAATATCTAATGTCTAATTAATGTATTTATTTTAATAATTATTCAGTGGCACTGTCCTGGCCTAGTCAGGATAAACGCTTAGTGTTGAAATTCTATTATTATTATTATTATTATTATTATTATTATTATACAATGAAGATTTCAATTGTATAAGAGAGTGAGGACCAGATAACCCATTAAACCAGTTGCCGTTTATGATTCAGCAGAAAAACTACATTCCACGTTTATCCCGCTATAAGAACAGCCTTTAGTGGCTGGGGCACTGTGGGTTCAGTGTCCGGCGTAAGCACACCTCGGAGCACGTGACGGCACAGGGGACCTGATTTGGCAACCAACTGTGCCACAGCTGCCCTTCAAGCAGCAAAAGGTGCAGATGGCTGCACCATGGGATCATCGGCCTAGAAAACTAGAACCCTTCAGATGTCCATCTGAAAGCTGATTGTTCTGTTTTCTCTTCCAGCAGAAAAAAAAAAAAAAAAAACTGGAGCGCTCATATCAGGAATGGGTGCTCCTACATGCTTGTCACAAATGTGCCCGTACACACTCGCGGGACAATCTAAACGGGGACCTTTTTTAATCTGAACGCTGTCCACCTTCACAGTCGCATTCAGATGGCGTCATACTTGCTGAGTTATTAACCCATTATGTTTACCAAGCCGTTAGAATGTTGGTAATTGAACTGTTAATTAAAACAAAGGCGTTACTTTCCCTCAGTTGAGTCCCAAACTCCCCTCACTGAGGTGAAGATCATTATATACAACAAAGGGGAGAATATGAGCTTTTTTCTTTTAAACTCCAGTTAAATTTCTCATACCCCTGTCCAATATAGTATAATATCACATGCCCGTGATAATTCACACTCTGGAATTTCCACATTAAAAATATGCCTTTCCTGCAATAAGTCAAAAGTTATTATTTTTTAATTTCTTTTTTTATGCCGCTCTGCCCCTTTATAACGCCCATCCCATCTCCTCCCCCCTTCCCAAGGGAAGTACATTTCTCCTTTGGTTTCCCTTTGAATTCAGATAAAGCAGACTCTCCCTCTGATGTCTCTCATCTTCTTATCTCCTGCAGTAAAGACCACTTCTGTTTGTTTATAGGCTTCCTGCCAACCCCACCCCCCCACCCCCCATGCTCCTTTCAGGTGATTGCTAGTACTTCATCCCAGTACTCTATGAATCAAAATAGTCAGCATTACTATAAATGGTGTAAGGAACTGCCTCCTGACCCCCACTCTTTATCAAAATCTCTCCTGTTTACTGTAACTAGATACCCCCCCCTCCACACTGCATTTTCTGTGATGAGTATAGATTTGCTGCACTGTATCTCTGGCAGTGCAGTGCTTGCTGGGCTTACTGTTGTTGACAGAGCAGAGGGTGTGTCCAGTGCAGGCTGTTCTTGGCTGCATGAGGTTAATGCTGCTGGCGTGCACAGATCCAGCAAAACAAACGTATATCACACTGGAAGAAGGGATGGTGCTTAGCCAAGGTAGGACAGTCTGTGTGAGAGTTTACATGCATACTAACCTGTTTTCAGACACGTGTGCGTGCGTGCGTGCGTGCGTGCAGTGATGCATACGCTGCACTGCAAGAGGCAGTACACCCAGGCGGCTTCTGGACCAGCTATAACCAAACACATGGCAGTTTGTTTTTTTTAGCAGCATTAAAGCTGAACTCGCCACAGGTAGAATCATGCACAGCATCCTAATTTGTGTACATTTGCATTTGTGGATCTTTGTGTGACTTGTGTATGTGTAGTCTATAGCAAAAGTCAAAAAAACAGTTGCCATTGGTAAATGGTAAATAAGACATTTAGTAGATAAAAGAAAAAATGAGAAACATCACATTCTGATTTTACCTCTGAAACGTTTCATCGTTTTGCTCGGTAATTTACCGAGTACTCCGAAATTGTCCACGGTTCCACAATATAAACTCTTGGTAAACCATCTTGTTCTGCACAGCCACTAGATCAATACATGATCACACACAAGGAAACACCCACGGGTTACACCGTCGCCAAATAGATGTAGGAGCGTTTAGACTTTTTCCACCTTTTTATCAGCTTTTCTTTTTGTAAAAGGCATTGCAGCAACCTATTTGAGCGAACCTTAAGTACTTCCTGTGTAAGCCAGTCATTTATGACGCTCTTCTCTGGTTCAAGCACAAATGGGGAGACTTCATATCTGTGCATAACAATAACTGCTAAATGAATGCGGTTTCTGAATTTATGCAAGCATAATCTGTTCAGCTGCATCTTAGTTTGAGACTGAATGTAAGTGCAGCATTTTCTCACTGTTAATGTCATGTAAATTACAGTGTGTTATTTATTCAATTAACTAACTTCATTTATTAGTTGGTTCAAGCGAAGAATAAAAAAATTAAAGGCGGGGGGGATTCATTGAGAGTGATAATAAATTGCACGTGCAACTTCCAATTAAATGTCCATTAGTTTTGGAATATTGGTCAAACAAAATGGATAATTCACACAAGAAGTTAAAAGAAAAATCTCTTTCTTCCACCAACGGACTCTGATTTTGCAGTTTTGAGAATAAGTTTAATTTCAGACTTGTTTGCCGGTATCCGGGTGAAAGTAGTTATTTCTGCTGTTTAGTCTTCAGCCCCATTCGCTCATTCATTTAGGACTGTCTCGTGAGCTCTCCATGCTGAATTGCAGGCTTCTCCTGTATGCAGGGATTAATGGAAGTGTTCAGGCTCTCTGAAGAAACAGGCTCTGGTATTTTGGTCCCATTTTCTTTCAATGATTTATAAACAAGCAACAGTCATTTGCAATAACGTCTATGGTTCAGTGATGAACGGTGTGAAGACTTCTCCATCAGTGAGATGTCAGTTCTTTTGTCTTTTTAAGAGCTTTTCTACTGCATTTGGCACCATCTGCGAACAGACTACTACATTAATCAACCCTGCTTGAAATAAAAGCATAGAAAAGTTATTCTTGATCATGTCTTAACACATTTTTTCTTTTCTTAACTCTTTCTTTTTTGCACTATGGGAAGCAACTCGTTTTAACTCCTAGTTGTAAATGCATTTCACAACCAAACTGATTAAAAATGAGAAAAAAGATCTTTAAAAAATCAGCTTTTATGACAGATGATGGTTAACAATGAAGGCGATAATGCTCTTAACAACTTAAGTTTAAAAACAAAAAAAACTCAAAATAAGTATACAAAGAGCTGCCTGCGGTGTATTGGAAAAAGGATAAAGCATTTAAAGCCTGTTTTCAAAGCAATGCAGCATTTTCTATTTAATAGAGATGCATTTAAATCTTGCAAATGAATGGCATTTCATTGAATTGATTACCTATTTAAATAAAAGTGTCTTCACTACTTTTTTTTGGTTTTTCCAACGTCTATAGGGAATCTTCACATTCGAAAAAAAAAAAAAAAAACCTGCTACAGTCACACAAGCAACTCTTTCTTTATATGTCTAGCTTATCTTTAAACACACAGTTTCATAAAAGGCAAACGCCTAAAATGTAATTGCTGAACTGCAGTTTGAACATTAAGATGTCTTATCATGGCCAGTGCCGATGCCGCAGCCGTTCCTCCTCTGATGTTTTACTCCTCCTACCAGGGGTTTTCAGTGGGAAGTCGTTTGTAAAGGAATTGACTGGTGTGGCCCGGCTGCGGGTCTGTCCACACCATAGGCTCAACTTCAATATAGGGATTTGTCCCTTTTATTTAACCTCAAATAGCTCTTTTTGTCCGCAGGAAGCCACTGAAATTAATTTTTACAGTAGGTTTACCGCTCGCTTCAGGGTCTGTACATCCTTCCGGACAGGAGCGCTTACTTGACAAATGAATGGGCTGGAGTATTGCTTCTACTGATCCCATTTCAATCCATGGCCATGAGCTTCACAATATAATGTTGGGAATTTTTATTTTCCTTTGCATTTTTTTACAACTATTAATTAGATAAAAGCATAATTATATGGGAAATGCATAAAAGGTGGATTTTTTAAAGTTTATTTTCTTTGGTCATAGGCTATGAACTCATAACGTTTCAGGTTTTCTCCTGTCAACTTTATTAATTTGTCAATATTTACATTACAATATATGCATTTACATCCACGGGCCTAAATATTACTCCATGCAACCACGTCCAAAAGTGTGCATTATTATGGTGGTGATTTTTATTTTATTTATTTATTTATTTATTTATTTATTTTTTATTTTTTTTGCAACTTTTCAAAAAATTCTCCGCACATTCTTTATCGTGGACAGGTCAGATTTGAAGGAAGACCAATCCAGTACCTGTACCCCCTTCCTAGAACACACCTTTCGTAATGTTTGCAGTATGCAGATGTTTGTATAGTCGCGTTGAAAAATACATCAACGTCCCTGGAAATGAGACGACAGCACTGATAAAACCCCATGCTGTCGCACTTGTCTGACGATACTCGGTTCTGCTGTGTGATGGTCCTCCTTGCTACTACTAAAATGCTCTTATACCAACTTTGTTTGTTTTTTGAGGTGTTTTTTTTTTTTTTGGCATATGTAGCTGGTCTGACATACAGCATATTAACAAATCAAATGAAGCTGAAGAAAAAAATGTGAGATACATTGACTTTATACTGTCTAAAAATTAGAGTTAATCAAATAGTCATACCAGCATTGGAAGTGCTTGGAGATACTGCCAGAAATAAGGTTATTGATATTGGTGATTTACATCTATGCACCATGCAATGCCATGCATCCGCTATTCTAGGCTGCAAAATCCTCCCAGGAAAACTGTGACCTGCTCCAAAAGCTGTGGTTTCCAGAGTAAAACAAGAACAACATCATAGACGACCAGCGCCCGTTGATCATTGAAAATGTTTAATTTTATTCTGCAGTTGAACATCTGGAGCTGTGCTAGTTTTCCAGCTCGGAAAGACATTTCTAAAACTGCTCTGTTTAATAGTTATTGTTTATCCTAGGTTAATTGAGCAAAACAATGTTTAGTATTGTTAAAAAAAAAATAACACTAGTACTGGAACAGCAGTATTGGCCGACACCCACAATCAAAGGTACCAGAAAAGAAATTGGTATTGGAACATCTCTACTAAAACATAATTAAAGTAAATGTAAGAATAAATGCATTCATCATCCCTGCTGTTTCAGATTGAGGTTGAGCTTTTTTTTTTTTTTTTTTTAACTTGGGTTTTCCATTGTCTTACCATTAATAATCAAAGCACCATTAGCTTTGTCATGAGTTCCTTTCTTCAGTGTGATCTGTCAGAGTTGAACTATTTACTATTTTCTTCCATCTGCCACTATCTCTCATAGCTCTTCACCTATTTTTCACATGATCTATTATATAAATACAGCTGACAGATATGTAAAGAGATGTTAAAAAGCCTTGTCACGGCACTCTCTTGATAATTATAATGCTCCTCGTCCGTCTACGCGCCCGTTTCCATACACGCACAGCCAGATACTTGCCTGAGCTCAGATGTGTGTATAAGGTGTCAGTCTGCTCTCTCTGTCAGATCCTCAGCTCCCACTGGCCTTCCAGATGGCCTTGGTGTCAACACTACAGCTTTTACTCAAATAACACTCGCTGCATCCCAACAGTCACCACCCCTAACCTGAGTAGAGAGTATGTGTTTCATGTTCCTGGCGGTTTGTGCTTTTTATGACAAAATTAAAAGGGATAGATCCCATGTATGCACTCAAAAGCCAAGACCAACACAGGAAGCCTGTCTAGGTTTTGTTGACATGGGAAAGACCTGTCAGTCACTTGCTATTTTTATCTGGTAAGAGCAAAACTAAAAAGCTCTCTCAAACTGTCTGTAGACTGAAGTGAGCTGGATGTGTCAGTAACAGAAAACGGAGAAACTGACTTGTATTTTCTTTCAAAACCCTGATCATTAAATTATTCAGCGAATGTCTGCAGAGAGCGTACGCTCTTGTTTTGTAATGCCCTGTTTCACATTCATACAGCATCTCTGATCCGCTCGGGGAGTCCTGCAGGAGGACTGAATGTTTGCTTCCTTGTGGTGCTACAGTACCGAGCAGCCACTGCAGCAGAGTGGACAGTGTGTGTCATGCTCGTGGCGGATGGTGCTGGTGGAGCCGTGCACACGGCTATGACCTCAGTCACACTGTCATCACTTTGACCTGGTTTCCCTTTCTCAACTTTGATTCAGGCCACTTTTTTTTTTTTTTTTTTTTTTAATTTTGGTTTCCATAATCTCATGGTCTTGGCTTTCAGTTGTAAAACAGATGTATTCCTATTTGCTCGGTGCCTCAGTGGTCTCTATATTACATTAGAGTGCCTCATTCGTGCTACGTCGTTCTCTGTTAATGCATTCCTCCTTCCCACCCCCTGGTGAATTCCTCTGTGCTGTGTATAGAAACATATGTTGACCGTATCATGATCATCTCTTTCGCCGTCCTCTCCGCCTCGCCTTTTTCTTCTGCTCCCTTTCAGTTTGCTTCTCCCTTCACCATGCACTCTGTGTACACTCCCCCATATTTCCCCCTCTCTTTGCATATCTCCCTGCCTCCGTCTTCACTGCAGGGCTGGATCATTCCCATTTCTGCATGCCTCGTCACGTCTGGCCCTTGTGCGCGTCTATCCGGGCCTCATCACACGGTGATGGCGCTAACTGGGCTGACATCTCTCCACAGCGCTACAGGCACCCAAGATGCCACCACTGACCTGTCCGTCACTCAAAGCACTGACATCATCAAAATAGGACACATTTCTGCTGCAGGGGCTATTAATTTCCAAGGATAGTATGAGCCATTTTTTTTTTTTTTTCCATGCCATTCTCAGATAAGAAGCTGAAGGAGAAAGCGGTGGCGTTTGATATCTTTGTCTTTTTAGCTTGTTATCAAAGCCGTTCGGTAGCTGGCTGCAGTCTTTTAGGTCTTTTCATTCCCATCATGCAGTTTCCTCACTTTGTATTCTCCGGCTGTTGTCCGCAAGTGGGTCCACATCAGCACTATTCTCTTCAGAGCTCACAAGGGAGCTACCATTTCCCCACAAACTCCGCTTCAAATGACACGCCTCGCATCACACACGCGCATATGCTCAACGTGCGCACATCCACTTTGAACTGCACTACTTCCAGCCTTGATGCGAAAGTACACACAAATAAAGCACCCCAGAATCTTCCTCGCTTGAAAATTGAGTCATGGTCTTTCTTTTCATGTAAACCGACAGACAAGCCAAGCGAAAAATGGAATCAAAATGTCCCATTATTTGGGAGTGTGTGGGCATGAGCAATGGTGGTGCGTGATTCGGTAACAAGCACATGCAAATCGAGTCAAACAAACCCCAGGCTCATTAAATAAAACATGGGAGTAAGGACAAAAGCCTGCTTCTGTTGTAACCTTGCATATTCATAATGAGTGCTCTTCCGTAATGTGAAGTAGAAGGATGTAACGCAGGTTGACATTATGTGGCTGGATGCATCTGGGCTCGGTGCTGTTGTGAAGACATCGAGTGTAGTACAGATGCGAGCAATTTCTGCGTGTTCAGACTAACCTGAGCCGGCTCCTTGGCTGGCAAGTTCCTGTATCGTTGATTTGTTCGTGGTATAAAGTAAAGATGCTTTAGCGGGAAGTCTTTAATGTTTGTTCTTTAGTTGGAGCAGCACATAGTTGAGGTGCTTCTTGTTCTTGTTGGGGAGTTATTTTTGTTTAGGGGACATGGAAAAAAATGCTAATTCCTTATTTAAAAAAAAAAAAAAAAAGAATCCTGATAAAAATGTTATAACTAAGCGGAGCGTCTATCTTGGACTTCGGGGCTCTCGAGCATCTTTTTCCATTGGGCGTCACTGGGCAAAAGAGGTCAAAAAAGCTATACAAGCTTCTCTTTTATGAATATTTAAATACTTAAATACTTAAAGAGGGGAAGAATAAGTAAAACATTGAAGTTATCATAGCCACCGAATGAGTGTATCTCTTAATCCGAGTCGCTTCCTTTAAAATAAAACGGCTCTTTAGTTTAATGGGACTTGCCTGTTTATTACCAAAGCATTTGTGAGTAATGAAAGGATTGATTAGGAATGTTCCCTGTCCATTTGGGTGAGTGTGCTTAAAACTTATTGTCACGCTTTTTCTTTTTTTTCTTTTTTTTTAACAATTTAATATGTATGGCAATTTAATAAATGCATGATACCAAATTTATTTGTACTTGGCTTAAAGCCCTGTTTGGCAATAAGTCATTCAGATTTACAGTAGGAATTGTGTGCTTGGCTATAATGCAAAATTCAGTATGGTGATTATTAAAAAATGTAATGGAGTAACATTAATTACCACTGGGAGGGGGGTAATCAGATTGATTTGTGATGGTTAACAAGTTAAGTAGTGTTCTTGATTGAACCTGATTATTGTTCCAAACAACGGTGAATTCTGCACCAATCACTACTTGCACCATTTGCTGAACCGTTCAGAGGGAATAAAACACCGATTTTTACTTTGATTGGCCAAAAGGGGTATTTGTGTTACATTTAACCTTTGTGTGTGTGTAATTGCATTTCCATCCTGATTACATGGTTGTAAAGACTGCTTTTGCTGGCACATTGCTGGGTACCATACAGCTGCCACCTCTGGATCCGTGGTGCAAAACTACTGGCAAGAATGTCATAAAGAAATGCACAAACGGGGACAAAAACTGCACCAAAGGGCAGCTAAGTAATTTCTGAAGCCGCTTTTTTTTTCTTTTTTTTCCCCCCAAAATGGAAATTTGAGATAAGAAAAAAAGAAACGACAGAGACAAAGAAATCTTAAAATATGATTTGCTGATTTGTTCAGCAAATGACCAGTTCTGGTTCAGTTTGGTCCCGATTCCCCCCCCCCCCCCCCCCCCCCCCCCCCCCCCCCGAGACAATTTTGATTCTGATCTTAAGTTGAGCACAGCCAGGGCACTTGTACAAAACACTTGTGGGTAGATGGGCACACAGACCACTGGGAGTCAGGATTAGATGCCTCAACTGATACTGCGATTGCCCAGCCAGCAAGGTATCAGCTGTGGGGACAGAAAAAAGCAAAAGAGAGGTGATTTAGATCAAGCCATGCTGATCTATTGCCCGGAGTGATGGGTGAGAGATGTGGAGAATAAGACGGGGACTGTGACAGACACTGTTCATTAACGCTTCAAGCTCTTCTGCAGAGTCCAGTTAAGGGGCTCCACACACAAGCACTCTTAAAGACTGAACCTCTTTCACACACATGCAGCTATCCACGCGATGATGCCGGTAGGCTACGTGTGGGCACTTGTGGCTTCACTGCCTCAATTGATGGGTGCTTAGAAGGGGAGTGGAAGAGGAGAGCTGAGGATACAGGGAAGCGAGACTGAGCGCAAGAGAGATGAAGCGACAGCTCTGCTCGGTTGATGACTGTCTGATAGCCTGAGCTGAGAGCCGCTTCTACTTCATATGCAAAACCATTACATTAACCCACATACCACCCAGCTGTTTCCTTAAAATGCGTCGTTCCCGAAACTCTCTCGAGGTGTTAGGAAATGAATCACAATCAATGAAAATAAATGAAACTTCCTCCCTTCCATGTGTGGATTTATACTTATGAAACAATCTGTATTTTCTTTTACAGATATCAGGCATTTGACCAAGACTTCTTCTCAGAGTCGGAGTCGCCTTCATTAGAGGGCACCAGTATAGCATAAATGTGTCTCTCTACAAGGAACTGGGATCACAGCATGTGGCAGAACATGATTGTGATATTACACTTATTGCTGCATGACAGGCCTGGCAAAGGGAGCTGTGTCTGCCACAGCACTCTGTCTGTTTGCATTCATATCTTTACCTCTGAGGTGTAATCAGCAACATGTGAATTGATATTACTGTCAATTGATTGTGTTATTGGTGGTGTAAGTGGGTCAAATTCTTGGAAGCAGTTAACTCGGATAAGGAGGACAAATACTGAATGTTGCAATCTTTGACCTGTTTTTTTTGCTTTTTGTGTGATTTAATTTGCAATTGACGGATTCCTATTGTTTTTCTTTTGATTTGGAGTATAGCCGAAAAATTGCCAGGACTTCCAGTTATACTTGTTAGTTACTGACACGTGCCGGGAAGGTTTTATTGCATCTACAGGAACACCATTACCAGTGGCTTAAGTGTCTTATCTTTACTCTGCCTGTTGACAGAGTACACAAAAAAGGAAAGGACTAGGAAGAATGACATCCCATGCAGCAGATGCTCACACTGAGCTGAAGCTGAATTAATCCACATAAAATTCAAATCCTGCATAACAAAATTAAGTTTTTGTTTTCCTGTGTGGAGTTGGTGACAGAATAGTTGATTAGAGAACAGTTTCCATTTGATTATCTAATTTTTAGCATTTGAAATAATACATCAACCTGATAGGAATTCCTGTTGATGTGTACTGTGTGGAAGCTCTAAAATACAAAATTTTATACACATTGTATTTGTTGAATGCACGCTTGGTTGGATTGTCTGAGTATAAATAGTATATCTACTGAACCACAAAAATGTTTCCCTAGGTATAAAGAAACTAAAAAGGAAGTAAGGAACTTCCTGTTGGCTGATTTTCCGCTCTGGTTTTGAATAGGTTTATTTATAAGACATAATGGTGAAGTTTCTTTACGTAGAATTGCATCAAGAAAAAAAGGTGCTTTTTTTTTTTTTTTTTTTTTTTTTTTTTTTTTAAGTCTCAAATTTTGTTTTCTTTGAAGGATTTTCAATACCTCAGGTCTTCATGACTTGATTAAGCAGTTTTGAAATATTCTTTAATTACTTTTGTTGCATGAAAATATTTTGTAATCAATCTTGACATAAACTTGGCAGAAAATAAAAATATAAGCAAACCCTAAAATGATCCCCTGCTTGTCTATTCAAGCAACTTTGGTGTTCCCTTGTGAGCGCTTTTCTACTTCAGTCGTTTCCATTCCAGTCAAACTGCATGCTTCCTCCCATCCTATTTAAAACAACAACAAAAAATGCCCTCTAATAAAATAATGGTTATTATGAAGGAATTGTATTAAACCAAGTTTATTGGTTTAAAATTGTTGTTCACTCACATTTTTCTAGAGGGCTCAGTCAGCTATAACAGCTTCTCTTTGTTTATTTGTCGTCTCTTATTATTCCCGTTGGTGAGGAGTGTTTATGTGATTGTATGAGATGTTAGGAGTCAGAACCAGACTGATCCCTCTCGGTAAATAAGCAGATACACCTGAGTCTGTTCTAGGAGCATTTTTGTTGTTGTTGTTGTTGTTGTAGCTGTTTTTCCATGTAGCAGCCAACATAGCCGTGTGACTGGAAGTTCCCTTCAAATTGCATCTCTTTGAGCAGTTGCGAATGACAACAGATCAGATGCTGCCCTATCAGGAGTCCAACGTTGAGCGGGGTAATGAATTTCAGCAGGCTGAGTATGCTTGCAAGTTCATTATAGCTGTGTGGTTTAGGAGTAATTACCAATTTGCTTCCAAATGCGTTCAAACTAGGTTGCCCTTTTCAAATAAAGACAAGTGTAATTTCTAGTTATGCAACAAAGTCTAACTTGCTGATTTCAGTTTACGCTAAAATCTCCTTTCTTTTCTTTCTTTTTAAATATAATCAACCACATGCACTTATAGCTCCTTCTCTCTCTCTCGCTCTATCTCTCTCTCGCTCTCTCACTCTCTCTCTCTCTTCCTGGAAATCGAAAAGATAAAAGTTCCCCAAGTTGTTGGATTGAGATATTTGTACAAAAGCCAACAGAAAAGAGCAATCTATTCTCCCTTTTGTCTTGTATTATTGGTCTTTAAAAAAGAAAAGAAAAAGAAAAGTTATATGGGTTAAACATCTTATCTTCAATGTAATTAAAGTTTCATAGTTCTACTTTTGCCAGTAATATCCAGATAATAAAGACTGTTATCTCAGAGCTGTGGACAGGGTCTGAAATGACTCACTAGCCAAGTGAACTGGTAAATATATTTAAAAAAAAGAATACTGGCCAAGAATGTTATTTGTTGGGGGGGGGGGGGGGGGGGGGGGTTTAACCAGCCAAACTATATAATATAATATGTTATTAATGAGCCGCTATCTGCGAGCCAGACTCTTGACATGCTGTTGCCAAGTAGCAGGAATAACTTGCAGCATATGACTTACACCTAATCCTTGTTGGTTCAGGTAGTTGCTACTGCGATGTGATGTATGACGTGTTCTTGGTAGGTTGTTGGGTTTGGAATAAGTGCATTTATTTCTGTTGAAATAGTTGATTGGCTGCTGTCTTAAATAGCGTATTCTACACGATAGCATGTAAAATATTACACACAAGCTCAGTTATAAACCCCCCTTCTACTGTTTATATCCTCTGCCAGAGATGTGGTTAAAGATTATGAGAGCTTGGTATTTTGGCCAACCCCAGAAAGTGTCCATACCGAAGATATGGTTGTCTGTAAGGTGGCTCTATAATAATGAATTTCTGACCGGTCCAAGGTCAGAAAGCTAAAAAATCATCAAGGGATGTAGACGTTTCCTTATGTCCCTGGGTACATAGTCGCTTTAGTAGATGTGTAGTGAATACACTGGATACAAGAACCACACACAGTCATAAAAAGGGGCATGTGTTGTTTTTTTTCTTTGTTGGTTTGTTTTTTTTCTAAAAGAACATACACATAAATAGATAGATACATTTACAGCTAAATTGGTTTGCTTCAGCTCTTGGCAAGATCTGAAATATTTTATCAACCTTTTCATTCGCACATTCCTAAAAAGCGTTTGCTTCTCCTTTGTTATCGTCCGACGTATTACTAGAAATATCTACCATTACACGTGTATTTGTGACAGTATAAAGCAAAAATACACATGAGAGCTATGATTAGGTGTCATTTTCTGTTACAGTTACGGTGCATTCTAGTTTCTCTTCGTGTGATGGGGCATTGCTGTTGTATTTATGATTAAAGTAAATAATGCCAGCTGTTATTAACAGACACATCATATCACAATAAAGGAAGCATGCTGATCACAGGAGTAATACATCTGAGGCAGCAATTAGCATAAAATACATCCTCAGATTTGTAATATTTCTGTGGCATTAGGCGCATTATGATCAGACACAAATGTGCACTGGAAATGTTGCATTATTACAAAGTAGGCTATGTGTTTTGTGAGCCCCCACCCATTGGTATTTATCACAGAGGGCCTTTGTTGTCTTGAATAAATAGAGATATTACTGGGAGTCCAGAGTTCAGCCCACACCGCCAGCTAGCCACAGGCACACGCTCAGTCTTCAAGAGAAAAATATGTTCACAGCTTGAACATTTGCACTGAAACACCATGAGTCAGTGGATTATGGATTAAACTTTTATTTCTGTATTCATAAATCTTGAGCATTTGGAACAAATTCAGAGAGAGACACCCAGCAGAGACGGAAGTTTTTCCACAAGATTTTCACCCGGATTAATTATCTGCATCCGTTTTAAACAAAAAGGTAACGAGACTTAAAGTTAGGTGAATTTGTGTAATTGTATTTTACTTAACACAATAAAACATATTTAGAAATGGCAGGAAGGGTTTGACAATAGATGCATTCTGGATTGTGCATCAAAAATGTAATGTAACATAACAAAGATCACGTCTAATACGGCCCGTTGTTTCTTACCTTGAACTTGGTTTGCTTTTTTTTTTTTTTTTTTTTAACACTTGTCTTAATAAAACAGTTTCCCTGGAATACTTGTGGCACCTCTGAAGATGGAAATGTGACTGACAGATCGATGTTCAATTGATGTGCTCGTCACTGCAGGTGCACAAGCAGGATTTGTAAACTTTGCATCACAAAGACTTTTTTTTTTTTTTTTTTTTTTTTTTTTTCCTCTCTCACTGAATTGTGAAACTTGGAAAGAAATAATCTAGTGGATTTCTGCATGCTGAATATTCAGTTGCTAGGCAACCGTTTTTGGCATTCAACAGGAATCTTCAAGTCAAGTAGATGGTGAAAGCGGCGCCTGGGTTGCGGTGCATCTGTGGCAAAACAGAATGATGAGTAGATCGAAATGGGTTGCATGGAGAGAGAGGAAAAAAAAACGCGAGATGAAAAGGCTATGTTGTGTTGAAACATTGGCCCACATGTCAGATATTCATTGCAGCCAGGCCACTTGATCAGCTCGGCTCAGAATTAATGCAAAATGCTTAACAGAGCAGTTGTAACCCAAATCACTAAAGTGCCTTTTCAGACCTTTGAAAGGAATATCGCTGAGTTTTTAAAGCTGTGAAAAGCCGCTGTACATTCAAGGTGCTTTGATTCCTTTTAATTGTTTGTCGTTGTTGTTTTTTTTTTTCCATCATCTTTTACACTACTTCGTCACAAATCACTCGGCAGCAACTGTAATAATCCGTGATCTCTCGTTGCGGCAGTTCCTCTGTGTTCCCCCATCGTCTTTGACGTGTTGCAGTCATTACCCGCCTCCCTCAGCCCCTTGGCAACCGGAGAAGAAGTCCGTGACATTGATGCAGGATTTTCTTAACGCGATTCCCCATCCGAGCCCATTTTCTTCGTCAGTTCGGGACTTCGGATATTTATAATCTTGAGGCGGTAGCTAATGGTATTTGCAGAGCGAAATCAGTTTAGCGCATGTTTTTCGTAATGGCTTTGACTGCGTGGCACTGCCCCCGGCCCTGTTTTCGAATGGTGGAAGGATGACTCTAATTTTGGCTAATGGGTGACTCAGCCGTCATAATCATGTGTTCCTTCACTAAGCTGCAAATCGATGCAGCGAGGCTACCTTAACACACAAAATGCATCAAGCCAGTGACACATGCAGCCAAATCCAGCATTTGCTGAGCTACATCTAGCGAGACAAGAAGGGATAAAAGGAAACTCTCTCAGCTATAGGTGAGAAAAGTACAGAGAAAGAGGTTGATCAGTGGCCAGGTTAATCAAATCATTTGTCATCAGATTAGATTAAAGCATTGAACCTTCCCTCGGGCAGTCACGGGGTAATGGATGCGGTTCTGCGAGTATCAAATAGCTTTGAATTGAATCTGCGCAGTCAGTGACTGATTGCCTTCACTTGAACTCATCGCCACATCTTTGAAGATGGAGAAGAGGCACGTGAATCACGGGGGCAACTGGAATGCTGGAGGTTGAAAGTCCAATAGTTTTCGGCGGTCCAACATACTGGAAGTGCATCCTGGTTCCCAGTGTGGAGTGTGACTGAGGCTGGGCAGGAATGCTGCAGTCCCTAGTTTACATTCCAGAGTCGGCTAAGCTTCACCAAGCTCTTTTCTGCTTACACACACTCAGACACACAAATATGCTGATACATTTGCAATTGCTCCCAAGCCTGTTTTCTCTTTCTCCAAAGCCTTCTTTTACAAAATGCTGCTTTCACAACCCTTCATGACATTGTCTGTCAGATCAACAGAGTAGACGGCTAACAAACCCCCTCATCCTTACACCTAACCCCCACCCCCTTCTGAGTAACCTTAGCAACGGCGTCACTTCACTACATTGTGATGGAGTGAGGGGAAAGAAGGGATGGTGCTGGGAGCTTGTAGCATGGAGTAGTCGGTCCCAGGGGAGGAGCCAGGCAGTGGACAAGGGCAAGAGAGAGAGAGAGAGAGAGAGAGGGAGAGAGAGATGAGAGAGAGAGAGAGAGAGAGAGAGAGAGAGAGAGAGAGAGAGAGAGAGAGAGAGAGAGAGAGAGAGAGAGAGAGAGAGAGAGAGAGAGAGAGAGAGAGAGAGATAGAGAGAGAGATAGAGAGAGAGAGAGAGAGAGAGAGAGAGAGAGAGAGAGAGATAGAGAGAGAGATAGAGAGAGAGATAGAGATAGAGAGAGAGAGAGATAGATAGATATATATATATAGATATATATATATATATATATATATGCTTATATATATATGCTTATATATATATATATATATATGCTTATATATATATGCTTATATATATATGCTTATATATATATATATATATATATATATATGCTTATATATATATGCTTATATATATATATATATATATATATATATATATATATATATATATATATATGCTTATATGCTTCTTGTGTGTACTTGCTTTCTTGGGAATTGAGAAACGGCTAAGAAGTCCAGATCAGCAGAACAACAAGAAGATGAAGGCATGTGTGGCTGCGTTACGCAGTAAGAAACCTTTTACCTTTCCACAAGCTCAAAGCCCCTCTGACAGCGCAAAACCTTCAGGACATCGACAGAAGCCTGTTACGTTTTATCCTTAAGTTTCCTGTTACCATGGCAACTTAAAACATAGGCCAACACGCCATTTCCGATTTTGACATTTCTCAAAACGTAACGTGTAGTCGCTGAAATCTAACGCTTGAATGTCTGATCAGATGCTTTTAAACCAATATTGAAATTTCACGTTAAATAAAAGATAATTGTTTAATAAAAACACAAGGATACGACCTCACTTCCAGGATCGATGTCTTTAAATTACTGTAAAACACTGTCTTTGCTTATCAAATGCACGAAACTAAATACAGAACTACAGGTGTGTAATTTTAGAATTACTGCGGGTCCAGGCGTAATTTTAGTCAGGTTAGAATAGTACATTAATTGCAGACTTTGAAGCTGATATTTATTGGGCTGCTGGAATTTTTAATTTTTTAGTTTTTTCTGCTTCAGGTTTTGTCTTTTAATAGTTACTTGGAAAATGGTGACAAATCAAGTGAATCACACTAATAAGATGGAGAGCAAAGCAGCTACAGGGTTGAGTAGGGATGGTGCTCCTGTCCACAGGTGGGTGATATAAGAAATAGAAAGGAAATAATGGCCAAGTCTGACCCTGTAGAGTAATGAGTCATAGGTTTCCTTCTGTCTTAGGGGCTGTTACCATGGTAATTCATCACCAATCCAATTTCTTTCTTATGGTACAGCGTATTTAATAATAATAATAATAATAATAAAAATGTTTTTAAATCCCAAACAGCCCATTAACAAGGTTTAACAATTCAACATCAGCATTATTTATTATTCTTCAAGGGCACTTCAAGGGCCTGGTATGTTGCAGCACTCATGTAACCCCAACAGCACTGACGCTGGGCGTAATCGGGCTTCTGCGTGTGCTCTGCCTTCTCAGGTCATCTGAAGATGACTTTGAACTACCAGCTGTGACAAGTTGTTGCCATATTGTTGTCCAGCCGACCACAATGGTTCAAACATATTGTCATATTTTGTACCAACGCTTTAGCGCCCCAAGATTTCTATTTTCGTACACTTCTTTTTATGTATCGACTTGTCATTTATGTAACGAAATGAAGTCAGACTTTCTGAAGGAGGACATTTTCATCTTCCTTTTCTGTGCAGCTTTTGAGAGTTTAACCCTTTCAGGTATAGTGTTCACTTCAATGACGGCCTTTTAAAAGCATTTTTCTAGAATCTTCATGGGTGCGGATGGTTCGACTGCTCATTCGCCACTTCAGTGGACATCAGAGAGTCACCCCACTTCTGGTCAATCCATTATACTGAGCAATTGAAATGATTTTATTTTTCTCTCTCTTGAATCTGTGATCAACATGTTAAACAATTCGCTTTTATTCTATTCTTTTGAATCAGTCAGAGGACAACAAAGGCACTTGATGGGTCATTAATTTATGGAAGGATTGGACGGTGATTGGACGATGACCACAGGAGGGATTACCTGAGTAACTTCAACTCAAAACATGACTATAATTAGATCACAAAATAAACACAACTTTGATTGTCCTTCGAGTTAAGTAACAATAGTTAAACAAGAAAAAACCTGTTTGTTTTTAACAAATACTGCTGAAAAGGTTTTGAGTGATTCTATGTGGTTTCTAACTCATAACTCATCTGCCAGCTGCCCATTTGTGAGTTTACTGTTTATCAAAATTCAGTTTTCATCCAGAACCCTGGACATTTGATACAGATACTGTAAAAGTGACTTGTATGACTACAGTGCACTGATAAACTCCAAAACTGAAGCATATTAATCAGCCTTGCAATGAATGATGCTGTAAAGCTTCTTTCCTGCATCTTCTTCTCAAAATCAGCACTTTTGTGCCCTGGATTGCATTAGGATTTACAGATTTTACAGAATATGTATCTCGCCTCCTCGTTTGAGACGGCTTCCTTCTATAGGCGATATATATTCAGTACAGTGATCGTGTTTGAACCGTAACTTATACAAGATGCTGCAGACATAACTGATTGCCAGCTTTGTGAAAAAAAAGGATAACGTACAATTATCAGCTCGCAGCATTGAATAGTCCCATAAATTTGGCATGACCAAGTTAGACCACGTCAGCCTCTTTAATTACTAACAGAGTGAGATACTTTTTTTTTTTTTTTAACTTATTTATTTTCCTGACTAAAGATGAGCTATTGAGCTGACTCAATGAAATGTCAACAGAGCTTCTGCCAAAATACAGCCCACTTCAGTTTGGACACACAATGGAAAATTGATGAAAGCGAGTGTCAAACAAGTGGTCGGCCGAAGATTTGTGTGCTTACACTGATGAACATATCCCACGCCTGCATATCTCATACACTGAACTTTCAGTGCCAGATTTTCAAATATGCAGTTTAAGTTAAGAAGCCTCAAAGCGTGGATCGGTCGGTATAACCCACGCGTTTTGTGCAACTGCATGGGCTGTATCTGTCCTACCTTTCCATATCACCACCATAAATAAGGTTAAAGAACATTGTAAACATTTTCAGCTGAGTGCATGTGACAGTTACACAGAACACTAACCACAAGCACGAGATAATTCAAAGCAGCGGCATGTGACAGGTCATGCACATAATGTTCCTTCCTCTCTACCCTTGCAGACACGCGGCGCCTAGTTAAAAGGACCTGTAGCCCAGTGTGTACACCTTTTTCTTTTTTTTTTTCTTTTCTCTTCTTCCCTCCCCAAGAGATGGTCTGTAATGAGAAGGCCCCATTATGCGTCCAGCAGGAGCCCGAGCTTCTCCGCTGCTGCCGTTACCCACGAGGTCTTTTCTCTTTGTTAGTTAAGGGGGAGAGCAGCCGCAGACGTCCCTCACTCTCTGCTTGTTAGCCAGCAGTAATGACTAGGCTGTAGGGAGCCAGGCAACCGGGCCAAGGCGCTGGCAGCACGTTCCCCTCTGCTGGCCCTCCGCTCACCGACAGGGAGGCGAACAGAAGCAGACGCCACAGAGGACACTCTGGGAGGATCAGATCCAACTGACTGAGGAGGAAAGAAGGGATTGTAGAGGAAGGGGAAGTTTTTTGCCTCCGGGCAGACTGAAACCAGTCCAGACCATTATCCGCACAGGCAAAAACACACAGACACACGGACGAGCACGTGTGGTCCAGCAAGCACCCCAGCTGGTCAGACCTGGCATTACAGGTAGCAAATCAACACCAAAAATAAGCGCCTCATTAATTCAGAAAGGGCCTTAAAGGTGTGCGTTTCCCCGGGATTTCTGATAGAAAGTAAATGATTGAATTGGTGAACTTTGTAATTGGTAACTATGTAGCTGAGGATTCCCAACACAATCTTGCTTTTATGTAAAGATGTAAAATAAAAGGAACGATTTCTGCAGATTGCATTCTAATACATGAAAGCAGTTTGAAAATCCATTTAAATTTCATTTGTTTAGCGACATCCAAATGTTTGTTTATGAATAACAATCTACACAGGCATGTCTTGCATGCTGTGATAGAGACGTGGTGTTATTTATGCTTTTTTTTTTTTTTTTTTTATTATTTGTGTCACAAGTGATCATATCAATAATTCAGAGGCTGACACCTGAGTCATGTGCATCGTAATGCTGATTACAACAATAATGCTGAAAGGACTGTTTGTCACTCTGCCCACCGGATGATTACCAGGAAAAGCAACGGGAATAATTCATGTGTGGATAAATATTTAGATGCAAAATGTACTTAAAGCGTTTATAACACCGGAGAGTGAAATTTCACTTCTTCCTTCTACCCCATACGCCTCAGACCTTCAGTACAACTTGGAGTTTAATCATCTGAAAGAAGAAAAAAGAAGAAAAAAAAATCAGTGAAAGTAAAGAGGCTGAGTTCAGAGGGCTGGTGAACAACCTTGCGGCTTGGTGTTTGAATAATCACATCATCTTCAACACGAACAAGACAAAAAGAGACGATTGTGGCTTTTAGGAGGATCAGCGATGAGGAGAAAACAGCCTCCATCTTGGGAGAAGACGTGGAGGGTGGTGGAGGACTGCAGGTACCTGGGTGTTCGGATTGGAAGTGCAGCACTGTAGCTGTCTACAAGAAGGGCCAGAGCAGGAAAGGAGTCAAGATCCAGGACAAAAGAGGTGCATTGGAGTGCAATGACGTGCACCGTGAAGACTTTATTATGCTTTTTGGTCCCTGTTGCTTTCGCTGGATTGAGTATTGTATGAAACGTTGGGTATGGAGTCATAAACAACATCTGCAGCAGTGGCAACTGGGAACTCCCTCAGTGCCTCGTTTTCCTGCCAAGTCCTTGCACGTCCCCTCTCATCTGCTCTGACCGTCATCTCTTCTTCCCCTTCCTTGCCGTTACTTCTCTCAGTGCCTTTGGGAAGATCTGTCATGCATTCAAACTGTTGACTTGGCACAGACTCGGCCAGACCTGCACTGTGGATTCACTTGGATGAAAGCAGAGCTTGTTCCAGAGCCAAATCACAATAGCCGGTGCAATACTGAACTTGCATGTTCTTTGGTGCCCTCCTACACACACACACACACACGCACACACATCCTTGTACTCGTGCATAATTTCTGCTGCAAAAGTGTTTTTTTTTGTTTTTTTTTGTCCCCCCCCACCCCCCCCACTCTTTACAGTAAAGTTGGTTTAACAGATTTCCAATAGCTCTCGATTTGGTATTTGAAATTCAGATGCTCGTGCTTATCCAGCGGTGGATTCCGGCTCCGGCCCTATCAGAAGTCAGCACAGCTGACTGAGAGACATGGATGGGGGAGTCTGAAATGATAGCGCTCCATTTTAAATAGATGTCATCAATCAGATGGAATGTCCTTTAGTTGGCATGCGTCAGTCCTGGAGGGAGAAATGCATATTCAATCTCAAACAATGAGTGTCAATCACGCCACTTTCATCAGACGCATAACATCTGTGCGCAATGTGTGGTTACACACGCGGAGAACAGTAGCTGCAAGGAAATGGGGTGTGTACAAACCAAATCAGTTCACGAGGGTACTTAATAGGCAATAAACCAGCACCCTCCCTGGAGGAATTTTGATGGACGTGTTGTTTCGAGTCGGCTCTGAAGTTCACAACAGCTGACATTATGCACATGTAACGCTGCGTGTGTAGCATCAGTTTGAAGTCTGACGTAAGCAGTCGGTTGCTCTGTAACGTTCTAGAGCGGTATGAAGGAGAGCGTCGGAATTTCTGACCCCGTGGGATGTCTCTCAACTGATCCTGGAAACTGTAAGGGCGCCAGCATGTTGTTGGAGAATATTTTTAAACAACGATGCAGCTGCTCCCAGCTGGATCACAGTGTTCCGCCAGCACTGAAAGAAATATTGAGTCTCTTTCTTCACTTTCAGCTTGTTACCAAGTCACATTGTGTAAACTCCCGCCCTGGCTTTTCCAAGTGCTACTAACGCCTCAGTGGTGCATGGATGACAGGTTAGAGAACCGCTTGTTTTTGCAAAAACGCATTAATTTTCTTTGTGATTTTAATGTCTGTGAGATGGGAAGGAAGGATTGTTTTTGTAGGTGTGATGGAATCAGCCAGATGTACTTGAGGTGTCTTATCTGCTCTTAGAAAACTTGATTTGAGCAACAGGTCCCTCTTAGTCAAGAGGAGAAAAGTGGTGGTATTTTTCTCAGACTTCATCAGTAAAGGGTCACGGCGGGCAGTGTGATATTGTTCCTTCTAATTACGTTTAGAAAACTTCATCCCGCTGAGGCGTGGAAGAGATTTTCTTTCTTTCATTGACTCTTGCAAAATTGTTCTCGGTGGAATGCAGCGTTGAACCATTTAGGGCCAAGCATGAGTGAGTGGACTGAAAAAGGTGCCGGTTATGCAAAGCGGCAGAAGAAGTGTTTGCACTGTGGCCTGAAATTGTCTGTTTCATTGCACTAACAGCCGATGGTATAATCCAGTTCCAGTTCGAGAAAATCAAGGCTGATTGTAGCGAGTCTGATGAGGGTCTCCACTCAAGCAGAAACGCTCTAATCTGATGACGAAATTGTTTTGCTACAGCACCAGAATAAACTCCCCTTGAACCAGCCGAAGGAAGTCATGGCAACAGTTGGTGCAGTGCAACGTCTTAGACGGAGAAAGTGCGGTGGTGGTGTAGGGTGGGGTGGGGGGGTCCCCACATGACAGCTGTTATGCAATTTATACATTAACAACAAAAGACTTACAACCAGGCCACACTGAGTGGAAGGGCCATCCGAGTGGAAGCTGATGGACTGAGCAGACGTGCACAATGCCAGACAAAGAGAAGCAGGGGAAGTCAGGCGGACGCACGAACACGGACCCGAAGCAGAAAACGCAACCTGACGGGGACGAGGAGTCCTGTCAATATGGCTCCTGACGCATTCAGACTGCAGAGGCAGGGAAAATGCATGGTTTTTATTTTTTTTTTTTTTTCAAAGGAAAGATGGGATGAAAGGGACAGAAATTTGTGGTGGGGGAAAAAAAATAGTCCTCAACTTGGAATTGTGTTCAAATTCAGAGCGGCCAAACTTGTAAGTTATACTTTCCCAAATCCCAATATTGTTAAAGTAATTTCCCATTAAGTGAGGTTAAGAGCACGTTAACATTTTCAAGTGTAGTTCTGACTCAAAGCAAAGCAATTAAAAGGAGAATTCAGTGTGAGCTGGCCCCAGCCTGTTCTCCTCAGGACTTGGCGGGTCCAAGTCAAAATGTCATGCTCTGACAAAAATCTGCAGAGATTAAAGAAGAAGAAATTAGTTAGGTGGATAGCAGAGTTTGAAAAGAGAGGAGAAGTCAGTGGCGCAGAGAAGAGAGTAGAAACCCAGGCCCAGTTAAAGGACTGAATATATTGTGGTTTAGCAACAAGGCGTGTGTTTAAGCAAATGTCAAGGAAGCCGCTTCTCTGTCAACCTTCTTCTGCAGCTGGTTTCCTTCTCTCTGCGAGTACAACTCTGATTTAGAGCTAGAACTATTGAAGGCAAGTGAGTGGAGGTGATGTAGCAGAGGGTGATGAATCTGTGTGTTACTGCTGTTTATAGAAGTTTTGCTGTGTATTAGTCAGGACTCGGGGCCCCTCAGGGAATACTGTTCATCTTTCCCCTCTGTCTTTTAGTCTAATGCCACCATCTTTCATCTGATTACGACCTCCCTGGGTTCCACTTTTTCTGCCATACTCTTTTCTTTTTTTTTTTTCTGCCTTTTTGCTCGTCAGTCTGTCTGTGCACTGTTGTTGAGTATCCTTTGCCATCTTCCTTGTTTTTCAGCTCTCTTCCACAGCTGCTGCCTCAGTCTCCCCTGCCAAACCTCTCCACTCCATATTTTCTTTTCCCTAGTCACTGCTTTATGATTCAAGCCTTGGCCTCAGAGACTGCACTTTGAATTGTGGCAGGGTGTGGCTACATTTGCCCTGAGCCAGGGTATAATGGGAGTTAACCGCTGGCCGTAAATTCGGTCGCAGAAGATGTGAGAGGTAGGAAATGTTCAGCGGGTCTTGTGCTGCTTATTGTGTTGGAAATGTAACTTATTACACAAGAGGCTGCTGAGACCCCTGCTCTCGTCAATCCTAACTTTTATTGGGAGATTGCAGTAGAAGATCACAGCAATTTTTCTTGCCATCTACCACCGCGGCTGGTGTTCCCAAACCACTGACTGCAGCCTCAGACACATTCTTTGTGTCTGTTCTCACTACAGTGCCGTTCCTGATAGATTTTCTTTTTCCTTTTGCTTTCCTGCCAGCACTCTCACGTGGACCGGGGTTAAACGCCGGGCCATTTCAGCGGAAACTTTGACAGTTGCTCATAGAGAGTTCACTTGCTGGTTCACATAGCCGTGTAGCCATATTTGACCTGGAATACCTGCCGAATCTCAGGAGTGTCTTCAAGAGTTTATATTAAGGGTTCTGTGTTTTTCCTTCTCTTTACGCTTTTCGAACTTTCCAGTACATGCACGTGGTTTGCAGCATAATAAAGTCCACATCAAAGAGTTGACACTGCTCCCAAGCAGCCTGTTGGAATTCCCACTCTTCCTCTTGAGATAAATGACTCCACTATGCAATGTGCTTGCATACCGGCCTGTAGCCACTCCGACACGTCTCAGCCCACGTGTAAGCAGCTATGTTGCAATTCTGCATTTTTCTTTTTTAATTATAGTGTGCGATAGAGATGTGTAAAAAAAAAAATAATAATAAAAAAAAAAGAAAACCCTTCCCCTCTTATTTTGCAAGTTGACATAATAAACAGCATTTTGGTTGGAATACTACCAGAATAAAGTCCAAAACGTTCTTTTTTTTTTTTGTCCATGTCTTTGTGCCTGTTTACATAGTACAGTATTACGGAGTGGAGTCAGAAGCTCAGCTCCACTTCAACCCACAGCGCTCTTTTGTTAGGTGTGCTTCATTTCAGATCTGGTGCACAGCTTCGTGCTGCACCACTTCCAAGCGACAGCAAATTCTGCCACATGCAAAATCATTTGGAGATTGGAGGCATGATGCTTCTACTCTGGTCTGGGCCTGTGATGTGGTTTCGTTTGGTGAAGACCTAGGCTTCCCCGAACAAAGTGACAGGGCTGTTTATGATGGAGTTTTTTCAATTGGGAGTCACTTTAGACTCTCAGACATGTTCTTTAAACGATAGTCCCCTTTAAAGATTCACAAACTAAAACTATAACTAGCCGTTTTACTGCAGTCTACAGTATGACGAGAATAATGTACTTGGCAAGCATTTTACGTTTGTAAATCTATTCTAATAGTACACCAAAATAAAATGATGAACTTCTAATGAGCATATTATGGGCTCTTTAAATGAACACGCTTTCGAACACATCTTTCATTTTTATATCCCTCTGACTGTAAATCCCAAGCAAATGACAGAAATTAAAATCACGGCGTTGGCCTAAGAACTGCTAAGTCTTGCTTCAAAGGTCTGATTGTAATCTTAACAAGTCCATATTCACTGCATCCAGGCATATCATGTTACAAGCTGGTGCAGGTTTAGAGGAAAAAATCACCCAGGAAGGACTTTAACTGTAGCCGTTTCGTCCCCATCCTCCTTTCTCTCCCCCCGATTCGCTTACATGACGCCTTTCTTTTAACGTCTTTTCTCTTGTGCATTCGGCGTCTCGTTTGATCGTTTTAAAGTGACTGCCTGAAGCTTGGCACCCTCTGCTCGGGTTTCACTTTGGGCCCGTCTACCCTGTGTTGCCGCAGCCACATCTCTTCAGCCTGTCCCTGGAACCCCAGGCTGTGAAAGGTCGGTCGTCATTGGGACTCATTATGCGGAACAGAAAGTGGAACAGACAGTAAATGTGTGTGTGGGTCCCAGTAGCAACACACCTCAAGGTAGAAGGATAACGCCGACCTCGAGTTTCTGCTATTTGCCCACAAATAATTACGGTCAAGGTTCTTTGCAGCATGTGCTCTAACAGGGGACTGGGTTTCTTATCCGTGCGGCGCATGAAACAAACAATCTACTTGCAACTCCTCTGCAACCTGCCCATCATAACATAAATGCTCTTAAAAATCTCCAACATAAACACTGACACTCAAGGTCCTCTTTGCTGCTGTGGGCAGGATCCCTGCAGCTGCTCGAGTGGCATCGACTCCTGCTCTTTTCCTTTGCCTCTCGAACACACGCGGAAACGCACAGAAACACACACGCGCATCGTTGCAGATCCAGTTCACCGCCCTCACTGACATGCAGAATTTACAATGCTGCCCTTGACTATGTCTGAGTCCTGTAATCCACCTTCACTTGTCAGGAGATAAGTGGGTTGGCAGGCGGGGCCCTGCCCGGGTCCACATTTTTATTTGGACATTATAAAAAAAAAAAAATTATAAATGATGGGTGCATTTTATTGCTAATCATATGTCCTTTTTGTCGCAATTACAAACTCGTTTGTAAAGGCTACTGTTTATGCAAACTCCAACCAGGCCAGAGACGTTTGTGTGCACGAACTTGTGTGTGCACGAGCACCAGTTGTGTCACACTGCGAATGCGTGCGCACGTGTTTGCGCCCGCCCGCGCGCGCGTGCTGCTGTCAGCGAATTCTCCACAGAGATAACCTTGAAGGAGAGGCTGTGTGCTTGGCTGTGATACCAAATGCCGAGCTGCAGCAGGATGAAGGGTGCCGTTGCAGGAACGTTTGGGACCTTTAGCCTCTTCTGTGGGACGTTATCCCAAAGATGCAGCGAGGTCGGTGTCCTTAGTGCTTCGGTGGAGGCACTGCACAAACGGCTGGTTCAAGAAACTGAACGTTTCGGTTTGTGAATGCACATAGCGCTCTGAGGAGGAAAATGAATGTTTGGTTTTTGCACATCTCCGTTAGATTGCACAGATTCAACTTTTCAGTCTCTATGCAAACTCCATTTATAAATATTTATGACCAAACTGAACAAAACAAAGATCGCAGTTAAAACTCGAGTGAATGGTTCAGATGGAAAAATCAGTTTGCGCACAATTATTTGGCAACTGTTTCATTTGTGGAAGAGTTGGGAAACTTGATAAGAGATATGTTAGATCCCATATCAATAGCTTGTTTTTAAATTTTCACAAGAAGTGTTAAAAATACCATGACACTTGTATAAGAGTCCATCTCTTTGTTGATGCTGAAGCGTATTCAAAAAGCAATGTCAATCTCATCTTTCTAGTTTTTTTGTTTCTTTTTGCTGTCTTTTTATTTATTGGGTTTGCAAACAGTTAAAGTGGTGCACTACCGCCACCAGGTGGTTTGGAGTGGTAGTTTGCTAAGTCGGTACATCTTACTGGTTCCATCATTGTAAGCGGAGACACGAAGGCTGAAGGAACAAAGGAGCAGGTCGCCCCTGTCACACTCCCAGCCTCCTCAGAACCATGCTAAAGTGGCAAATGTTCAACCTTTTAACACCCAACTCATTCAACTTTAATGACAGCAGCTCATACTAGTAACCCTCCTCTACTCGGCCAGGGCCTGACTTGAAAGGGAGTGATCTCACATGGACCGTCTAACGGGGGCATTCATTCATCGGCTCAGAAAACCTTAATGAAATCCGTCCTCGAGTACTTCTTATACCAGCCTCGACTCTTCTACTAGTTAAATGCATTCAGTAGCGGTTTTTGCTGTCTTTGCCTCTCCTGGACACTCCAGGCTGCACTGGCCATGTGTTGTTCCCAAATTGTTAGGCTTAAGAATGATCTGAGGTGAGATGAGAAATTATCTTTAATATTCTTCCCTGAAACGGTCACATTTGAAGGTTTTAAATCCTCAGTCGGTCTTGAGACGCCCACCGTGTGCAGTTTCTGTAATTATAGAATTGCAGTATAATAAGCTCTCACTGAGGACATGACCGCAGTGTATAATGTGTTGGCTCTGGGCCTCCGTTTCCAAGTATGTGTTAAATCCCACTGCATTTATTCGGCTGTCACACCCTTTTCTCTCCTGACTTTCCATCTATCTATTTTCTTCTCTGTCCCCACGTTTCCTCGCGCCCGGCTTTCTCTCTGCCTTTTAGCTTAAGTTAATGGACTCCTACACATTCGGCTGAGAAATGTTGTGAAGTACACAGCAGCTCATGAAATATTTACCACTCTCCCGCGTGCAAGTGTGTGCGTGTCTGTGGATGCAGTCAGCTGTACCGAGCTGAGCGACTCCCACACACCCACTCCGAGGCACACATGCATATAAAATAAGAGGGGCACCCCAAAAAGCTGGCGGAGTAGCAGAAGGGAGCAGTGGGAGTGGGAATGGGAGCCGCCTCTGGCTTTTTTTTTGTATTTGAGTTGACATGTAAAATATAATATCGCAAATAAAGTTAAAAAATATGTCCTCATGACCTCCACTGCAGCTTTAGCCACGCTGAAAAATCACCAATTGCACTTAAAAAAAAAAACAAAAAAAAAACGGTCACTCCTGCTGACCCCGCAAGCTCCAGCATGTTCCTGCAGCAGGGACATTTTGTGACTGTGCTGACAGTCCAGCCCACAGGTCCACATAGACCACACGAGCCTTCACCCTGCGGGACACTGGGACAGAATGATGTTGTCTGAAACGCAAGGTCACAGAGGTTTGTAGGTGGCGCAGACGAGAGGTTCTCCCCGAGGTTTCTTATTCCATCCATTTATAAAGTATTTATGGAGTGGCAGGGCTGCACATTCAAAGGGAAGCAGTCGCATATTTCATCTTGTCCATTGTAGCCAAGACCTGGGAAGCGTGTTTCCAGTCCATTTTTAAGGACGAGAAAGGAAGAGCATGGGGAAACAAAAAATGAATAAAAAAGCAGCTCTTCAAGACCAATGACTGTAAAGTCCCACTGTCAGCATGTTTGTCCAGCAGTTCAACCTAAAAATAACGACACCGGCGAACATTTATTTATTTATCCGGCATTATTAAAATTTCCATTATTCATATCCCCTCATCTTTGAGGTCAGCGCACAAACGACAGATTTCAGATCATCGCGGCGCGACTCTATTTGAAGTGCAGTATTACACTGACAGATCCTCATCGGTGGAACAAATTGTTGTAGAGTATCATAACGGAGTAACATTTTCTGATTAATCGGGCCACATTCTGCGTGCACGAGTCTCGATAGATGTCTTCTCATTCTCTTAATTGCAAAGCCCGGCTATCTGAAACTATATAATGCGTTTTCTCCTCTCTTGTGCCATTTTATCAAAGCTAAGCTGAAAGTCACGATGAAAAGGAAGTGAAAACCATCTCTACTAACTTTCTGAACCAATTGATAATTGTTATAATGAGCAGTTGGTAACAGTGGCTTTTATTTAAAAACAGAATCAACCTCTAAGCCTGCAGGTTTTTCACCTTAATAGGTTGAATGAATCTCTTAAATAATGATAATTGGCTGCTTCCAGTGTTTCATTGCTGGTGGTTGATAACGGTAAACCTCTAAAGAGTGTGTGCTCTTTGTAATGTGACTGGATATATATATATATATATATATATATATATATATATATATATATATATATATATATATTTTTTTTTTTTTTTACTCGAGTAGAGCCAGGTGATGAGGCCTAAATTGGTTCATGATGCGTTTGTGTTTCTCCTCTCACACTTGGAGGTGTGTTCAGCCTCTCAGTGACAGTTAACATCAAAATTTAGAGACATTTCTCTCCGTGTTACGAGATTTCACAATAAATGTCTTTTTTGGAAAGAAAAAATACTCGCAGTCTTAGTATGCCACAGTGGGTAGAAGTTTTAAGTGTGAGGTCAGGAAAGCTGGGTATAATTTCCTGCTTTACTAATAATTCTGTGTCCACAGACACAGAAATGTCATGCTGTATTCAGAATAACAACTTAGACTAACATCCATCTTTTTGTGGAAGGTAGTCGAAGGAAATCTTGCACCCAAGTAGCTTTGGTAAGAGTATAATATAAAAAATATGTGTTATCATCTCCCTTCTTAGACCAGAACGTGGAAATTACTGCCCTCAAAAGACACTAACAACCGCCTCACAAAACCAAACACTGGCTCAACCTAAGAACAAAACACCCAAAACAGAAACCAGACACCTCAAGTCAGCTTTCAGTGATCCAGCTGGATCTAAAGGACACTCTTGAGGATCGAAATATCCACATTCTGGAGAGATGACACTGATTTCACTCAGAAATTAAATAAACTACTTGTGTCAAATGAATAATTGAGCTCTACTATGGGCAGCCGTTCCCATTCACTTCACAAAAATTCTCCGTCATGAAATGGGTCTGGTTCCCCCTTGCATTGACACCCATTTCAACCAGCACAGAACTTACCAAACCAGTTGCAGCAGGAAGAGGGAAGGCTTTGGGCAGCATAGAGGAGTGCCCAAAAATTCAAAACCAGGATTTCCTGCAGAACTGCTGATGGTATCTTGACGACGGTACTGACACGTCATTTACCAGCGTTCCTTCTTAATAACTGCAGGTTATTTTAGATGTCTCTTGTTGATGCCGGCGTGGTTGTGGCTCTACCTACGTCATGTGCTTTGTTTCTCCGTATACCCATCCAATACGCCATAGCCCATTAGTGTTGTGCCTGCGAAGTCAAAGTAAAATCCAAAAGAAACCAGACTTTTTTTTTTTTTTTTTTTTTTTTTTTGCACCAAAAAGGAAAATAATTAGGATATCTGAGGAGCATGCTCGCAGTTTCACAACCATTAACTCCTTGAATCAAACTGATGATGTGGTGGACAAAAGACCTTTAGGACCTTCAGCAGCTGGTGGGCCGGCAATTAACATGTGACTTGAATGACTCGCAACAATGAACGGTTTATAAGCCTGAAACTCCCTGCTAGTAAGAACTGAAGAAGCCTTTCATACATGTAAAACATCTTCAAAAACCATGAAAAGACGTCCATTTGCCCGCTGTTCTTTTTATGATTAACATGGGCTTGAACGACTAAGAATCTACTCTAACAAAAATAAAAGGATTCCGGTTAGTAGGCTCACCTTTGGCGTCCTCACGCGTTGGGGTGAATGATGTCACAACTGTTGCCTTGTGAACTTATAGATTGATGGAGGGACAACAAAGGTGTTGCGTGAAAACTCCAAACTGGTCATGTGGACACGGCCCCATGGCTTAACTTCCATGCATTAGTGGAACAACTTATTTAAAATGTCCATGAATCCAATTTGGCAGCAGCTTGCCGTCTGATTGAGTACTTTTGTATGTGTCACTTTTCGTCTACTGCACTCAAACCTCATTGTTGTTCCAGAGACGCAGTGAATGGGTTTGTTCAGTTAGGCTTTTAGTGAAGTCCCATTCATGCATTAGTGGAGTGCTGTCCTCTTCACGCATCTTCTTTTCCATAACAAAACACAATTCGGAACATCGCTGTACTGCCTGCACAAAAAGGAATCACCAGCATGTCAGCCCAGGTTATACTGACAATAATCACATCAATCAGCAAGAAATAAAGGGGGATCATTTGCACCTTGTTCATTCGCCGATGTCAGCTGAAAGTTTGCATCATAGAAGCTTGAGAAGTCCGTGCTACTACAACACGGCACCATTTGTGTCCTACTTATCAGCTATGCTTCTGTGGACAACATAAGCTACTGTTAACCTACTTCTGCACTGCACGGAGCACCCAACTAGGAACATTTTCTTCGGTCTTGAACGCTCAGACTGGAACGACAGAGACACTGCAGCATGACAATCAAACTCTTCAAAGCCATCTCACCAGTGCCTGTCACGTTACGTCTGAGATGCTTTGGCATTATTCCAGTGTGCGGCACAGACTCTATGATGATATGTACGCACGCACACACCTGCCAGTCTTCATCCCATCACAGATCCGGCCTCTGTTGCATGGCATGGCTTTGTTTGGGAGTTGAAGGAAAAGTTTGCTTCATAAACCCAGCACGCATCCATCAGCATCTGCCCTGCTGCTTTGGGATGAAGAGCAGTGATGATCCAGGGACCCCCTTCAAACGTGTCCCCTTTATTTATTTATTTATATATATATATATATATATATATATATATATATATATATATATATATATATATATATATATATATATATATATATATATATATATATATATATATATATATATATATTTTTTTTTAGGGATTTAGTTGACTCCAAATGGGGAAAAAAACAAAGTTTTGCACTTTAACCAGGCATGAAAGAGCAGGTGTTTCAAGTGAATTGTGGTAAGCAGGGGTTGGGGATGTGGCGTCTACTTTGGAGGAAATAAAATATGTGTTCTTTTTAGCGTGATTGCTCCTGTGCACGTGTGCGTTGGGCTGGCTAGCTTTTGAGAGTCGTCATTGTTGCGTGAGTACAAGTGTGTATGTGATGTACGATCAGGCAAGACGCTGAAAGTGGGACATCCGTGTCCTGTCTCGACAGTGCAGCGCAGCCTGGGGACTGCACATCGCCGTGTAAATGCAAATTGCAGTGTCATGCTGATCAATCTTAGAGGCTGCTGAGACAGGGGTTATGTCAAGACCAGTCAGCACTAACCTGGCTGTTTTAATGCACCGTCTCTGTACGCCACTATCTGGCCTGTGTTTCACTTTCTTTTTTTTCAGGTGTGTTGTTCTTTCGAGCCGGATTTCTGTGGCAACCTCTGTGTTTTTATTTGCTTCTATTTGACTAACAAGCTCAAAGCATTTGCAAATAAAGAAAAGCTTCCTGCATTTGGTTGTTAATCATTGTCCAACAAAAGCTCAACTAATGTCTTATGTCTTTCCGTGTGTCTGCAGGATGCCGCTTGAATAAGACTCCCGTGGAACTGGAGGGACACGGCACGGTGGTGTTGGATAAACTGATCAAGACGGATCTTGGTGGAGGGTGAAGACGCCCATCAAGCAGTCAAAATACTGGCTCCAGAGTGTGCTGGCCATGCTCTAGCACACCGGAAAGGCTGGCTTAAACACTGGAAAAGTACCTATTTGCCTTTTTGTTAAACACCCCTAAGTAACAGACACACCCAACCTCCCTTTCTCCTCCCATTCATCATCCTTGCAAAGATGCCTATGGCGGGGTTAGCGCTGTGGCATTTGTGGTGACGGGGCAAAGTGTGCGCACGCATCCGGCAGGTGGGTCGGTGGCTGTACAAGCACACCACAACGCATTTTTGGGTTGGCGTGGCTAAACCATGCGGCCCTGGGCGGGTTCATGGCGTTGGATTACCCTGGTGCTGTTGGCCTGGGGCACACTCCTCTTCTACATTGGCGGTCACTTGGTGAGGGACAGCGAGCATCCGGAGCGGTCCAGCCGAGAACTGTCCAAGATCCTGGCCAAACTGGAACGGCTCAAACAACAGAATGAAGACCTGCGACGCATGGCCGAATCGCTCAGGTAATGACGCCTTTGTGTCCGATACCAGACTCGCACAGAGTAGCTCAGAAGGAATCAATCACACCACAACCAATAATCGGTATTGGTTGTTAAAAATCCCTGGCAAATGAGTAATATTCAACAAAGTTCAACAAAAATGTTAAAAACTCAACAAATGAATCAACATTCACACTTACTTATTGTACTCTTGTTTTACCATTCACATTCAGTCTTTCCTCACATATTCCAACAGTTTAACGGAACAAACAATCAAAGAAAATGTGCCTTTCTTTCAAAGTAGTAAAAGTGTATTGAACAGCGGTGCAAACTTTATCACCGGTATTACAGACGTGGTACAAAGCTGTGCAGAAAGGAGCTCTCTTAGGAGGCACAAAGCTTTTCTCCACGTCTGGTGGGAAAGTTGGGGTAAATTGAAGCTTTGGCATTTGCAGGTAGGCTTGTGATGGTTTTTGTTGCCATGGCAATGTTTTGGGTGCTTTAGTAAATGGCATCGGTTCCCAGAGTTTTGTTTATTACCACAGCTGCTGATCTGACATTTTAAGCAAAACACAGTCAACAGAGAATGTAATCTACCACTCAAGCTATGCCTGGTCAGTAAAGTTTTGATTATGAAAAAGGTCTGTGGCGCAATGTCTCATTTTCTTCAGCCGGCTGTACAGCATACAACCCCGCGGCTCAGTCATTTTCCAAATGCAACATTGTGGTGTGGAATTATGTGCAGCTCATGGTTAAACGACGTACCGTCCTCTGACTCCTTTTCAGTTTCTGAAGCTAATCAGTGCTGTCAGAGATGCTGTCTGTGATGAATGAATGGCCTGTCAAACACCTCACAAGATTTCATTGTTGTTTTGCCAGACAATAGCCAATTGTACGAGTCCATTACACACACGCAGCATCTTTCACGCATTCGAGCCATTTTTAATAGTGAAACAGATGGTTCTGCTCTTATCACCACATGCTGACAGTGCTTCCCTTCACACTCAAAACTCTAGCTGTATACGCGACTGTGAGCGAGTGAGCCTTGGTTTGCTGAGGATGCTGTTGTGTGTGTGTGTGTGTGTGTGTGTGTGCGTGTGTGTGTGTGTGTGTGTGTCATATTAACAGGGAACTTCAGATGTTGCCATTTCTGCTCCTCTGTGATATGCTGATTCACTTTGATGCGGGGCCCTCATCAGAGCATGCGAACATAAAAACACACGCATGCATTGCTTATGACAGCTGGTCCCTGATTAAATCCCTTGCTTTCGTAATTATTGAAAATTGGCTCAAAAACAAAGCTGGAATTCATGGCAGAGGAGGAAAAAAAAAAAAAAAAAAAAGAGAGTGCAGCCGATGTCCAGATGGGTCCCCGACACGATAGATGGCTGCTGCTTGTTATGGAGTCTGGTTGTTGATCAGGGACCGAGGCCTCCTCACTTGTTTAGGGAGGCGGTCCTTCAGCGCCTTCTCAAGCCCCTCTAAGCTTCAGCTAAGTATCCAGCATTTCCACTGGCTTGCTGGGGTCGAGCTTTTATGAGCTGCCGGCAGCAACAAGATTCTGCGTTTCCTCTGTTCTGTATCTTTGTGTGGTTGGTCAGATACAAGCCCAGGTGAGAACACCATCACCTGCACCCTGTACCATCTCTTATCCTTATACTAGAGCCTGATGGATGCAATGAGGCTGTTAGTGAGCTGCCCATCATCCCTGCCAGAGCCCTTCCCTGTAATGTTCACTGCCTCCCCTTGTTCCCTTTTTCACTCCTCCTCCTCCTCCTCCACCTCTGCCTCATTCTACTACCATTCTGCTGACAGAGACATGGCACAGAACCAGACTCCAGCCCGTAGTCAGTCACTCTGTGACAACTCATTAGCTCACTGATTGGCTAGTTCAACACATGCCTAACCTAGTTCACCATCTCTCACATGCGGTGCAGATTCAGACGGAGAATATGACTGAATCCTCTATAAGGAGCCGAATCAATTGTTTGCAAGTACCCTACTGGCAGCAGATGAATGAAGCAGAATTCATCCAAAGGCCCAAACCGTTAGATCAGAGCATGCATTTTTGTATTAGTGGCCACAGAGAGGTTATAACCTATAAAAGTGACATTATTACACATCATTTTGAGCTCTCGCATTCCCGAAACCATGCATCCAAACTGATTTATAGATCCTAGTACTATTTAGCTGTTCGTCTCATTACACACCAGCAGTACTACATCAGGTCAGGTAGTGTGGTGCATTATTAATCTGGATTTTGGGTTTTGATTATCTGGAAGTGATTGTACACTGGACTTTCATCATTAACAAGGAGAAACTAGAAGAAATAACTGAAAGAACAAAACTACTCTCTTGTCTAACCTGCTCCGGCAGCATAATTGCCACGTGTACTTAATCAATATGTCACTCAACGCTTGGATTCAAATTAGTATCACCTGGCTGGCCTAAAGACACAGTCCAGTGATTCAGGCCATTCCTGAGCGATTTGAGTGACAGGCAGAATGCCAGCCCACTGCACACCCAGCAGCATTAATGAGAGGTGAGCATGAGGTTGAGTTGCTTGGTCGGTCTGGCTCCACCCTCACTGCAGCTGTCAGTCACGTCGGGCGCCAAGCCACTGCTCCTGCGGAGACGACGATGTGCACCAGTGTGATGGCGCACTGGAGGTAGAGTGGGGTGAGAGAGAGTGACAGCTGGTCTGAGCGATGGGGACCCGATGGCACGCCACCCCCTCAGCTCCCCCATTTACACAGCCAGCATGCAGACGCGGGGGCGGAAGGAGAGAGAGGGCGTTGGAGAGGAGGAGAGGATGGGAGCCTGATGGATGACGGGAGGAAGTGACAAATGAGGATGCAGGAAGAGTTGTACAGACTAGAGATGCACTGATTGCAATTTTCTCAGCCTAATTTTCCCTTTTTTCTTCTCTTCTTTCTTGCCGCATGCAGTTAGTCTTGCAATGATTTAGTCAACTATGATTTCTTTGTACACAAATGTTTGGTGTTGACACATGATATCAAAGTACTTAAATGGGCGGGTTTATATGGGGTGGGTGGGGTGGGGTGGGGTGGGGGGGGGGGGGGGGGGGGGGGTATGGGGTAGTGCTATGGAGCCTCAGCCACTAACACACCATTAACGGTTGCTATGAATCGCCTTGCAATGAGAATTTTCGAGAGCAGGTCCCTGCCTTGAGGGTGGGTATGCAGCACGGCCCTCAAAATAGCTGCTGGGCGGAGCATGGCGCTGAGTCGGTGCGGATTGGGTATGCTATAGTCAAGAGATGGTCTTCTCTTTCCATTCATCATCACCTGTATATGTCAGGACGGCAAACGGAAACGCAGCAGCCATCGCAGCTCCTTCCATGCTCGTCACTGTTCTAGTTTGCTTTTGTGCGCCTACACGGTGCCTATGTTAATGTTGCGCCGAAACTGTCACAATCACTTCTCAGCCAAAACTGCCAGAGGAAGATTGCGACACTACCGGAGGTCAGTACATCCCACTGGAGCCCTAGTCTGCAGTGGGGACACCACAGCTGAAAGGTTTGAGGGTATTACGGTGTCTGCCTCCTGAGCTCGTCTCCGATCCCATCGTACGTCACTGACAATATCAGATCCGACCACTGCAATGCTGTGCAGGACGTTCGTGTCTATACAACTGCAGTGAATAAAGTATCTTAATCACCCAGTGAGAGTGTCATCCACAAAGCTCCTTAGTCTACACCCAAGCATTTACTGACTTTACATATGATGATGAGTTGGTGCAACTCTAGTAGAGACCACAACTTGTCTTCATATCTGCATTATCTATTATTTCTGGCTTACCTCAGTTCCAACAGGAAGTATGGTGTTCCTCGGTGCTGAGAAAAACTTAACTGATAGAAGAGACGGATGTATTGTGTTGCACTGTTTTAGTTGATGCGCTGCTACAAATCCATGTAATGTCTTCAGTGATTTAAAGGATAAGCAAGGAATTATTTACACCCACAGATCCATGTGACTCAAACACAGGACAGAGAGAGAGGAGGGAGCGCTGAGACAAATTGTTTTTACATGCTTCAGTGGAATTGTCTTGTAATGGTCTAGGCCATTGACCATTAGACCTCAATTACTCACCTTCTTATGTGCCCTTGTGTTTCTCAGCTTGCTTTTCGTTGTAGTAGCTTGTAAAATCTGCCCTTTTTTTTTTTTTTTTTTTTTTTTTTTTTTAATAATTTTATCTCATTAGGGTCCCTGTTTTCCAAGTCAAATGGTGATGCAAATGAGCGCCGTAAAAACTGATCTAACCAGTTTGGTGCAGTGAGGTCACTGCAGGCTCTTGTTGAAAGAGACAGCAGATATCACTGCCACTTCCAGGCCTCGCCCATCTTCGGCCCGGTCATCACTCGGCCCCGGCACATGACGAATCTGCAACCACACACACACACACACAGGTCTCATTGTTGGAGCCGTCTGCGGTCGGGACATCTCTGTCAAGTGGGTCTCAGGGCAGAGCTGGCTGTAGATTTGCCGAAGCGTAGGAGCGTGCAGGGGAAGAATGCACTACTCAGAATCAGTTTCCTTGGAATAATACAGTTCATGTCAGTGGATATCACAGGGACATGGCGAGGGAAGGACACAAACTGATTTGACACAAGTAAAAGTGATTATACTAAAACATCACATGCAAGACTACAGTGCAGTACAACAACTTATCTGTGTTTATGTCTCTTTCAACTAAAGTCCGCCTACCAGTTTTTAAAACGGAGTGAACATTAGTACAATGCTGTCATGGTAATGTCAGATTTTTCCACCCATGTACTTCCCTCGTGCTGCATTCCTGTCGTTTAGTAGCTTGACTCATTCCAGTGGTTAGATGCACCGACTTCTCAGGAATGGATGGAACAGTTTAGTTCCCCCTTTGATGCATTCACGATGTAATGATGAACGGATACACTTGTCCAAGCACGTGCAAGCTGCTTCATAATGTAAACGCAAGAGGTGTTCATGCAACTCTTTCTTTTTTTTTTTTTTTTTTTTTTATCTACACCTGCGAGGATGTTTTACATCTCCATCCATATGTGTTGCTTTCCAGATCAGCACATGAGTTTTCTTTTGAAGTCAGCCAGAGTTTATTAAATCTTTCCTTGGAAGTAAGTGCATGCCCCCGTTGCCACCGAGGACCCAGCTGTTCAAAGTGCTCTGCTGTGAAGTCGCCGGGAGCCAGTCGTTGCAGAGGAAAACTGGGTTGCATGCAAAACCTCACCTGCTTCCTTGCTCAGTTCTTGGTCCCGGTGGGACGCGGGCGCTCCCTGCTTTCAGAGCTTGTGTTTTTATCACGCGGTGGTTTTCTCATCTGTGAATACGTCTCTTTTGTATTTTTTTTTTTTTTTTTTTTTTTTTTTTTTGGGTTACAATGCTTTGGGATCCAGCTGTCTTGTCAAGTTACTGCTTTCAGGCCTTCTAGAGATACCGTCAGGGATCATCTGTGTTTCTGTGGATTTTGACCCAGCTTAGTGTTTGGATACATTTTATATCCATCTTTCTCGATTAGGGATGCTCGTGTTTTGCCTGTATTTTGACTCTGTACATCAGCTGCACTCATGATGTGTATTCTAGATAACCTACGTGCCGCGTTCGCTCTCATTAGCCTGAGCCGATTTGGCCTGCTCCTCCCGCCTTGGTATCACATTATCTTATGTCAAAGTTTTAGCAGCACCTAAATCCCCTGGGAAATGATGTAGCTTAAAAAAATGCTCCTTCCTCCTCAGTGTTGTAAATAGCAACTTGAGGTGCGGCTTATGTGGAAAGCAAGTTGAATACAGTGTGAGAGTAGATAATAGAGCTGATACTGGCAGAGGAAACGTCCCTGGGTTTTATTTCAAAGATCCGTGCCAGACAGATGTAATGAACACACATCAGCTTCCGTGAGGAACAGAAACCTGAATTTAGGGCAACTTTTAATTCAGAGACGCTTTACAAAGGGTTTCCCATTGTCCGTTTAGAGACTTTATAAAATGTAGAAGGATAAAAAAAAAAAAAAATAAAAAATAAAAAAAAATCATCAGCACTTTTGCCACCGTTTCATGGCTTTGAAGCTGATTGCTCAGTTAGTGCTCAGTGAAGTGGGAGGCAAAGGCTTCTCAGGGAGCACAGTTCTTGCATTGAAGGGAGGGTTTGACAAGACGGGCTGCTGCAACTCTAAAAGTCTCATCTTTATGCCCGCCAGTGACTTCTTTACTTAAGGAGCAAATTGAGTTTGCATGCTTTGATAACTCATTATGGTGAATGCACAGGGGCATTTGTGCAAACTTGTTTTCATCTGCAACAGATTTTGTTTGTGGTAGTTGTGAGCGTCAACATGTCAGAGTTGTCATTTGTGTTTCCAGTTCATGCATGCAGTAATTATGAAATTGCTGTTTTTTTTTTTTTTATTTTATCACTTAGAGATATTTAGATGAAACTCCCAGAATATGCAGTTGCAACCCGATTTTTAGTTTACATATACAGACATGAAAATATCTTATTTCATCAGATGAACTGAACTGAATTCCTGCCCAAACATTTCAACTGTAACGTGCCGCTCATCTCTGCAAGACTTTCATGTGTAAATGTTCTGATTGCAGTGCGGCGCCTTTGAGCACAGCGGTCTATCGTGTCTAAGCGCGCTAGTAGCTCAGTGGTGAGGAGACGCCCTCAAGTTGTCAAGATGTTGCCCTTGCACCTAACACACACTGTCGGTATAGAGTCCTAACTTTAACAGACTGCTTGAAACAGGCCGCTTTTAATTATTTTTTTGTTATCTCAGGACCGGCTCAAAAGCCATTGCAACTTTAAATCTACAATATTACCACGAGATTCATGTTTATTTATCGTAAACCGACAGAAACTGTAACTTAAGTTATAGCATGTAACAATTAAGGATATCCGATGTGTCATGATAAGCATTTCAAGTCATTTCATGCCATTTTTGTCTCTGTTGTGCAGAAATCGTTTTTGCGAGCTTGGAGTGTAGAGCGCCGACAGAATTATCTCCGTTACTGTCCTCTCCACCTCCAGCTCTGAAATGAGTCCAGCAACACTGTTCATATTAAACTTTATGGAGGAAAATCTCTAAAGAGCTGCTAAAAACAAACTGGGGAGTTGTTCTTTTTATGGTTAATGAACCTAAAAGTAAATAATCACCTGCAAACAACGTGCATTTATATAATAATTAGGATAACGGTGATGATGACGGCAACGCTGCCACCTTTTTCGGCTTACTTCGAGCTGTTCTGGTCAGATACAGCCCCCTCATGATTTGGATACTCCTGTCCACGTGGGACGTATTACATGTCGTTATCCGCGTACATGCGCAGCTGCACCGTGCCGAAACACATCTTTTCTAACCATGACGGAGACGGGGAACCGTGCATCGCCTGAGCGCTCACACAAGGTGGACACAACAGTCGCTTGTTCCACGGTTACGATTTCCTAGTTTGATTTCACCCTAAAGAACTAGGTTTTGTTTTGTTTTGTTTTTTTTAGTCAGCATCAGCCAAATAAAAGAGATTTTTTTCTTGTCTTTTTTTTATGTTTGAGCTACACTTGTTGATTATATGTTAGTATTTTATATAAACTCCTACCATCCAGCAGCATTTTTATGGCAGAAGCGTGTTATGAGAAAGCTGTAATTCTTAAAAAACACTGGAGTTCCAGGTGTTATTAAAAAATGGAAAAAAAAAAAAAAGTTCTTTGTTTTTCTTTAATAAAACCAGCAGTTCAGGTTTTATAAAAATGTAGAAAAGTAATATTTTCAGCTACTTTCATCCGGTACCTCTTTGTTTCACAAAATCACTGCACAGTCGGCACACTAAGATGAATTATTACGGCGATATGAAAACGGACTCTTCTGTATTTATAGCCCACTTGATTTACTGTCCAATCTCACACGAATAGCAAATCCTGCATGTGCGCTGTGGCGCACGCCGTCATTTTCACAGGCGCGTCTGCCTGAAGCCCCGAGGAGCGTTAAAGCCAAAAGTGACCAATAACTGAATGCCATCACTTTAATCGATTGATGAAACCATTATTGTTATGTATGTCATGTCAGGAAAAGGCTGTAGTTTTATCAGATTATGTTCAGAATGACACTAAATTAAATTTGTATCCATTAAAGCATTAAAATGTTAGCCCAAGGAAAGTATTGCATCACAGACTCAACAACTCCACGCGCTCTTCATGGAGGCATTAAGTCAAAAGTGAAAAATAATCTGGCTCTATGTATGCTTTTTTTTCTCTTATTTCATTAAATAATGGCATTTTAGTGACATTCATTTCACAATGCTATATATGCTCACTGTTTCACAGAACTGTATTTCATTATACAATATTTGCTCAGTATGTAATACTTGGATGGGTCTTGAAGAAGAAGATGGGCTCAACCTGAAAAATATGGAGAGTGATTCAGTATTCTGACTGTAATCTTGCTTATTATTTATACGCTAAGCCAGGGATCTTGGAGGCTGCACTCTGGTGTTTTTAGCAAATGAAGTTCAGTTGTGAACACTAAAAGGTGCAGGTCTTCACGGCTCGGGTTTCTCTGTAAGTTTTACATCAGGAAAGGCGTACCGGGTCGCCCATCACAACAAAGGCTGGATGTTGTCACTGCTGCATCAACCTCCTGAGTCACAAGAGACGAGTAGAACCAGGTTTTAAATAACATATGCTGCGAGTGGGCGACCTACTCTGAATAGATCTAGACTGATGTCATTTGACACTGTGTGGAGAATTTGACAATATTTCCATAGCAACCATCTTGATTTTAATGGAAAACAACAAGTGGAGACTAAAAACAGACAAATGGATAAGGTGGAGGGCAGTCTATTTGTGATGCCATGACTTTTACAGGCTATAAAGGTTAATACTTAATCTTTTATTTTTTAATTTTCTTTTCTTTTCTTTTTTTGGGGGGGTGATATTGCTTTTCGGATAATGCAGAAATGTTTTCACGCAACTCCACAGTGGCAAATGTATATTTGCACTCTCTTTGATGTGCACATGCTCACCCGTCGCATAATCTTTTTGCATGCTCCAGGATACCAGAGGGTCAGGCGGAAGCTGGGTCCTTGGCTGCAGGAAGGCTGCGCTCCTTAGAGGACCAGTTAACCAGAGCCAAACAGAAGATACACAGCTTCCAGAAACTCACTGGAGATGGTAAGTCAGGCTGCCTGAAGGGCTGGAAGAAAAGGATTAGGCATAAAGCATTGAAATATAATAAAATACATCACAGTGAAAGTGTGTGGGCCGACAGTTTATGTCATGAAACCATTCAGCTGCTCTTGCCTGCAGCGACAACCTCAAGTCTAGTCCAGTGAGCAACCCACTGCAACGCCACTGCGATGGTGGCAGAGCCGCATCATCAGCGGGCCGGGTTACATGTGCGTTTGCTACTCTAAGTCAGAGGAGCAGGGAAGCTGTCAGGTAAACGGGAGGAATGTGTGAATGAAGTGGAAGAAGTGTGAATGCCCCACTGGGAAAATGAGAGTGAGACGAGCGAAAAGAGACGGAGAGAGGAAATAAAAAAGGACATGTAAACGCGGAGGCCAGCGCAGGGTCAGCCTTTCCATCTTGCCACAGGGTGGGAAAAAAAAAAAAACAGCTAAAAATACCCTCCAGCTTTTTTCCACAAAGGTAGGAGGTAAAAAAAAAAAAAAAAAAAAAAAAAAGAGAAGCGCAAGTGTGAAAATGAAAGTTAAAAAAAAAAAATAGAGCAGTGCCCTCGACACCGGCTCCCTCCTCCTCCTGCTTGAGGCTGCACTTCTTTTCCCTGTTTCGTTATCTGTTTTTCTGTACTGAAACCAGAGCAGGTAGTTGTTATCCGTGTGTTTGGAATTCCTGAATGAAAAACATGAGATGATGCACAAAAACGGTAAAAAAAAAAATAGGTTGGTTACTAAGGTCAAAGCAACACCCAGGGAGAGAGTATGAGAGAATGAAGTCGGTTATTTTTCCAAGCCAGGCTTTCCGTTATTGAGTTATTTATGCTTCCATAATCTAATGTGCGGACAGGCAAGAAGACCTCCTGACATCATCGCCTGGCCTGTTTCTTCTTGCACTGTTCCTGTGCAGCATCATAGATGTCATTGATTGATTGTTTCAGATTCCAAATTTCTGAAAACCTCAACGTTTTGTGGTGAGCTGCTGTTGGACCTGAGCTGTCACGTCTCCCGTCCCCTGCAGGCCCTGGGCCGAATCAGGAGGAGCTGCGGAGAAGGGTGGAGAACGGCGTTAAAGAGTTCTGGTACTTTGTGCGCAGCGAGGTGAAGAAACTGGCCGGCGTCGATCCCATCGAGAGGCAGAAGTATGCTGACACGCTCCTGCAGGACCTGGGACATCAGGAGAGGTGAGCGCGTTTTTACTATTGGCCGTAATTAGGAAGCACAGACGATGAAATCAATCAAATAAATAAGCTAAAGATGATAATTGCTGTTACGGTCGCAGTATCCCAGGAAATTTACCCGGAGGGATGAAGCAGACGTGGCTGATTGCACCTTTCAGGCTGAATTCTTTCAAATAACCTTAACTAGTTAGTTTACAAAATTAACACTTTAACAGAAAGCTGTTTTTCTCCTGTTTTTTTTTTTTTTTTTTTTTTCTTCCCTCATAGAGACACATTTAACCAATCAACCAATCAGAGTTGCGATACAAGGTGCATCCTCCAGCTGCATCCCGGGTGGAGTCACTCATCCTTTCATTCAAATCCCAACACTTTGTAAATCAAGCAATACAGGGTTTTTTTTTGATGGGCTGAGGTATTTAAAAGATCGTTTGTGGGGGGGGGGAGAGAAAAAGGCAAAGAGCTTCAAATCCACTGTGCATAAAGTTACGTTTCTCTGAGTAATTTTGCTTTTGCTCCACATAATTTATGATTTCCAGAACAGTTTAGTCTTTTTTTTTTTTTTTTTTTGTTTATACATTAAAAACCATTTCTCCCCACAAAAACCAATTCGACAAAGTAATTATAATGTAGAAGATCATCAAAAGATCATAGATGACCCTGGTACTAATTGTCTTATCTGCGCACCGTGGCTCCGAGGCCTGGTAGTGCTCGGAGGATCATCTGGGTGGCAGCTTTCCACACGGCTGAATGAAGAAAAGCCTGGTGTCTCTCAGCCAAGCGGCTCCATTGTCGTCCTCCCGAGGTGGTTCACAGGACACTTTGTCTGAATCATTGCTGCAGATTTCCAAAGACCAATTCCTCACCCTGTTCTCAGATACGTACGCATATAGACAGATTTTCACAGGCGTTCACTTTCCGTCTTCATCTCTTTTCCCAGAGGTTAATTTGTATATTCTGCAGACATACGCCGAGCAGGCCAGGACAAATGGGGGGGGGGGGGGGGGGGGGGGGGGGGGGGGGGCAGTGAAAGGTTTGACTTGAATAAATGCGCAGCTCCTTCATTTAGATTCCGCTCAGGAGGGGCGGTGGCAGTCGTATGGGGCGAAAATAAAAATGGAGCGCTTAAAGAAACTACGCCAATACTCACTTACTTCTTGCACTGAACAATTATCGCTGCTTTATGAAGAGCTTTTCTGGATCAGGTTTCTGGAGGCAATATTCACTGTCAAAGTTCAAATGAAACGCCAGCAGAGGAGTGTCGTCGTCATAGTAAACTAAACGCACAATTAAAACAAACTAGCTGAGATTCCAACTTAAATCACTTGTAATGTTCAGGGGAGAAAAGGAAAGAACTGAACATCTGGCAGAGCACCATCTGTTGATCAGGATCACGTGATATGAAGTCGAAGTAACTGGCTGATAACTGGCTCACCGATTTTCTTAACAGGCTGGATATCGAAAGAGAGAATTGCACGTTTTGGCCAAAAGACTGAGTGTAATTAAATACTGCATTTCTGCGACTGCTGTTCAGATCGAAGCTTCTGAAAGTTAGATGCCTAAGACAATGAAAGCACATGCAGTGTGAAGCAAAATCCCCTAAAAATGTGCTTTAAGAAAGTAAGATTGCAACTGAATCTAGATTGATCGATTTAAAACATTTATAAGAGCCAATCACATATTTGGGAGAAAAAAAACAAACTATATAGAGCAGGATAACCAGGACGGTATGGTTGCTTATGTTGTTTCATAAACACACAGATGCACAAAAGAAACGAGGCTCGGTCACAAACTGGATCATGTGTCATAGAACAATACTCTGGCTCTGGGACCGCCTCTGTTTGTGCCCGGCCCTTCTCTCGCCTGACCCGTTTATATTCATGATGTTAACCTGAGACTTTTTAATTGGTATTCGTGCAGCATTAGAGATCCGATGTGCAGCTCCAGTTTCAATATCTGCAGACGGGAGTCGGTCGGACGCTGTGGGGATGCCCTTAAGCTGCGCACATGCTGAAGACGCACACGCACTTTACACACACACTCACACACACACTAACACACACAACGTGTGCATAATACAGCAGGGTTTCATGTCTTTGAGGTGTTCCTCTGTCGTTCCATCAAATCCCACAGGGCTTTTATCTGTTGATTCCTTCTTGCTACATCCTGCAGCCAGCCAGGTGTGCTTTTCCTTCTCCCAGAGAGTTGGTGATGGCTCCCCTTTAAGGAGAGATTCAGATCCATTCACACACACTGTGGTTCCTGCTTCAACGTGTGACAATGAGTAATGACGCTGTCTAAGTTAGCTTAGAAAGGCACTATTCACCATGCCACAGTGTTGAAAAGAGACGCAGTATGTTGATCTCCTTTTGTGCGTGTGAGTGCATGTGTGTGTCTTTGCATGGGCTACTGAATACTTGTATAAGAGCTCCGTCACACAGGATGTGACTGATTTGGGTCGAGAAGTGAGTAATAAATTAATCTTGCATAAGTAAGTGTACGCGAGCGCCCTCAGCTACATATATCAGAACTCACGGGCATGTTTGTGAGTGGATGGTCATGACGTGATGCAGTGTGTGACATGTACACAGATTTGCTGTCAGTGGGATGTAGACGGCAGAATTAATCCAAAAGAAAATGCTTTACCTCCAGGGAGAAGCTGCTGCTGCTGTCAGTCGGATTCAGAGAAACAAGACTGTCTTTAAATATCATGAAAGAATGTCGAGTCTTAGGAATCCTTAAGACATATCCAATAGACGTGTTTATCCCAACTGTACTTATCCTGAGGGGAGCACCCTTATAAATATGTAACTACCTTTTCTCAAATATTTTGATTGGCTGAAGCAGAGACTCGAGGTCGAACGTTCCCTTGCTTTGCCTGATTACCACAAATCCAACACTGATTTAACGATCAAAACCTTAAAGCATAACAATACCAGACAAGCATGCTTTGCAGGCTGACAGCCCCACATGGAAACTTTTCAGAAATAATGACAAACAAGCATGTGGCTAAATATGTTGACAAGTGGTGTTTACTGATTCCATTTCCGACCCATTTCCCTGTTTTCGTCACCGCAGGTTTCTGCACCAACGTGTAACCAAACATGTTTTAGACAAGCACAAAGCTTGGTAAAAACATATTTTGCATTTAGATACAGTGTTTGCATCGGCTTGAACCTCGGCCTTTGCATATTTCGCGATATAAAGCCGCAAAGTCATTCCCACAGCTTCCTTTTTTCTCCACTGGTGCTTCAGCAGCTCCTGTCTGATTTCCTTATCAATTAGTTGCCTCATTGTTACATTTTCCGGTGACGTCATTCTTCTTTTTCTTCATAAACTTTCTTCTATAGTTTCCATAAACCAACACGATTTTTAAATCGTTTGAAGTTTTATCTAAATCTCAAGCCAACAAAAGAATAGTTCACAAACCAAAGGATGCATTCTTTGTATCATTTAAATGCAATTTATTAAAGTGTGAACTTGTGTCTGTAGGTCCATCATGACAGACTTGTACTACCTCAGCCAGGCAGACGGAGTTGGCGAATGGAGAATGAAGGAGGCTAAAGACCTGTCGGATCTGGTCCAGAACAGAATCACCTACCTACAGGTATCCGCCTAAACACCTGGGGCACGGCCAGCTGGCCTGCGTCCTCACCCGCGCGGGTACATTTAGACATGGCTACACCGTGATCCGTGTTTGACTCACACGGATAAGCGCCCTTATGCGTTTTTGAGCACATCTTTCATAATTGCTTGTCTCATTTGCACCATCCATAACTGTCAGCATCAGTTTCCACAAGTAGCAGGTGGGGGGAATGATAGCAGCCGGTTTCAGCTGTCAGATCTAACAAGCGGGATTCTTGTTATTTGTCAGCAGCTCGGCGTCAAGCGCATGCACACACACGCGGCAAAACACATAGGCGCTTGCAGAGACGCAGGATAACAGATCTGCAAGCATGCATATGCAGAAATGCAAAATGTCTGTGCGGTAAACAAGCAGACAGTCACATGCTTGCTGAGGCTTAAATAGATGCACATTTGTTTACAGCCACCACCACCACCCCACACCTACGTACACCGTCACACAACCTGAAACGGAGGACACATCCATTCGCCGCAGCCGCAGCGGCACCGCTCCCCTTTCCCCTGCTCTGTTGCTGCCGGGTCCTCGGGTGTGTGGGTGCGGCAGCAGACCCTGCAGCATTAATGAGCCGATGTGTTTGATGAAGAGGACCCACTCGGTCTGGCTGGGCGGACACAGCACCTCTAACAGCTGCTGTCACCACCGCTGAGGGATCACACCGCTCCACCAGCTGCCATCACTAATTCATCACACACACACACCGTCATGCACAGATGGATTCACCCGCACCTATGCAAGCACTTGCCACACACATTCAACGACAGGATTGATGCACATGCTCATATGGAAAGAGATGGTGTGTGTGTGTGTGTGTGTGTGTGTGTGTGTGTGTGTGTGTGTGTGTGTGTGTGTGTGTGTGTGTGTGTGTGTGTGTGTGTGTGTGTGTGTGTGTGTGTGTGTGTGTGTGTGTGTGTGTGTGTGTGTGTGTGTGTGTGTGTGTGTGTGTGTGTGTGTGTGTGTGTGTGTCACATGGTCTCATGCATTCCCATATGTACACACAGAGATAGAAAGACTCCGTCCTCCTGTCCCGCTGTCTCTCCCATCCGCACCGGCTTCTCCCTTCATTCCTGGTTTAAACAGCGCCGTCTCTACGTCCGCTCCATCTGTCCACTCGCATCATTCAGTAACCATGGCTCCTTCAGATGGAGCCTAGTTGAACAAGCTTTCAATCTATTTTTATGCTATGAGTCTTTGTATAGCTGTGTTAATTGGTGGTTACCAAGACGGCATTTTTATCTTGGTAGATTTGCTATAAATTCCCTGTAAATTCCCAACACAAGAATTATTCCTTTTCTTGAAATTCCTGTAATATAATAGATGTTGGGATCAACACAGGACTACATGTGTTGATCTAACTCGTACTTGCACCTTGATCTAGTTGGGGCTCGGTTTTGCTTCGTCCCCACCTCTGCTCCACGTTGCCTTGGGAACCTTTTTTGTTTCCTTTTCCCCAGTTGTCTGCATGTATATTAATGGTTAAAACCACATTAGGTATACAGGTTGTCGTGATATTGGGCTTTATTTTAAAAACTGACCAGATTCTCCCTGCCATTTCCTCATCTGTCATCCTGTCTTATTTATATACTCTGTCCTGAGTGACACGGCTTCCTCCAAATATAGACCTTTCATGTATTTTTAGCAGAGCGGACGCCTTGCCTAGAGTGGCTGTAATCAGCTGCAGTGACTGGGTCATTACAACTCACCGAACAATAAGGGGAAGTATAACAGCCAATGTAAAATTGCAAAGAAATTCAGGATTTTGTCCTCTGTGGTAAATAATGTCATTAAAATATTCAGAGAATACAGAGGAATCTCTGTATGCACGGGGGCAGGGCCAGAGACTACCGATAATCAGACTCAGACTTCTTTTCAAGGGTCGTCTTATAACTCGGGGACACGGCGTCCTCTGATCTAGTCTAGGGTTAGGCCTTGCTTATATCAGCAAGACGATGTCAAACCACATTTTACAAGCACCTCAGCAGCATCAGCAGCATTTGAGCATTTTGGGTTAGTGTTTCTAATATCCACATCCACCCATCATTAATTAGAGCCAAAACACAATGTCTGATCCTATATCTGCATAGACTAGTGTGAAATATACTTGTGAAAATACCGCAAAGTCTTCATTCCCTCAACAGTTTTCTTATAATGGGCTATATTTAGAAAGGACAAAGACCTACAGCTTCCCTGTTTGATGCACGATCGTGTCCTTGAGAGACAAAGACACTGGAAGAGAAGGTGGACGCTGGACCACACGTATCATCCTACTAATCTTTGAACGTTTTATTAAACACATATATTTTTAATGTCTTCCTGGCATCAAGTTCAAACTGACAGTTTTATTTGAAAGTAGTCGTCATAATCGTCGTCACGGTCAGTCCAACCAGGATTCTTGTCCGCAGCAAAAGCCTGAAACTCACCGTATTCTTGTTTTGCCGGAGAAAATGAGGGCCGAGCCGATAAACCTGAAACGGCTCGTTGTGGTTCAGTTATTATCACCTTTATAACATTTGAATCCTGGTCGACTCCCTTTCACTTGCAACAGTTTTCACTGGTATTTTAGTAAAACTAGAAACGTTAAGGCCCCGCAGATGCATCGGAAATGGTTTTCTATTGACTTTCTGAATGCAAAAGTGGATCAAATATACAGTCCAACCTGTAAAAATGCAGTTTGAGAGCAGTCATCAGATCACGCTCAGGACTGTGAAGGCTGAAAACGAACAACCTTGTATAGCAATATTGACATCTGAATTGCCGTTGCTGAAAAAAATGTAATTTAGCATACAAAAAAACTTGGTTTAATACGATACACTTCATCTTGATATGATTTTATTGTCATAATATTAGACGTTTTTGAAGTCCGGGTCAGTAAAACCGTTGTGGTAGTCTAAATGAACCAATATCTAAATTAAATGCGTAAGATTTGTTACTGAGAAGTGTTCTTCATAAGACAATATTCATTAGCAGAATTCAAATCCCTTTAAATAGGATGAATTTTATATGAACAGCTTAACCCATATAGCTTTTTTTGCCAACACAGTAGCAGCACAGAAATAGCCTTCAGATATGCTGGAGTCTCTTTAAACATCTTCAAGTGAGTAAATGTGCAGATCACAGGGGGTAATTACCTGAAGTTACTCTTTCAGCTCGGTTCTGGTGTTCTTCTGTCTAGTTCTTCCCCTAACTTGGTTGAGGGTTCATCTTTCTGTCAGGAAATTGGTAATTTAATTCCCAACTCCACCATGTGTAAAAGTGTCCTTGAGCACGACACCGAACTCCACATTACCTCCCGTGTTCATGTACGCGTAGAGAAGCTGTGCTTGGTAAAACCATGCACCGTTTGGACTATTTACCCTTCCTGGATCAACAATATCATGAAATTACTGCAACAGCCCCTGTGCTTCCCATTCAAAAGGAAACGCAGTTTAAACAATCACTTAACCTACAGTAAGTACAGAGATGTACTGAGAGGCTGGCTGTGCGTGCATCTGGAGTCATTACTCCTGAACCGTCAACGTGCTTTCAGACTCATTCCAGTTAACCATTATCTACCCAGACTGGGATCGCGGCTTCCAGCTCATGCAAATACGGTGACGGAGGTTTTTACACAGACAGCAAGCATGTGGGCGGCCCCTTTGCGTCCGCTGCCACTGAAGATTATTTGCCGGTTAGCCTACACCTGTTGGGGAAGTGGTGAAGTGGCAGCCTGTAACACAGAGGGAATACCTGTGTGTCCCGTCAGCCCAGCGACTGTTGCACTCTGTTCATGACATTGAACAGCACTGGTGTTAACCAGCGTTGTGCACCTTAAAGACCCTTTCCTCTGTTTTTCTCTCGTTTTCCTGTTTTTGCACCGCCTCTCATTTGCACCCTGTCATTTCATCTCCTGATTTAATCCTCTTGTTGTTTTTTACTCATCGCTTCCCTTTCCTTTCACCCTCCTTCTCCTGTCTTTTTTTTTTTTTTTTCTCCCCCCTCTCCTCCTCCTTTTGCGAGTGCGTGATAGGCAGAGTTAGCCGGTGGGTGTCGGGTGGCCTGATTACTGTGAACCATCCACAGCTGCAGCAGCCTAATGAGGAAAACACTCCCATCAGCCAGTAATTGCTGTTTAGGAAGCTGGTTGGCACCAACGTTGCAGAGTCACTCAGACCGGCTGCAGAGCGGATCCCACCCGGGTACTCATCGGCAACTCATCGGCATTGCAGCGTGTCACTCCATTGGTGTCCTTGTCTTTTTCCTGTCTTTTTTTGTTGCGTGTGTTTTTATTTTTTACAATTCTATTTAAAAAATTAAAGTGGCTCCTGCTTGATCGTGTTTGTTTTTTGTTTTTTTGTTGTTTTTTTTGTTTTCTTTTTTGCCCCAGCACCTCTTTCACTCATGATGTTGAAGACAGTTTCCAAGTTGAGGAATGAGAATGTGTTTTGGAAAGGGAGAGGAAAAGTATGGGGGGTGTATGCGAAAACAAAGTTGTTAAAAGATAGGAATGATGAGAGCTGGGAACCAGGGGAAAATATTGTGAGGGGCTTAAGAAGAAGACAGGAAAGGGAACAGAAAGCAAAAGAAAAAAAAATTGGACAGTGAATAAGAGAATGGATGAGCAATAAAAGAGATTAAGGAGGAAAGAAATATTAAAGGATAAAGCCTCCAGTATTCTATATTTTTCTTATTGTTAGCAAATCCCAGGAAAAGACCAAACCCAAGAATGAGTTTGTTTGTGCGTCTCGGTGGCATTCAGCCCGTTTTTAAAAGGCGCAATACGTTTCCAAAACAGCTATTAAATAACATTTAATTTATTAACAAATAGCACCCAAACAAGAGCCGGCTATGCGTTTGTGGAGCACTACCAGCTACTGGATTTAATATCCACGGGTGAAGATGCATTTGATTAAACGAAACTAACAACAATTATATTTTCATTATGACTAAATAAACTTTTTATCTTAAGAAAATTTAAATGATGCAATATAGATGACTACACAGACGACGCTTCTTAATGTACAATTTGAACATGAGGAATAATTCTCCTTTAATAAGAAAAAAAAATAGGTATATAAAGATGAATTGGAAAGAGCGACAGAGAATGAAGTTTAGGAAAAAAAATGACATGTTAAAAAAAGAGAAGACAAATTTGGGTGAAAAGCGTAAGCAGGCAACATAAAATTACAGTCGAGTATGAGCAGTGGCAATGGAAACCAAAAAAAAATAAATAAATAAAATATATAAGCCATGTCTTATTACAAGTCAGAGAGTAGGTCTCGGAGAGATGCGAGGTGAAAGTGGAGCAATAAAAAATGTTGAAACATTGCTTTCTTCTCCTGCTAGAACCCCCCAGACTGCAGTAAGGCGAGAAAGCTGGTGTGTAACATCAATAAGGGCTGCGGTTACGGCTGCCAGCTCCACCACGTCGTCTACTGCTTCATGATCGCCTACGGCACCCAGCGCACGCTCATCCTGGAATCTCACAACTGGCGCTACGCCCCCGGAGGCTGGGAGACCGTTTTTCTGCCCGTCAGTAACACCTGCACTGACCGCTCAGGAGCTTCCACCGGACACTGGTCAGGTGGGTGCACGCACGTTAAGAGATCCAACCAGTCCAACCAGTCCAAACAGCCTCCCGTGTGTCTGACTATCGCAGCCAGAAACGGCGGCTTGATTTCTGTAAGCTCGCCATTCCCTTCACTCCCAATGTCTGATTTTGAGAAAGTTTAAATTCACTTCCTGTACCTTTTTTTTTTTTTAGTGCCAATTTTTCAGGACTAAACCTCATCGAGGTGCTCGTTTTTCCATTCCAGCCCCCGGGCTGTGGCACAGACTGACCATGATTTATTTTATTTCCCCATTAAAGACTAGTCTTATGAAACAAACATTTTCTCCCCTAAAATCAATTTGAACTTCAATATTTAATACTGCGTTGGACACAAAAATTGTATTTTTCTAAACACACTAGTATGTGGCAAGGTTCTTTTATAAATTTTAAGCAGACAGTCAATAATATGTGTCTAGTATTTAGTCCTAAATGTCTACCTTCTTAAGCATGAAATCCTAAGCAGCTCCTCCGAGGATTGTAACTATCAACGAGAGCTCTGAACATGCAATTATCTTTCAAACAGGACTTCCTGGTTCAGATTTGACATTTTTAGCAGCGCCTGCAGCAGCACACCCGTCAGCACACCCGTCAGCACACCCTTGTGCTATTTTCCGAAGAGCTGCTGTCAATCTTGGGAAAATTTGAATGTGTGCAGAATATTTTGCACAAGTCCTAAAGCATGGACAAAGATAACATATGAGACATGAATGTATATTCTTATTTATTTATTGTTGCAGGTTCAGTAATCAACTTCAGTCTGAGCTTCTAACACATATGTGTCACTTTCAACATTGAACAATATCTGAACTCCAGCTGCTTGAACGTTCCTGCTTTAAGAGGAAATGGACCCCCACTAATTAAGACGTTTCCAGAATCGCCCATGAATGGACCAAAATTGTGACTGTATAATTACTAATACTGAGCTCAACAGTATATGTGTTTATTGAAGATTAGTAAAATCATTTATTTTTTGGGGGTCTCCTTGTTTCCGTCTCGTATCTTTAACGTTGTCATCGCTGTGTCTCGTTGCTTTATGCGACCTGTCTTCGCTCCCTTCCCATCAACTCCTCTCTTCCCTCTTATTTTCTGCCTGTCATGTCCCCTTTACCGATATTTAATGAGTTTCTTCGGTGCAGAACTGTGTGTGTGTGTGTGTGTGTGTGTGTGTGTGTGTGTGTGTGTGTGTGCGCGTGTGTGTGTGTGTGTGTGTGTGTCTGTGTTTAAAAGCCACCTCCTATAGATCCTTATATGCCATATGGCTGCTTTAACCCAACCACGACCTTGCTACAGCCAGCCCTTCCTTCTTTAGGCCTTTCTTGTTTGCCTCATGATATCTTACTATTTGCAGAAAAAGTGATTTCTTCTGATCAACCCAGCTAAGTCGATTGGTGTAACTAACATCAGCCTTGCTGTGTTAACACTATGCATTCTTAAGGACACTAGATCACAAAGGAAGCCTTGGATTAATAAAAAGGTATTCACCAAATATCTCATAATTAGTAGGACTGCTTCTCAGTGCTTGGGACATGACTGTGTTTTTAGATGTTGTGAATACTGATTGCCATTTTCTAAATTCTTTTTTTTTTTTTTTTTTTTTTAACATTTGGAAATGTCGTTTTGTATTTTTTCTGTGTCTACTCAGGAAAGGTGACTTTTCTCTTTTGTTACTTAATATAGCAAACTGACAAAATTCCAATTTCCTCATATATCTTAACATGGCAAGCCCAATTTCTTTTAAGTGTTTCCCAGCGGGAGGTTAGACATTTATAGACTGAGAGAAGATGCATGGTATATGTGTCTGTGGCGGGGTATTTCTGCCAGGAAAACATATTGCTTTGGGGGAACATCAAAGATAGCGATGCAGTCATTATGGGACCTGCTGATTTTTTTTTTTTTCCCTTCTTCTTTTTCTTGCAAATGTGGAATGGGAAAAACAAAACATTACAGGGAAAAAGAATCCACATTGAAATGATCATAACACACATGGTGTGCGTCTATGACATGCTCTGCTGCAGAAGTGGAAGAGCACGTGTCTAAAATAAAGTAAAGAAGAAAAATAACAAATGAAAAGAAAAACAACTTCTATTAAAATAAAAAAAAAGAAAAAAATGTGCATACAATAAGGCCTGGATGCTGATTCTAGTTTTATTTTAGCTGTTTCTTAGCTGTTTACCAAAATTCATAGAGATTTACAATTATAAATACAATTATAAAAGTGGATATTCTCACTTTTGTTTTGTTGTTTTTGGACAATGGTCAGGGGGAAGTTCACAAAGGACGATTGAGTAATTGTAGCTCTTTAAAATATAAAGCCATTTTTTTTTTTTATAAGGAGTTCAAACGTAACTGGATAAATTAATTCAACCATTGATATATTGATTAAAAAATTGTCAAGTTACATTCAGTGACTGTGAAGTCTGGAAACCATGGACATCACTGAAAATTGGATTTCCCTCTCTGTGATGCTGCGCCAGACCCTTTACTGCACCATCCACTAGTTTTCTTTAGTTTGTGCGTCTTTGGGCCTTTAGTTTTGGTTTCAGCGAGGATCAATCACGTTGAAATATAATCACTGATTTGGCCTTCGCAGAAGCAGCCCTGGAGGTCTTCTCAGCGGTGGCCAAACTCTCAGCAGTGTCTGGACGATTGTTTATATTTGCTGTGAAGCATTGTCCAATGAGCTTTAATGCATTTGGCTGTATCCAAACAGACAGTATATTCCCGTACGCTTCAGGATTCATCAGGCTGCTTCTGCCTTCTGTCACATCAGCGGTAAATAATACTTGCCCTGCACTCCAGGATACTACGCATGCTCATGCCATCACACCGCCACCCCTACACGTACTGTCACAGTTGAGAGTTGCTGTGGGTTGTGTTAATGTCGTTTTGCTGACAGTAATCAGCATTTCCAGACACTAATATATTGAAATGTATTATTTCGAGTCCAACAACATTGTTTTATTAAAATAAATGAATAGAAAACGCTTAAATGTTGTTAATCGGCCACTAAATTGGCATCTCGGGTAGTAAGGTTGGATCTGGATGGAAAATATATTGTTGACGGAGTGAATGCAGGGCATGCTGTAATGACCCACCATCTCGTCCTCTGTGGACATTCGACGGCAAAAAGTACATCTTTTTTTGTGTGTTTGTTTGACTTTACTCTTCTCGACATTGACAGCACTCAACAACAGATTCCAAATCCTTTTTTTTTTTTTTTTTTTTTTTATTGACCTGGCCTTGATTTGACACCCTTTACCAGCTTATTTGATGTAGGATCAACATCACAGTAACTCGTGGCTGTTTTTGAAACAGCTTTCGGCTCAGCTGTCCAAATTCCACTCGGAAAACTGGGAAGAGTCCTCGTTTTAACCTTTTAAAGCCTGACATACGAAATGTCACTAAAAAGTGTTGATTATATACTGGAATCAAAAACACTTTAAATGTTTTATTCAAACAATTTCTAAATTATCATTTTCCTTATTATGAATTCACAAGGTTCATTTTTGTTTTATTTTCTTGTTGTTTTTTTTAATAGTTTTTTGGTTTGTATGAAACTTTAAGGGGATGCTACAAAGGTCTCAGAAATGAATGTACCAAATATGAATAATCTTGCATTATAGGGTTCAACCTGAGAGTCATAAACGGCAAGGATATAATAAATACGTATTGATATTATCCATAAATAATTATTCAGAAGTATTAGATCTTTGTATCCAAGTATTCAGGTCCAGCCCGCGCGTTTAAACGCCGGTGTATTTTCTTACTCGGTACACAGTTATTTCAGTGAAATAAAGAACCCGATGAGTAAAACGGCACATTAGCATAAACCTTTTATATTTAATGGACAGTAGAGATTAGAACCACTGCGTCGCTGCTCTAACGCACCCAACTTAAAGCACACAGAGAAAAGCAGTTATCTTGATCAGAGAGCTAATTTGCTAAAGACGGTAAAGTCCTTTGAGCTTCTCTGTAGGAACATCTGAGCCCAGTGTGAGTCTGAAAACAACAGGAACATGATATTCCCTCCCATGTACCGAGCGGAGCCAGAGATTCCCCCCGCGTTCATAAACTCTGTTTCAAATGCGTTTCGGAAAGGAGAGACTCCATATTTCGCGTCTGGATGGTATCACTCTTGTTTCTTCCGTTTCATAGCTTCTTATGAAATATTTATTAGGCACAGTTTTCATCACAGGCTTACACTTCTCTTCAGGAATACTGTCATTCAGGAGCCACACGCTGAAAAAACACGTTGCCTATGTGAAATCCGTGCAGAGGCTTTACAGCTGAGACGACATTTAGAGATGCTTTGTGGATGCACAGTTATTAATTAGTGGGAATAACATATGGGGGGGGGGGGGGGGGGGGGGGGGGGTGTGTGTGTGTGTGTGAATGAACAAACAAAAACGACTCCTAGATTTACTTCAACTTTTATTTTATTGCAGATTTCTGATTCGGGGTTGTAATTGCGTAGCAGCGGGAGGAAGACGTGCTTGATATCTTTACGTTTGTGCCAAGAAGTACATGTCTGAAAATATACCCATTCCCCTTTTAGTGAATTACGCCGTTATATAAGCAACGACAGATCCGGGAATATTTTTTTGTGTTCAATATTTAATGTTTCTACCAATTCATATTCAGTTCACACTCCAGCGCGCAGACACAAATTTAAGCTTGTTTTTATCATGTTTTTAATGCGCCCTCTCTGCGAAGGCCAGTTTTAATGACTCATTATGGTATTTATTTGGAAATGTCTTATGAAGGCTGTGTTTGCAGTTGTATTGGCGCCTTTCTGTTGCACTTATCAAAGCCATTGTAGTGTGACAGAGTACAGACCTTTTACTTTACGTGTCTTTTTTTTTTAGGGCAGGATTTTCTTAAAAACACACATGCTTGCAAACTTCTGCTCGTGGTTTGAGACTGAAATAGAAAGAGAGAGCGGCGACTGCCGCGCAGAGACCTTCTGCCGACGTGTGATTAGCGCTGGCTTTCTGTGTGTGATTAAGAGTATGAAGGTCTTTTTATTGTTCTAGTCGAACCTACATGAGTAAAAATAATGCATGCAATAGTAGTTTACATGTTGTGCCTGTTTCATCCCTGAACTAGGAGCTTGAGTTCCTCCTCAACATACTCTTCTCTGGTCCCTTTTAGGGGAGGCTCACGACAAGGACGTCCAGGTTGTGGAGTTGCCGATAGTGGACAGCCTCCACCCTCGCCCCCCCTACCTTCCCTTAGCGATACCGGAGGACCTAGCCCCACGTCTGCAGCGTCTGCACGGTGACCCGTCCGTGTGGTGGGTGTCCCAGTTCGTCAAGTACCTGGTGCGTCCACAGTCGTGGCTCGAGAAGGAGATCCAGCAAAGCACCAACAAGCTGGGCTTTAAACATCCCATAATTGGGTAAGGCTGCTCTGCTTTCTGTGTCTTGTGTGTGACCCTGCCTTCGTTTTCCGTGGCTATCGTTGTTCCAGGTAGAAAACAGATGCGAGGAGAAAGGAAATAAAACTGAACCAGAGCTCTTAACAGCTGTGGTGGGAAATGAACAGGACTTTGGATGAGGTTAATGCAACGGTAGTATAATAGTATTAAACGTACTTTAATGTGATCATAGTGTTTTATTTAGTTTTTCTGCACCTATTTCTTTTTTCAAGGGTTCTTGCTTTCTTTCTTGCATTGCTTTTTCTTTCTTTAAGCAGTTTGTAAATAGTAAATGATGCCCCCCTTATACAGTCGGGTTTGTTTGATCCTGTTATGCCAATGCCAGACCAAATTCTTCATCATTTATTTAAAGAACCCGCAGAACTACATCCCAAAAGCAATTTTAAAATAGGTAAATCTAAACCTGACAAGGGAGGAAGAACTCTGTCCCTGCATTAAAAATAGTGCTGTGCTAGCTGCTGTTTAATCTTCAATAAATAATCTTCGTTAATTAGGGCTGCCTCTCTTCCACGTTGTCTTTGTTGTCATCTAATCCTATGAACATCCCAAACACAAAAATAAATTAATTTTTCCGTGCTATTATTAAGGGCTGTCTTTCTAGTCGGAGTGAATTATCCTTCTGAATCGCCGTCCTCCACTGTCATCCAGAAACTCGTGAAATACGTTAAAAAAAAGCTACACTTGTGCTTAGATGATGACGGTTATTTATTTTTTAAGTTGACCCCACATACACATTCCTGTTTTATTATGGACAATCATCTGAAAAACAAAGTGTTCCCTTTTTTAGTAATTCCAAGGTTTTACATGTGATGGAAAAAGTCTTCTGGCCCTTAACAAGTCTTAAACTTTGCTAAAAAATGTGTTTCATTACTCTGGGTTATTTATTAAAAAAGAACGAAGGACCTTTCAGGACACGGATGGTAGGTTGTAGAAGCGACAGTAGGAGTAATAACTGGGAGTCATTTGTTTCTGTGTGACATCAGTTTGTCACATCCTCGTGGAGCAGTTTTAGTTGGCTTTTGTTGATGATGTGCTTCGGTTCATTGAGGTTTGCAGATGTTCCCTGAAGGTCCAAGTGAAGCATCTCCGCCGGGTTGATTTCTGGGCTTTTAGCGCTCTCATTCTTTTCTGTCGATGCGGTTGTGTGCTGATCAAGCTTTAGCTGTCCGATAGAAAACCTCACATTTGACTCTGGACCACTGAGGTTTACGGACGCTGTCACTGTCGACTTCCTGGGTCGTGTTCAAAACGAGGCCGCATCATCACCAACCATCGCTTGATATCCGGATGAGTTTTCACCAACTGTACAGCTGCTCGTCACGGTCAAGCACATGCACGTTGACGTTCTTTGTCTAAAGGAGATAGTTTCTGAAGTCTTCCGGTTTGTTCAGATGCATCTTTGTAAACCTAAGCTGTGTTCTGTGTTATTTTTAGAGATAAAAGCCTTTCTCCTGGCAACGCTTCCAAACACAACATATTTCTGCAGTCTTTGTGTGACTGCAGAGTTATGAAGTTTTAACATTTCCCATGCTAAGTGAGGCCTGAACGCTGCAGAATCTCTGGAGCTCCATCTCAGTCACTTTATGAAACCGACTTGTTTTTGTTGTCGTTTTTTTCCGTAGTTGCGTATCCGTTTGAGGTGATCAGTTCCCATGAGGTTTGTCCCTTGTGAACTCTGTCACGGTTCTACTTTGACCAGCTTGATTGCAGCTTTCTAAAAAACAATGAGAACATGTTTGGTTTTTACTTCTTTACTTCTTGCTGAAGTCCTTAATTCACCATGTTTATGTTCTTTCTGCCAACGTTTCTCGAGTCATGAATGATTTTTCTCACCAGGGTCAAGTAAGACTTCGCCGTTAATTCTCAGGAGCTGTTTTATCCCGCTTGGATAATCGAGAGGGGGGGGGGGTTAGAAAATTAGAACAATATACATAAGAATTGGTGAGCTGACAGTCATTGAAAAGTATATGAAATGACTTTCACGTACTTTGCTGAGATTGTATTACACTCCCGTGAGACTGACTCCACCCGCCTGGTGCAGGAAGTAGTTTAAAACAAACGTTAAAACTTATTGTTGAATAGTGTGCAAAATCAGCCTGGTTTAGTTCTGTCATCTCCTTCACAAGTCTCACATCCACGTTCTCTGCCAGGTTCGTGCCCTTCATAGCTTCTTTTTGTCTCATCTTCTTTGCGTTTAGCTGCAAGCAATTGTCACTGATCTCTCACACTCTTCCCATCCTGCTCTCTTGTCTCGCTCCTTTTCCGTCTCTCTGGTTTCTGCTGCGCTCTTTCATTACCTTGGTAGCTCCATCTCATTCTCCCATCCTTCTTTGACCTCCCAGAGCCCCTTTTTTTTTTCTTTTTTTTTTTCTTTATCCCTATTTCCTATGAATCCTCCGAACTTATTCAATCTGGCTTTCCTCCCGCATGCCCTCCTTTGTGATTTTCTCCATCTTCAATTGTTCACGTTGCTCCAGGATTTATTTTTTTTTAAAACATTCTCCTTTGTGTTTCTCCCACTCTCATAGTTTTCCATACATCGCTATCACTGCTCTTTGTTTCCTACTTTTCCCTTTTCCTGCACACTCACATATCCAACCCTTTTCTCTCTTCAGTTCACTTGGGGAGAGGTTATTGAAATGAAGCACTGAGTAGAATAAAGTTTTGCATCCCCTTTGTACCCGCTTCTCTTCTCAGTTCTGCATACAGCAAAGTCACTCTGCACTGGTGCCTGTGTGCTTTTATCAGCGCCGTGGAGGAAGGCAATACAAGCATGTGTGGAGAAAAGCGGGGAGTGAATGTTAGGCGTTAAAGTGGGGTTGAACAAAATCCTCAGGGATGTTGCGAGAAGAAGGCATAAGAGCTGTGTTGGTGGGAAAGATGGAAGCTGATTGAGAGACTACAGAGAGAGAGAGATAGAAAGGCAGCTCATCCCCAGAGCACCTGATAACTGCCCCCACACGCCTCAGTCATCGCCGTCACTCTCTCCCTGCTGCTCCCTTCGGACCAGAGTAACATGAGGGCTAGGAGCCATGGAGTAAAAGCTACCATCAACAGAGGTCCACAATTTAATGCTGCCTAATGGTGGCCAGAGGATAGTCGGACAGAATGGGAAAGTGGCTTTGCTGCTTCTATTCCAGACGCAGCTGCATCATCACCATGGCAATGGTGTTCCCACTGGGTGAATTTACTGTGCAACTGTCAAACTGTCTCCAGGCCTGTGAGTTCCACATGATTAAAACTTAAAATTATAATCAGAGGATTACCGAAATGTATAAAAAAAATTTTTTTAAAAGCCTTGTTTACATCAATATATATATATATGAATTATATCAGAAAAAGGTTCCTTTTAAAACGGCTAAAAAGCAGTTTTTGAGCAAGAAGACATCAACGCTTTAGCGAAGTAAGTTCTCATAGAGCCTAATTGAAATGTGACACCTGGGTGTCCATAACGCGTCCCTATGCAAGAGGACGGGGGTGAGACGAGGTTGGACCATAAAATGAAAACAATCTACCTAAAGCACTTGAGCTCTGCAGCCTCATGTGATAATTCTCCATGGGCCCATTCAGAGCTGATATTAACGTCCGTCCGGAGCGATCGCTTCAGAAGTAGAGAGAAAAACGGTCTGTTCGCATATGGAAATAACATAAATCTCCACATATGTCTCGAGTGACAGCTTGTGACGGGATCTCACTCCCCCGCTCTATATGCAAATAAGCAAGTACACCATTTCCTCCTGCAAAAAGACCAAATGTGGCGTTTTCTTTTAACCTGCACTAGTCTGCGATTAATAGAGGAGAAAAAGAACACCTTTACCTGTTTACCAGGCATTAAATACTTGGTTATCTAGAAGTCAAGTAAAATCTCCACAGATCTTAACGTGACTGCTTCATGTTAAGTTGAAAAGTGCAACACTCTGAAATCAAAACATTATAGCATTAATATGAAAACACACGCCGCCTTTGGTCGAATGATAATGCCAGGTCTAATCGGGCCTTTGTGTTCCCTTTTCAAGTTAACATCCATGTCAGAGGCCATAGATCTGTTTTAAAATACCAGGAAAAAACTGCAGAATGCAAAATAAATGACCTGATAAGAGCGAGTGGGCGATGCTGATGCTTCCAGATGTGTTCCAAAGGTTTCTAATATGTTGCAACACCGATGAATCACAAATGCTACATCCATTTTAGTCATCGTAACACTGTGTGGCCCCTTCGGTGCATGTGCCATGGTCTGACACCTTATGAAAAATGACTTTGGTTCCGTTTCCATAACAAATGCAGCCGGAGCCGGTACGAGAACCTCCAGGGAAGAACAGGTTAAAGGAAAAGAAAAACTAATATACAAATGGGGGAAAAAAAACCCAGCAAATGTAGGTGCATCCTTACAAGCAACAAAGGCTCTCTGTGCTTGTGTCCAGACTGCTACAGCCCCCCCAAAAAAACCTGTCCAGTCGAACATCAGTGGAGACTTTCAACCGACCCGCCTCCGCAGACGCTCCACGGATGCTCTTCTGCAGGTTCGCTGTTGCACTGAAAGCTTATTTGAACACTTGTGTTGGCTGCTCCTTAATTAGTCATCATCTGTAATTATGAGCAGCAAAGAAACATCTTAATAGCAACCTTGGCATGTTTTGATGTCAAAGTACATGTTGCATAAGCAGTGATTCTATGGCTTTTGTGTATGTAATTATGAGGCGTTTTCTGACGAGTCGCATACTAATTGCAGCAGCGGCTCGTAAGCGGCGTTGTCCCAAGTTGCTGCCGCCTTCTTCTTCGTAGGCTTCTGATTAGCAGCCAGAGCCCCGAGGTCATCCCTCATTGAATAATTTATTCCATCTACATGCTGTTGTCGCAATCTGCAAGAATCAGCACTTGGCGCATCCAGTGTGGGTGTGTTTGCTGTCTTTAATGTATGCTTTCACGCCCACCACGAGAATCGCCCCGCCGTGCCAGTACTGTATGACTAGACAGGACTGAATTGAATATTGTCACGGTAGTGTGGGAGAGCACCGGTGGGATGAGGAGGGAGGGGGAGGGGGACGGCGAAGAGATACGGAGTGGCTATCTGCAGCCTCTGTTGCTTTATCAGAGAGAGAAAAGGGCAAGACAAAAAGAGGGTTTGCAGGAACAAAGAAATGCAGACATGAAAGAAACGGAGGGAGCAGGAGAGAGGCATCCAGACAAAGCCTGATGTCGAGACCTCTGTCCAATCTGAGGCACGCAGACCAAATGAAACGCTCCGATGTTCATGTCAGCCACTCCCCCCCCCCCCCCCCCTGTGCTCGCCTGTATCTTTTGGGCTGCATTTTCCACGTAAATAAAAGAGAGCATCCCACAACAGTCGCTGACTCATATCTTGCCAGTGGTAGAATTAGGAATAACTTGTTTATCCTCCTCCTTTGAACCTGCGAATGACTTCTTTTTTTTTTTTTTTTTTTTTTCCTGCCTCTGCCTCATTCTAACAAAAGAGACGGAGGCAACCTTGAGGTGTGAGAGGAGCTGTTTCAATCCCCGTCAGCAACTGTGAGATCCTGAAGAGATGAAAGTAAAATGTAAATTCATCACCTAAAGGTGTCTCTGAGAGGCTCCTGACCCTGGATGCTCCATGACCAGCCGGCTCAGTGGGAAGCTTCCCATCTTAAACAGTATAGAATTTTCTTCTTTATCACTTTCTTTTTCCCCCTCGTCTCAGATTTGGATATTTCATTTGTGCCCTTGGCTAGAAGTCAAAATACAGGATGTTTTTGTAATCAAATCATTGTGAATAGAATAAAATTTAGTCTCAGCAGCCACCGGTTCAAGAGATGCTTCTGTGTCAAAGGAAGTTTTCGTTCTAACTCACCTTTTTCCTTCCTTCCTCCTCAAGCTCTGCTCTGTTCATCAAGTGACACCTCTCTTTCGCTCTCATCTCTCCCTCTCTCTCTCTCGTCCATCCTTCCTGGGAGCAGTGACAGGGGAAAAAAAAAAAAAAACCACGTAGGGCCAATTACTTCCCCTTCAAACTGTCTCTCCGTCTCACTAAATTCTTAATCACCCTCTTTCTGTCACAGTTTGCTCGTTCATTTTTCTGGTTTCCTTTCGTTCCCTTCCCACTGGGAAGATTCCCAAACTCTAAAAGTAAATTGATGTTTCTTTACCTGGTAGTCAAGGAATCATTGTGAACAAATCACAATAGTGTGGCATGACAATTAGAGCCCTTTCTTTGCATCTGTTAGTGTTATTTTTGAGTTCAGCTCCTTTTTTAATGGAAATGAAAACAGCCCGGCAGACGTCAGGTTAAAACCGCTGACTTGTGTGTCCAGACGGGGCAAACCCGCCCGCCAAGTAAATGATGGAGAAACGCTGCGAGTAAAGTCAAACTTACCATGTTGTGTGTGTTTTTGTTGAGCCCAGCCAATACACTTCAAAAATGTTGGTGTGAAAAGTAAGTTGTCCCTTAGGACGCATTTTCTTTTTTTAAATGAAAGCAAACTCGAAACAGTTGATATGATAACACTAGTTTGGAGGTGTGGTTTAGAGCTACTTTGATTGATTAAAAGTCAACGTAATCCCATCAGTCCACAGTTTGACAAATTGTCTACAGATGTCTAGTGGACGGCCAGAGCGACACGTGACTTCAACGAAAAACCTAAATGAGATGAAGAACCCAGCAGAATCGACCAAAGGCTTGAAGACGACACTGGAACAAGGCGACGTCTCTGTTCAAGAGTCGACCATCCTGTTTTTAAGAGAGCATGTCTACGGAGCTACGGGAAAATAATTGAGTGTACTGATGAGACAGACGTTGAACTGTTGGTTATGTTTCCCAGCGGTGAAGTATGGTGACGGTAGCATCATGGTGGTGGGCTTGCTCCGCTGGCCCCGGGGCAGCAACTGTCCTGCTCACGGAAGCAGAAATCTCTGCTGTGGTTATAGTTGTGAGCCACATCTGTGTCCTGTCTTGGCTGTGCGCAGTGTCCATGTGAGGAGGACGGATAAGGTGGGGACGGAGCGGCCTTCCACCCGATAGAGGTAATACATGATGCACGTGGAGGAACAGTTCCAGCATCTGGCCAGACGCGTCACCTGTCGACAAGAAACGGGTTTACCTGGCCACTGACGATCCCTCGCTGCTGCAGGAGGCAAAGACCAAGTCGGTGTCCAGTCAGCGCGTGTGTTGAATGGGTCTCCCACAGTTATAAGTTGCTGTGTAACTTCTTCGTGTTCCTCTCAGGTATCCGGAACTACGAGTTCCATCAGCGACAACTCTATCTCGTGGTCTGCAGGCCTTCACAACCGCTACACCGAGAACTCACTGAGAGGGGTCATACTGGACATCCACTTCCTGTCCCAGACCGACTTCCTGGTCTGCACCTTCTCGTCACAGGTCAGCCCGCGATCCTCGCTCTCCGTATTAGGACAGTAATCGGTCGTTTCAGTGTGTTCTCACACAAAGGATGAAGGTGAGCAGCAGAGCGACGATGGCGTTCCCAGCCGATCAGAGTAGTTCTTAGTTTAACCGTCAAAAGACCAGTGTCCAGAGGTTTGAGCCTCTTCATCCACAAATACGTGACGTTGTTTTATATAGCCGTTATATAGAAGTGCAGCCAATTTCATTCATAGAATCCCACGTGGCTATCGGGTTAAATGGTCGTAAAGATTACTGGATAACGAAAATAAAACAAATGTATTCGTTAAGCATCTTACAAAGGTTTATATGAAAGCCAGCCAGAACAGACGGGTAACCTTGTCGGGACCGAACGAATAGATGAAGACGTGGCGGTTATCGGCTGATATTTTCCACTTTGTCACAAGGCAGACGAGAGCGGCTCGTGTAATGACACTCGTGATTGTCAACAAGCTCATTGTCCTCTTTTTCTCTCGCATGTTCCAAAGCACAGAAACAATCAGCCTGTTTACTGTAAAAATCAAAGCTGAAATAAAGGTCTTTGTCATCCCAAGTCCGGTTTTATTGCAAATTACAGCATGAAGTGAAGAAAAGCTCGCTGCCATCCCTGAAAATAATGTGAGAGCTTCTTAATTCCTGTTCACATTCTCGGCTTATTAAACCGCTTGAAAGATCTAACCGGGATGAGTCACTTAGTGCATTTTATCCCTCTTTTATGAGGGAGAAACGGAGCGTGCATGTCTGACAGCGAGGAGCTCTTTTGTCCATCTTCGTGCCTCTGCAGCAGTGTCCCGAGGACATTTATCAGGCTTTTGCATTTACACGGCAAACTACAAAAACAATCCCCGTGTGCATTCATTTGTTTTTCCCAGGTTTGCCGCGTGGCCTATGAGATCATGCAGACACTACACCCGGACGCCTCTTCCTACTTCTACTCCCTCGATGACATCTACTACTTCGGCGGTCAGAACGCCCACAATCAGATCGCCATCTACCCCCACCAGCCACGCAACAGCGAGGACATCCCCCTGGAGCCCGGCGACGTGATCGGCGTAGCCGGCAACCACTGGGACGGATACTCCAAAGGCATCAACCGCAAACTGGGCCGCACGGGCCTCTACCCCTCTTACAAGGTCAAGGAGAAAATCGAGATGGTGAAGTACCCGCTGTACCCCGAGGCAGACAAACTGCTCAACTCTCAAAAGAAGTAAAAGAGGATCATGGAAAAAAAAAGAGAGAGAGTGTGTGTGAGAGAGAGAGAGGGAGAGGGAGGAAGGAAGGAGTCTCCTGTTCCAGGGAAGGAGGCTGCTTTTGTACAGAAGAGAGGCGCACTAGTTGCGCTAAGCTGAGAAGAAAAAGAAAAAGCCTGCACCCAGGGGTGATGGGAATGAAAATGCACTCTGCGTGTGTTTGTGTGTGAGCGCGCGTGCATGTGTGTGCGTACGAGTGTGCTCTTGTTGTGTAAATGCCTGTGCATATGTCAGGTCATGGAAGACTTGCACCCACCCGACACCAACTCCCCCCTCCCCCCTCGCCTGACGTCGCAACATCGGGCCTGTAGAGACGTAGACACGAACATTGATTTTGAAATAAAGCAAAGAAAAACAATTAAAATCTCCACAACTGACTGAGCTCTCCCTCCTGATGCAGCGCTGGGACTACTGTAAGACTGGCACGCTCCGGCGCCAGCTTCAGATCGATGAATGAAAGGAAAAGAAAAATAAAAAAGAAACTGGCAAAAAGTGTTTTGATTTTTATTTAATTCCTTCCAGTGGTTTTGATTCTAATCTTGCCTCTTTTTTTTTTTTTTTTATTTCTTCTTCTTTTTTGTCCTGTTTTTTCTTTTTGTTGCTGAATGTACTGTACCCTCCTCTTCTCGCCATGCCCACTCCTCCTCCGCTCACGTCATTTCTGTGCTTCCTCCATCTCTTCTCTTCATGTGCAATTAATTTTACGAAACCATATTGTGCTTTTATCAAGTGTTTTAAATGGTCTTAATTTGTATGTATGGGACTTGTGCATTGTATACTGTACAGTGTGTTTGTGTGAGAGAGAGAGAGCGAGAGAGAGATCAAGAGTGCCTGTATGCGTCCGGAACCACGTCAGGAGTCGGTGCCTGGTTGTCGGTGGGGCGTGTTTTTTTTTTTTTTTTTTTTTTTTTTTTCTTTTTTGTATCTGTGGCTTTTCCCACCTGACTCTCTTGTCCATGTGGTCGGCGGGAGGCTGGCAGAGCCGGTGGGGACTGTCCTCAACCCCCAGCACTTGGTACAAACGTTGACCTCCAGCCGCTCCGCTGGTGAACAGCCGTGATGGTTGTGTGCGAGTCTGGTGCACGCGCTCACTGCAGAACAGAAGAAGCACTCCACTCGGATCATGTCCTCCTTCGGCATCTTTGCTGTCTTTTTGTCCAATTTTGTCATTTAATTCCTTTTTTTTTTTTTTTTTTTTTACTTTGCTGTTTTAAAATAAATGAGCAAAATATATTCATGTTTTTAAAAAAAAAAAAAAAAAACGCCATGTCTTATTGAACTCAAACTCCCAATCATGAAGGTTTTTTTTTTTTTGTGTGCGTGTTTGTTTTTGTTTTTATTTCTGAACTTATGTTCTTGGGCATTGTCTTTGATAACCACAGATCAAATAAACTTGAGAAACCAACACGTTCTTCATCCTGTTCACCATCTGGCTCCTCGGTCCTTTAACTGGCTGCACCTTCTCCAAACTGAATCCAGATCTCTTTTTATATATATATATATATTTATATATATTTGAAGATTCCCGAAGGGTATCCATCAATTTTTGACGAGCGAGACTCATTACCTGCAGTTCATGTTTTGATATTCTTCATAAAAAGGGAGAACATGTCTTCGCATCTCCATCTAATATTATTTAATCACGGAAGGATTAGAGCTTCCCAACTTCAAAAAGCAGCAGTAGTTTATTTTATGAATCATTCCGTAAGAAAGTGGATTCATTTTCACAGCGTTTCAGAGCAGAAGCTGTCGCCGAGGACCGCGATCAGCTCCTTCAACAGAGACATCATCATCCGTCTTTCAAAAATGGGTTGTGACAGCTACATGACGTTTCTTCTGCAAATATGAGACGCGTCTTCCCGCGGAGATGCTGGTAGGTGCCTCGGCGCGGCGTCAGCCGACTTCCTGCCCTCGTCTCGTCTTATTTCCCACTTCCCGCACGTCGCAATCGTTTATGATCTCGTTCACTGTGTCTTATTTATGGCCCGTCTTGTTTATTCTCTTACTCTCGGGGCTTTGGGAGTTTCATTATAGATCCCTCTTTAATTCCGATGCTGATCTGCATGCTTCATTGGACGCCCATAAGGAAAGCCACAGCGCTGGCAGAGGAGACGAGTTGTTTTGTTTTTTTGTTTTTTTTTTCTTTTTTGGTGTGAGTGAGGGGGAATAACAGTTTTATTGCCTGCCCCCCACCCCCCTTTTCCACCCATGCTTGAAAACAAAGCACAACCAATTTGGGCCGCTCCGAGAAAGCGTTTTTGCAGCGCAGACGCAGCTTAAAGCAGTTCATTGAGCATCGCTTTTCACTGGAAATGAATCCCCTGTGGGCCTTTTAAACGCACATGCTTACTGGAGGGTACTTTAATTAAAATACACTCGTCGGTGTCACAGCGGCCTGCTGCAGTCGGTTAAGAGAGATGTTAGTTCAGTTAATTATTCTTTTAATTGGTCAGCTCGCGATAAAGAGCATTCACGGATTCAACAAGTAAGTTCTGGGTTTTTTTTCCCCCTCTTTTTATTTATTTATTTCTGGATCTCCCATCTATAGATGTTTTAAAAGAGGAAGTCTTTTCTTTGTGTGTGTGTGTGTGTGTGTGTGTGTGTGTGTGTGTGTGTGTGTGTGTGTGTGTGTGTGTGTGTGTGTGTCTCCACATTTTTGCACCCAATTACTCTTGCACGTTGCAACAAAACACCAGTCATCCTGAGGTACTTTTACACATAAAGCGAACAAGTTCAATGCATTTCAATGAGGTTCAATCCAATTCAGTCCAATTATATTACAATCCAGACTACTTTTCCGTAATCCAGTTATCTAATTCATTCCAACAGAAAACAGCCGAGCTGAAGAGCCCGAGACTGGATCAAACGTTCACTTAAGTTCAATCCCTCATCCATCCCCAATCCCTCAAAAAGGGGAACGAAACACAAAAATCAACAGGGAGATTAAAAAAAAAGGAAAAAACACGACCTCTAGTAGGACCAGGCTAGGAGGGGGGGGGCAGCCATCTGCCTCGACTGGTTGGAGGTCTGACATGACGGGAAAGAGAACGATGTTAAGTGCAATAATAAAAAGAGTAACTAGAGCGAGTGAGGAAGGAGCCCCATGCGTTACGGGAGGTCACCCAGATATCTAGACCTGCAGTCTGCAGGACTGCACCGGTGCAATACACGTGAGCACTTACATTTCACGCTGTATTCCGTCTTATTTTGCCACCGTGGGATCTCTCATTTGCAGCAAAAGCAGAGGTTTGTCTTCGGGTATCATCAGTATTATCATTTATTTATTCAGTCCTCACCATCGCTGACGATGAATTTATGTGAATCGGGCAGAAGTCACCAAAGTGCATTTCACTTTTATGCACATTTTAATGTTAATGTTGGGTTTTTGTTGTATTGAAACTGGGAGTAAGCAGGGTTTACCAGTCTGACACGTCTACTGTAACAACTGTAATTTATTTAATGTTATATGCGCGGCAGCTTCCAAACGTATATCGGTGCGCCATCTCTCTGGCAAAACGCCATGCCCTGACTTTGTTGTGTGCCAGAAAACATATCACTGTTTCTAATTCTACTTCTTTTAAGCACAAAATGTTGAGTTGCTGTTTCTATATACTTAATGGAAGAAATGTTAACAGCCCTTTTTATTTTTACTTTTTACCCTTCGGTAAGCTGCAGTGGAGAGTTTCTAATTAGCAGCTCTGTGAAGCAGGAAACGCTCGTGTCAGCATCCGAACCTGCATGGGTAACTTGCAGTGTCTGATGTTAACTACCTTCATTTAGCAAGTTGTCATGGTAATGTTCTTTTAATTAGCTTTAAACACAATAGAGCCGAGGCTTATCTGTAATGTCACCGAGTTTTGGAGAAGGTATTGGGCAAAAGTAAATGTTGGACTGATGGCAGAAGAAGATGACCAGTTCTCAACCACGAACGTTTACTAATTATAGTTTGTAGCATTTAATTTGGTCATTTATGGGATATTTCACGTTGTATGCAACAGATGCTTGTGGCAGTTGAAGAAAAAAAAAAAAAAAAACGAATGAAAAAAGGGTCATCTTTGTTTATGTCTGCACAAAATGATGTTGCAGTGGTAGAAAGGTTTCCTTTGGAGCAAATGGATGGAGAGAGTGGCCCTGCAGGCCGACAGCGAGTGTGACCAGCTCACTAAGAGCCACTGAAGCCTGAACTGAACTGATCCGGAGCTCCTCTGCACGTCTGGACTTGCCTTCAGCCACTTCACAGCCAACACGGTGAGCGACCAACACCTCTGGACGATAACATACCCTAACTGCTCAGAGATCGCAGCTCGAAGCCAATACCATTTCACATTTCAGTGTGGCTCTGTAATTCTGATTGAATTCATATTATATAGAGATAAGCAGGCACCATACCCCCTTTGTGGAATTTTAATCTTGTAAAGGGCAGCTGAATTAATTCTGGATGACTCATGAAAAGGCGAGAGGAAATGGAAATGATTGCAGGAGTCCTGGCCGGCTCTGTTGGCGCGGCAGGAACAAGAGAAGTCGGCGCCACGATACCTGGACCGCATCAAAGCCGTGGGGAGGGACTCCAGCAAGGAGCTGTCAGCTTTTCAAAAGTCCAAGAAGATTAGAGGTGTCAGCCTTTCTCCTCTTCGCCTTAACTCAACTCAATAATCAGCAGCAGTTTGGACTCTATTAGCCGACCATTTCTAACCCCACCAGTTATCTGGACTCCCCTGTAAAACCTCATTCTATAAAGCTGATTTTTGGCAACTGGATCAGGGCAGCCTCGGCGACTGAGAGGAGCATCATCACTCAGATGAACGAACGCTTTTCATTTGGCACATTCACTACACTTCACTGCCATCTCTGCAGTATATTTATTAAATCAGTGCCTCTAGCAGAGCGGTGGCACATTGGGGCTCCTGTTGTTGCTTAAACAAGCGAACCCCCTTTTTAAATGACCTCTTAAAGGGACGATTTTATGACGGAAAACTGTATTTCTTCTCCATTAAAGCATGTATTTGGGTGCTTGAAGTGACTACCGAATCAAAAAACACTAACATAACACATCCTGAAAATACGTAGTTCAGTTCAGATACTATTTACTAACTTTCAGTCTTTTACTGCACCTTGAAACAGAACACAAAGACTCAAATGCCTGACTCCGCCCCCTAAACCAGCTGCCATGAGCAGACCTGTGAATGCATGGTTGAAAAGGGAACCGTTGTACTCCATCTGTGCAATATTTTCACCAAAGCGTGAATCGTAGACATTTAATTAAGACGTCAGCAAATGGTGTCATCTTTTTTTAAAACGTAAAACATCTTTAAAACATTTCTGTCCCTGAGGCCACATCTTGGCATAGGTGAGATCAATAACAGCTTTGGACAGCTGATAAGATGCATTAGGAAGTGGACAAGAGAGAGAAAGAAATCAAGACTTCACAGTTTGAGTGTAAAGGTAGTTTTCTCAATCGAGCCTTCAGATTTATGCTCTGCCACTGTTCCTGGAGTATTTTTGAACAAGGCCCAAAAGATTAGAATCTAATATCAGTGGGTAAATTTCACATTTTCATATTTCAAGACCTGGCAGTCTATAAAAACTCTATTTATTGCTCACTGTCAACCTACAAGCATAACAACTGGTGATGCACAACCTTAACATTTAGTTTATCCTGAAAGGAGCATGTGCACCTCTGGTTACAGATAATTGAGCTGCAGTTACTCAGCTGGACGACGCAACTATCCGTCTTAAAGGATGAATCTACAGTTAAAACAAGCCAGGATCTGTAAACACAAGAGCGTAAATGCTTGTTGGGGACTAAAACGAGGTGAATCGAAGCAGGTTTGAGTTAGAAAGGAATATGTTTCTGCAGCCAAATACTGCTAGAGCAGGGAGCAATGGACCTACGATAAAATAAAAAGCCATTTTAAGCCTCTGACAGAATTCAAAATTCTGTTTACACTTAAGTGATAGTGTGGATAGGATCCCTACAGACAATCACATTTGCATCAAAAGTTCATAAAAATGCCGGTTTGCACAGGCATCTCTGTATGCTTTTTACGATTTTGTTATAAAGCCGTACAAGTGATTGTGTATATGTATGTATTTATATATAAGTACGTGTGTGTGTCTATATATATATATATATATATATATATACATATATATATATATAATATTTATCTATTTTGTTTCTCTCTTTTGCCCCTTTTTCTCTCTTCCCACAATGTATATGAATACGTACTAGTTAACTGCATATATACAACTTTATATTGATAAATGCAGATATGTATGAGCATTTAAAATACTTCTATGTATATTCTATAAATAACTTTTCAATACTACCCCCCCCCCCCAAGACCCCCCAACATCCCCAAACACTCAGATATGCTTACAGGTAAAACAATTGTAAATAGAAAGCTCCTCCCCCTTTTCTCTGTCCTCTCTTTGCTTGATGGATCATGCCGGACACCTTCAGGTGGACACCTGATTGTCCACCTTTACTCTTTAAAGAACACGTTATAGACTCATTTAAACACACATTACAACACACACACACCAGACTGCACCCACCACTGTCTCGTCTTTCTTTCTTGCACTTTCATGTCCCACCTTTTTCTAGTCTTTTCACATTCCACACCCGGTAACTTCGGCAGAATATTTATACCCCCTTCTTTTTCTTTTTTTTTTTTTCTTTTTTTTCCAGGGATCAATAAAAAATGGTTAGATTGTCATAAGGGCTGGTGAAGGGAAGACACTCGCACACACCCACAAAAAAAAGAGAAAAAAAAGCCATACAAGTCGTCTATGAATAACTGTTAACAGATGAAAAAGAAGGAGAGTTCATGGCTTCAGCTTCTACAGAAATGGGAGACACTTTTTGGGACAATTTCAAATCCTCAGTCAACCTAACCTGCATATTTTGGATTTTGGCCAAAAGCCTAGTGCCTGAACTCTGATTTTTGACTGATCTAGTCCACAGTTCAGAACAATGTAACTCTCAGGCTTTTCCCATTAACATTTATTTGCTGTTTTGAGGCAAATCTATATTTTTGCTTTACAAAGACTTCAAAAGATTCATAGAATCCAGGGGAGTATCTGAATGAAAGCGAGAAGCCTGAAAAGCAATACTGAATGACCATGAACCTCAAACTTTCAGGTGGCGCTGCATTAACAGCGGGGGGAACTCTGTAGTGGAAAACACCACCACTTCACAAAAACCACTCTCAGTGAACATAGTTTCTGCCTGCGCCCACAAATGCGAGTTAAAAGTCTGCCATGCAAAGATGAGACCATAAATAAACAAAATCCAGACACAGTGGTCGCCCTTCTCTGTCCCCTTTCTCATTTAAGATGGACTGAGGTGAAGTGGAAAACTGTGCTCTGATGAATAATGGAAGGTAACTCTTTAAGGCTAAAGAGGGGCAGGGGCCTTCATGCTCGTTATCAGTGCACACAGTTGAAAACCCAGCATCCCTGCTGCTGTGGGAGTGCTTTACTGCAAATGGAATTGGTACCTTAACAAAAAAAAAATGTAATTACACAATTAACACTACAATACATGCTATCACTGGAGTCTCTTTTTCCTGGAGGGATTTAATTATTAATTATTTGAGCAAAACATCTTCAAGTCACCTTTTGCATGTGTGACAACAGTACAGCTCTGCGGAGGAGACGTGCGGGTGATCCGAGTCGCCTGCGTGTGTTCCAGAACCGTGACCCAATGAAAATATCAGAGGAAATGTGACAACAAAAAACGTCAATCCAAACAGGCTCTGGACTGCTGATTGGCTCAAATCTTGTAATAAGAAATAATTAACAGTATTCTTACTGTGTTATAAAGTGTTAAAAGAACAGATGATGAAGTACAGTGGTTAAGATGCATGCATCACTACTTTTTTGATGCATGTTCCTTCCTCAACGTAGAGCTGGGTATCGTCCGCGTAATATTCGAAATGGATATTATGTTTACGGAATATCAGTCCAAGTGGGAGGAGGTAAATAATTAATAGAATAGGGCCAAGGAAAGAGCCCTGGGGAATGCCGGAGGATAGTGGGATGGGTAGGATGTGTATGATTTCAACTGGATGAACTAGGTATAAGTTGACATTTTGTGAACAGAGTTCCAAAATGCCAACCAATATCCATGAAATCTATAGATCTAATTCCTGTTGTTGTACTGTAGGTGGGATCGGTAAGTGCCTGCAGCTGGTACTGAAACAAGTAAACAATGTTTACTTGTGAAGATGTGACTCATCAGTTGTTGAAGAGCTGATGATCAGCAGCTCTGAAAACCTCTGATGATCTAACATTTTGGATGTTTGCTGCTCTGGATTAAACTGTCTTTCTCTGGAGAAAACTGCCTTACCTACCATTATCTATGTCTTTCCCTCTTGGAATTGCGAATGCCAAAAGGGAAAGACATAGATAATGACCGTAGGGACAGATTTATTTCTGCACACCAGTCTGGAAAGGATTATCAAACCGTGTCCAAAAATAAAGACTTTAGTATTCCACGGTGAGAAGGATTGCTCATAAGTGGAAAGTCCTCTTAGGACTGGATGTCCTGGCAAAATAACTCTGGTAAGGTCAGGGTCAGTGCAATGCTCAGACAAATGGACACAAAAAGCTACATCTAGAATGTACAAGGCCTCACTAAACATGTTTAATGTTAAAATCCTTCACAGCGCAGTTTGAAGAAGCGTGAGCAAGTTTATTTGTTTGAAATGGTTCGCTAGGAGAATGTTCATAGAAGAAGGTTTGTGAAAAAGCATTCGAACAAACCACCGAATTTCTGTAACGATGTTCAATAGGACAGATGAGACCAAAGTGCAGTCATGTGGACACCTTGTACCTACTGTCAAGCACCAAGGTGGAGGGCCGATGGCTTGGGGTTGTTTGCAGCCACTTGACCGAGACACTTTTGTAATCCTTGATTGGACGTTGAACTCCTCCGTTCACAACTGACCTGTGTCCTTCTGTCCAGCTGCCAAAGCTTGGCTGAAACTGATTTATGGAGCACGACAATTACAAAACAAAGCAAAGTTATCAAGATGAATAAGCTAAAATTCCTCTACAACGATGTGAGACACTGAGAAAGTCATACAAGAAACAAATGCTTAATGTAGATCTACAGGTTATTGACTCTAGGGGTACATAGGGTTGCCCGCATGAGTTTTGTTTTATTTTTTGCTTCATTATTGTTATATGTTGTTTATCTGAGGTTGTATTTTAATACAAATACCCACTATAAAGAGTTGTTTTTATTCTTTACACACACACTTTGGCATTTTGCAATGCGTCCTCGTCCTGCAGACAACAGCGTGTTGCTGCCACGTGAGAGAGTGAATCCAGCTATGACAAACTGTCAGAGCGGTACGACCATTAATTCCAGCTATGCCCGCTGAAAGTTTGTAAAAACCACCAGGTGAGAAATGAGGCAGCTGCTGGCAGTGATCAACATCCATCCACCAAACATCATCTGACATATCCTTCAGTAAGGCCGAGGCTAATAACTCTTAGAGCTACTGGTTCCTCACTAAACTAATGTGAAGTGTGTAACTCCAAGAACAGGAGCAAGGAGCAAACTTCCCTCAATGCTGAAGGGCTTTTTTTACTTTTAAACAATTGTTTACATATATATTCATGGTTAGTACCATAATTTAGCAATATCCATCCATCAATTATCTATACCCGCTCACTCTTTCTCAGGGTCACGGGGGTCTGTCGGTCTATCCCGACACATAGTAGGCAAAAGGCAGGGGTCCACCCCGGACAGGTCGCCAGTCCATCACAGGGCCACATACAAGACAGACAAACAAGCACACTCACATTCACACCTACGAGAAATTTTAGACATATCAATCAAGTTAGTATGCATGTTTTTGGACGATGGGAGGAAACCGGAGTACCCGGAACCCACGCAAGCACAGGGAGATATATATATAAAATAAAAAAAATAATAAAAAAAGATATATATATTTTTTTTTATTTGATTATATATATATATATATATATATATATATATATATATATATATATATATATATATATATATATATATATATATATATATACATATATATATATATATATAAATTACGAATATATGAATAAAGCAAAAACAACTACAACAACAAAAATATATTCATATCAACACTCATGAAACCAATAATATCAGCTATAATACTATCAGTAATAATACCAACAGTAACAATGGTAGTTAGTATCATTATAATTGCCACCACCAACATCCTCATCATCCCAGGCCGCCCTGGATCCCCCCGCTGGCACGTCAGGTACGAGATCCTTTGAACCTTTTTACCCTAAAGTGTCCAATCGAACTTCTACAAAATGCTCCATCTGCAGAAGATGCCTTTTTCATGACGAGTGATCAAAGTTGGGCATCCGATTAATTTTGTAGATTAACGTATTTGCAGCAGGTCAATTTATTACAATGAAGTCAGCTTCGTTTTTAGTCTTCTAATGTGTCTTGAGAAAGTTAGGTGGCGGCATGTACCGTATTTTGCGCACGAAAAGACGCACCGCATCAAAAGGCGCACCTTCAATAAATGACGTATTTTAATTATTTTTACATATATAAGGCGCATCGCATCATAAGGCGCACCTTTAATAAAACGCTTCGCATAAGGCGCTAAAGTAGAGGCTGGAGTTACGGTGCGTTATGCATCCATTAGATGCATAACGCATCCATTAGATCAGGGGTCGGGGACTTATGGCTCGCGAGTCACATGTGGCTCTTTTGACGACTGCATCTGGCTCTTGTGTTCTTGTGTTCTTGTGCGTGGCTTATCGCCTTGAGTTTAAACTCAGCGTTGTACGCGAGTCTTTTGGTAGGAGCCATTTCAGGGTATTTACAAAAATATTAAAATGGAAATGAAACGCCAGTTTCCCGGTATCCCAGCATGCACTGCGCACTATTACGAGGGAAAATCGAGTCGCGGCTGCTTACCGTAACTGAGACCTGTATGCGTTTTAATACTGGGCCATATACAAGGCGCATTGTATTATTAGGCGCATGATCAGCTTTTGAAACGATTGAAGGCGTTTAGGTGCGCCTAATCGTGCGGAAAATACGGTATAATACGTGTCTGATTTTGCTTCATTCTGCGTGTAAATGATTCATGATGCAGCCGAACTTTACAAGAATCTCACGAGATTGCGTCTGATTTTGTCTTCCAGTGAAATCGCTCCCTGTAATTAATTGCCAGTGTTGCTTTGCCTGGTACAGACACTCTTGTTCACAGCATGTCCGAACATCTTGTGCGTTCCGGGCCTCTGGACGACCACTAATGATTTGCTCAGATGTTAAGCAATTACTTACACTATGCCATCCAGAATGAGGGCCGATATTTTACAAAAAGAGAGACCCCCAAGAGTCAAGACGCTGCGCGGGATTTCTTTAACAGGCTTTCATGCTACGATTCCATGTGGATATTGATGTCACATTTTGCAGTAAACTAATGGCAACGTGCCAACGGGGCGTCAGCTCTGCCGTACAGGGCAAAGAATGGCGTTTCCAGCAAGAGCATCTTCTATCCCTCTATGTGTCCTCGGGAAGCATGCTGCAGCAGCCTCGGCAAGCCCCCGCTCCTCCTCCCCCGCTGCTGCCTGCAGGGTTCAGCCCGCTGTGATGGCCATTAGCGTCTGGCTGAGGCAGCAGGAGATAACAGGTGATTTAAGGCCCTGTACCCCAACACAGCCAGAAAGAAACGGCCGGCTGCCGCTTATCTCCCCCTCCGCCGTACTCCACACACTTTTACATTAGACTCCCCCTATTGAAAGCCATCTGTCTTCCCCGTCAGGGTTTGATAAAACCTCCAGTGTTCTTTACAAAAGGTGGGGAGTGGGAGACGTGCAGCGCCATCTCTCCACCTGCATACTTATACACAACAATTCAGTGGGCCGCTGTGGAAGATGACAGCAGCACAGCGGCTGAGTACTTTATCCACCCTGACTTAGGGCCTGGGGCGACACGGTGGGGCTCAACAACAATAGCTGAGCACAGCTCATCAAAGATACTGTACCTGGTTGTAAAGAGAGACCTGAGCGTGTAAGATCAACCTTGCACTAATTGCAAATCAATGTTCTTGGCAAGATGGATGTGGTGGGGATGATAATTGCCTTTGGGTGCAGTTCATTAACCATTCATGAACTGAGCCGTACACAATGTACACCGTCTGTCAAATGGAAAGTTTGATGTGTCAGAACAAAAAAAAAAAAAAAAACCCTAAAAAACACACCTCGATTTTCAATTGTGCTTCAACAGAATCATTAAAACCAATAAACTCGTGAAACTGGCCTCAACAAATCGGTGGAAGCTTCAACTTCATATTTTGTTGCACGAAATTTTGAGACAAACGCTGCAATCAATCACGTCTGTAACTCCCAGCGAGACTTCCGCACCTGTGGACAGGTATTTTGACCCACTCCTCACGAGTTAACTGCTCTAACTGTCTCAGGCTTGAAGCTTTTACTTGTGCAGACTGCAAGCTGCAGTTCTTTCCAACAGGATTTAGATCAGGACTCATACAGAATGGATTTACCGAAAATGAAGCAGATATCCAAGCAAAGTTTAGCTTTCGTTAAATAAATAATGACATGGTGAAACGTATCCTGTGCTGCTGTTTCTCTTAGGTTGTTTTTATCTCATTTTAGACTCGGACCAGATCATTTTTTTATGACATCTTAACATGTAAAATCTGAGAACTGAAAAGGGTCTTCTTTCTTTTTCACATGACTGTTATCGCAGCAGATGCACAGATGAAAGCTTTGAAGATGTTATCACGTCTGTACAGCGCGAGCGAGCGAGCGAGCGGGAGAGAGAGAGAAGAGTTTACGTCAGTGAAGTCTTTCAGCCTCTGAACACTTCAATGAAAGTGACAGGGATATTATTTCTACTGATTGCTCAGTAGGCTTTGGGATGTCCGTAGACTGGTGATTAAATCTTAATGCTATAACATACTGGGCAGCCCCCAGCTGAAATATTGATTACTTCATCCATCTTGGATGTGCATATGTGACAAAATACCCACTGTCTTTGAGGCATGATAGGAAATGTCTGTTCTCAGAAGGAAAAACATGATTATTCGGAGGAGTTTGGATGTAAAAACAGAGATGGTTACATTCAGATGTGGTGCAAAAGCTGTATAATTGCCTCGTGTTTGCTGAGTAACCCACCGAGGAGGCAGTGTGGGCAGTGGCGGCCCTCCTTTGGTCGCTGCACCGTAATTATGGTGTCATTGTGCGACAGCTGAAGAGCTTCGGTAGCAACTAAAAGACACACAGTTGTCTCGTCTCGGACTTGACAAACTAAGAGAGAATACGTTCTGTTCTCTGTCCATCTACCTTATCTCTCAGTTTCCATCTTCTTCTGCATCCCTGTCCTCTTGTCTTTAAGTCGTTCGTGACCCTTCACTCCCATTAACCTTTGCCCACCTAAACCTTAGGAGACAAGCCACAAGTTAAGAATTTAAATTAACTGCATTGCACATATTAATGCGGTTCTCTTTCAGATTACAGGAAAAGTCTTAAGGTCAAGTTGCCACTGGCAGATGACGAATATACAGCTGTCTCTGAGAGGAGTGAATCAGCACTTACAGACCTCCTTCGAGTCCATTTCAGCCCTGCACTCTAATGATCGGGGAACCAGAGTGGCTGAGGATTAACATCAAGCAGTCAAGCTTTGCTTTTCTCATGTTCACACTATGCTGAAATTTGGTCTGTGAGTAATTTTGGCATATTAAGCTACGACAAAATGATCTTTCATGGCCAACATGACATAGTCCACTGATGTGAAATAAGTTTAGCTCAAACTGGGAATCTTGCTACAGGACTTTATGAATTATTGATGTCGTATATACCAGAACATGAATGTGAATGTAAGCGAAAGTATGGTTGGTGGTAAGAAACTTCTGACCGATGGTGCAATAATCATTGGAAAGGTTATTGACTGGCAGCAACGCTGAAAACCGATGAGGTGAAGCAGAGTTTGGAGCGTCGGGACCATCCTGCAGCACGGTGGTGTGAAGATCCCAGTTTCCCAGCAGGAGCCTTTCTCTACCCTGCCCAGGTCTCATATGGTTTCAGTAATCTGGCCGCCAAATGTGAAACCTACAATATGTGGGCCAAAAATATATGGGTTTCCATAGGAAGACCACTTTGTTCAGAAGGTCTGCTGAGAAGCAGCCAAAGCCGAACAACTGAAGTCCACAGCCGCAGCTTTTGTTCACTCAATAAATGATTTAAGTCCGGTTTACACATAAAACGCTGTCACTGGTCCCTGCTTTTCGTTCATATGTGTGTAATTGACTTATAACGAGTCCAAACTTAACGTCAAATCCATGATGTTAGTAATCATCTGTTCAGCATTCCCACAACTGACATTTCAATAACGCCAATAAGTTCTCTGAAATGTACTTGTTGTTTAATTGTCTGCGCTTTGGCTAAATGTTAATATCACTTGCTGCGGGACTGTTATTTTGGGTATTTATAAAATATAACGTTTGTAATCATTACATGCCAGGAGAGAGAGTAGACAAAAATGATAAATGCTTGTTCTTTAATCAGGAATATGGCGACGTTTTAAACAGATGCTCATTTGTTGTTAGAGGTGAACCAAACTCACAAGTAGGCATGAATTCTGCAAATGCATTTCAATGGGGTGCCGTTAAATAAAACAGCGACTACTTCGGGTTTTTATGTAATGCTGCATTTGACAATGCCATCTAGTGAATTAAATCATAAGCATGGTATAAAACGGCCTCAGAGACTGCAGGAGTAGGATCACCGAGTCCATCCCGAAGTGCATTTATTTCCACCATCTCTCCTTTCTCCTAATGCACATTTGTTGCCATTTGAATGAGTAAAACATACACAAAAGCTAAATTATAATTGGTCTTCATGATGTGCTACAACTGAAGTGCTTAAAAAAAAAAAAAAAAAAAATTCAAAATACAAACTCCATTAACGCCAGAAATGGGATGCGCTGTGCTTGTGGCATTTGAGTGAGAGTATTTATTCTATTCAAACGTAAAAAATGACTGCTGGGCTTTTTTTAAATACACCATTTACCTGGTCTAAATTCCTAATAAAGGTTTCAAAGGACAACTCGGCTTAATCAGTTAATTTGAGCACATTTATTTGACGTCTCCAGGTAATTATCCAGTGAATATTAGAGGAAGCAGGTATTTAAGGAGTCTTGAGTGAAAGGTATTACCTTTAAACCTTTTTCCTGAAAAAGAACTACCATGTTAGTCAGCAGAGTAATTCAGTAAAGGATATTTTCGCTGTCACTTACATGAGTTCCTGTTTCAGGTGAGATTAAAGAAGCGTGCATTTGGATGTTTACTGGATGTAACGTTTGTTTTTAATGTACAGCTAAAACCTGATATTTGATCTGCTCTTCATTTTGACAACAGTAATCTGTCGTTTCTGCAGCCTCTCACCACTCCCCAAGTTCGGCGCGGAGAGGGTTTTACATTCCAAGTGGATTTTTTATTTATTTATTTTTAATCTTCTATGCATATGAGTGAAGGCGTCGAATCTGGAGCTATAATTAGATGTGCTGCTAGATTACTGCCTCAAGTAGCAATCTCCCCTCGTGATGATGTCCTCGCCGCTGACCCGACTCCTCGCTATCATCTCGGTTGCGAAACCATTTGCCGTAATGTTAGTTGCTTATTTCGACTGTGAAAGCAACGGCGGCGTTCTCAAAGCTGCTCTCCCACCTGGTGCTCTGCCTGCTCCACCGCTGATCTTTCCATCACCCCAGTGGAGAGGCTGTGCAGAAGACAGCCGGATTGGATGGAATTCATGACTGCGTGTTTATTTTTAATCTGTCCCGCCAAGCATGTCCACATGCACTTGAAGGCTGCTGCTATTGTTGAGAGCAAAGCCCTCCTCCGCCACAACCTCCCTTCAGAGAGGAAAACCAGTGTACCGCGTCTGAAATCATGTCTGTTCTCAACTCTCCATTGTAATTAGGTTACCTTCCAACAAGTCAGCAGAAGGCATCCTTCCCACAGCACCCCACACCATCCTGACCCACCTGGCCAGTCAGGATGCTGTTCCTTTTGAGACAGGGTTGCATGCACCAGCAAATGCTGCACTAGATATATATTTACTCCATATCACTTTTGCACTTTTACTTTGTCAAGACATTTCCTGGAGAATGTATGTGTTGCACGATGGTGTACTGCAGTACAGCGCTCATAAACTGCAACTTCCGGTTTTCCAGCACGAACTCAAAAATTAAGTAAGATTAACTGCAGTTCCGTAAATGACCACTAGGAGCTCTAAAAGCGCCACGATCTTCACTGACCCCTGTGTTAAAATAAATTGTTTTGGTCTCCATAGCTAGATTTCATATCTATGACAGCTGCACTGAACTTCTATGTGCAGCATCAGGTAAAATTATATAAAGCCAGAAATGTAGGAATAATTAGTGGCATTGTCTAATGATTGACGGCTCTCATCACTTTTGCAACTAAGCACTGTTTTGACTGACTTCAGAGTTGTGAATTAAGAGCTTCTTATTTTAAAGATGTTATGATTCCTCGTGCTGTATACTGCACTAATAGACCTCTGGGACAGGTTTCTGGTTCGGCTCACAGTTCTACAGCCTGAAAGCCGATCACTGCCGGGTCAATATTGAGATCTGATAAAGGCCACATTTACACACACAGTTCAAAGATCGCTTTCAGGCATCGTTTGTATGTGGAAATGAATCTAACATGAATTGGACGCGTGCATCTGCATCTGCCATCTCAGGAGACAGATTGGACCCCCCCCCCCCTTCCCCCTTTAATGTAATTCATACACTGGTTAAAATGCAACGATGTTGAACTCTGCAGACAAAGGTGGACACCACCTATCCGTTTCTTCTTTGCTTTGAAATACATCTAATGCTTTTCTGATGTCCAAGAACGCTCGTGTTAATTGAAAACAGTGGTAGTAATTCCTTCCAGATTGATGGCTAAGCCCTCCTACCTTTTTATTGTTTAGTCACATGGTCTTGTAGCCCCTACATCCTGATCAAAGACAGCCATAAGTCTTGTGAAACGATCCAGTTATCACACCCGTGTTTGGGATACTGGCGGAGTTTTACCGCTTTACCACTGATAGCGCATTCATTATCAGGGTGTCATCTTTGCAAAGCAGTTGCTCCATATCCGACCACACAGCTGTAAAGCACCCAAGTACCCACTGGAGTGTTTTACAGCATTTTCCACAGTTGACATCTGTTTACACAGTTGGCAGTTCATAGTTGACATCTGTCATCTATGAACTGCCGAGCAGATGTCAACCTCTAAGAACGTTTACTATAAATGCGATCTGGGCAGGGGGAAAGAAGACTTTTTAAGGGTGCTATTGGCCATGCTAACTATCATCTTTTTTCATATGTTACCCTGCTCCCATCTGGCAGGCTCTGCAGATGCCTCCACTCTTGCTCCGGCAGGCTCAGCAGGAGCTTTTTCCCCGAAGCTGTGACCCTGTTGATCTTTACTTCACTCATTACTGCACTCAGTACTGTATCTGCATTTCTTCTCTGCAAAGCACTGCTGATTATTGCACAGGCTGAATGTTTTATGTTCTTTTGATATATCACCATAACTGTCTGTTGTGCAAACCACCAACTGTGTATGTTTTATTTACGGTGCATTCAGCTCTTATGCAAGTATACACATAATAAATCTGTATTTTCCTATCGTTAATAAGACTGTACATACATTTTGGCTCAAGATTTAGTAATTACATGTACCTTTATGTATCTATAAATATCTAGGCATCACATGCAAGCCGTGTTCCGGTGTGCGGGAGCAGTGAAGTTGAATATATAATAGACAACGCTGCTGGCCGCAGTTTCTGTGCATATTTCTATAAAAGTGAGTGACACCTCTGTTTAGTAGCATTCAGGTGGAGTGCGTTAGCACATGGATGAGCTTTCGAACACGTTTGATGACCTGGAAAGATGTCACATTGCCCCTTTTATCACTGTCTTTTATCCCACTCCCCTGATCCATCCAAGTTGTCTTTTGTTAGCCCCATGGATAATACGCTGGCTCGTATTTCAATCTGGCCTTGGTGACGGCGCTTTCCAAGATTGATGTTTTGTTTTTTCTCTCTCTCTCTCTCCCTCTCCCTCTCTCTCTCTCCTCTCTTTGTACACACCTTTGAAAACGTACACAGCATAGAACTTTGTGCCCTCATTTGTGTTCGCGGTGTAATCTGACTCTTAACACTCATTAGTTGGTGTCAGATGGAGGTGTCAAATCCTTGTTTTTGGTGGGTTTTTTTTTTGGTTTTTTCTCTCTTTTTTTTTTTTTTTTTTTGCACAAATCAAAGCTCATAAAGGAATAATGCCATGCTGCTTGATAAGAAAATATATACACAATATTACCCTTTTAAATGCAGCTGCAGTTTTGAGTTTTGAACTAAGAGCAAATCCAATAAATTAGCCCAACTCCAACGCATGGTTTTTCCTGCTATTTTCACTTTCATGCCCACATCCAAAGCAGTGGGACTTCGATTGTCATCCCCTCCCAGCATGGGAGCTGCTTGCAATTATGAGCAAGTATTTATTAGCCTGCATGAGCACGCTGTTCATCAGCTGCACAGCAGGTGTTATTTCATTCCCAACTTTGGTGGAAAAATTAGTTTATTCATATCATCCCAGATGTTTGCCAATGTCCTTAACTTCCGTGACACGTCTCCAACACCCCAAAGCTAACAAGCGCCGCAGCTAATCAGAGATTATTCACAGAGAGGCCGACTCGAACTCTTGTCAGTTTCCACACAGTGGGACGCGACGTCACTCCAGGGGTTAAACTGGGAACTGTTACTCGTGTTTACGCGTGTTGGGAACTGGGACCAGCATCATTTGACAAACTGTAAATAAAACAAGGTGACGCATCCCTCCGTTCTGCACGAGTCCTTCTGCTTCGTTTACAGTGTTCAGAGCTGATAACAGCATCCTTTTATAGCATCCTCACCCATCTGCATCAACTACAGTAGTCACGTGGTTACTAAATGAGAGAATAATATCAACAGAGCATTCTTTTAATAAACCAAGATAGCTTACAGTATTGAGCTGCAATACCGTCAGATTTTTCAGATTTCAATCGTAGCTTTTCTTGATTTTTGTTGGTTTTGTTTTTTTTGGAGTCCCATTGAATTTCTGTCACCGTTTCCTCAAGGGGTTGAAAATCGTTTTGAAAAGTGAACATATAAAAGATGCGGATTTTCTCAGCATGTCCGTTAGATTTGTATTTATTTATTTAATTTTTTTGTAAAAGATGTTTGCTTTTTTTTTTTTAAAAAAAGGTGCATTCTTCCTTCACTGCAAAGCGATGTGTTGTTGTAAAAACTGCAAAGTATAATAGATTCAGTGGAAAAATAATAACCTAAACAAAACAGAAATGAAGGGACGAAATGTTCAGAACCGAAAATGTATGTATGGAAACTAGAAAGTTAAAATAATAATAATAAAGAAAAATGTCTTGTACTCTAGCAGAGATGAATAAAACACGGCCTGAGGGCCAGCTGCCCCCAATCCTCCTTAAATACAGATGATGCATCACAAACATTTATTTAAAAAAGAAAGAGATCAAGGCGTTTTTTTCACTGATGACACACAAATGTTCGTGTTATATTCTCAGGCCATCTACTTTGAAACGCCAGACACTGAAACGTCTGCTGTGATATATTCTCCTCTGCTGACTCCTTGAAGCCCGGCCTGTCACATGTGGATGAAGGATGAAGACATCTTGGAGTCACAGTGTAATATTAGAGGTGTCCCTCAGCATTAATGGACGCCTTAGGGGAACATTACGGGAACAGTAGTCCACAAACCACCAACTTCACTTCAGATCAAATCAGACATGTAATTTACAGGTTCGTTTTGCTAAATGTTACTCAATTAATGAATTAAGCCTGGGCCATTTTAACAAGTAAGCCCTCAAAAACTGTTAAGATAGGATGATAAACAAAAATAACACACTCCCTTTGTGTTTCCCTTTTATTATAAACAGTGTAAAAAAAAAAAAAAAAAAAAAACTTTTACAGAAACTACTTTCTTCTGAAGATACAAGTTCCCAAGACACCAGAAGGTCTAGGGCTGCTCAGAACTAATTGTGGTAAGTAGGACAAAGATTTATTTTATTTTTATACAATTTCTCCCTTAATTAGGACTGAGGCGAAACACCAGTATTATCATTTGATAGTTAATGTAAAAAAGCCTCATCCAGCTGGAGCTGCTGTCACTCTATGACATCACTACTGACTGGCATGTTTTCATTTATTTGTGATCTTTTTTCTTTTTATTTTTTTAAATCAGCTTGCCGTTTGAAAAGATCTTTTTTTGTTTGAGTATGATAAAAAAAAACGATTGATCCACCTGAAAGGCGAGACGTAAAAAAGTCGCCGTGGATGCTTGCAACCTTGCTTTTTCAAAAACTGGAGGACACTATCTAATGACTTCACTCTGACTTTTCCAGATCTGCATAAATATCCCATAAGGCGGCTGCAGATTGTGATGGGTATGTACTATATCTGACAGTTCAGCTTGAATAATGAGATGCAAAGCAGTAATGTGCAGCACTGTGTCTTCAGATTGTCACAGGATTAACTTAGTTGAGCTTTATTTCATCAAGGGACTGTTTTTGCTGAGCACGCTACTGCTTTTGCATACTTGGTCTTTTCTAGTGTAGCTCTAGGACACAATCCTTCTTCCTGCACAGCAGATTCCCACTGGAGGAGTGTCCAGTGCATCCATAGCGCAACACCACTGTGCTTTTCTTTAACAGCTCTGTTGCTCAAAAGCAAATCTGCAGCAGTGAGATAGAGCCTTATTTGTTGGTAAGAAAGAAAGAAATGATTTGTGTTGCTTGGTGGGCGGGAATAGTGAGCGCGTTTCAACCTTCCTCCGGATTAATAATTCAGTGGCGCTGTTCAGAGTCTACACCGCTAATCCACCTCCCAGAGAGCCCCACACCCCGTCGGTGCCTCCATGTAAGGTCTCGTCTTGCTCTGTGTTGTGGGCCACCAAGCTGGCAAAGAGTTCACAACATGGAGCCGAAATCCCAGTTTAACCACTTCAGAAGGGTTCTTGCTGCATCTGCTGCATGCTGCAGCCACAGAAAAGGTCTGCCCCACTTGGCATCCACGATCAGCATTCCCACGAGAGCCTCCCAAGGTTCCTGTGAAATGAGGTAAAGACAGATCTTATCTGCTTTATGTGTTTGAGAGATGGGGTTTGGGGGCTATGAGACAAGAGACAGGGAGCCGGAGCAAGAGAAAGACAGATTAAGCACGAGTTAGACGGAAAGAGTTCGACACCGACTCGAGAGCAGCCGGGCTTCATCCGAGATAAATGCAAACGGAGATGCACTCTGAATAATTTATACACGCCAAAAATAAAATCAAAAACCTTGTTCTTGCTCCTTACAGATTGATGAGCTCCCTGGAATCCTGGGAGACTTGCAGACAAAGTAGCAAGAGAGGGAGATTGTGCCGGGACACGCGTGCAGGTCTTTTTTATCACGCTGCCATTAGTGCAACGAGATTCATAACTCGTTAATGAAAATTCATATTTAACATGGAACAACGTTTTGATTAAACTGGCCTGACAGAATATACAGACTGACTCCAACGTTTACAATGAATTCTCACTAAATCCGAGCAGATGTCCCATTTAAACGCCATCAAAGTACCTCTTATTTAAAGTTTAAATTACCAATTATGTTTCTAGGGTATGCCCTTGGTATATTCTTTTATATTCTGTTCATTATTTTTGCTGCGGGGAACATAGATATGGTTGAATCCCAATAAAAAGTATAAATAATGTGTGCACATGAAGTACATCAAGCGTTTATGTTTGCACATAAATATGTTATTATATAATTAAAATATATTTTTTTTAAATAATCGTGCCAGCTTGGAATTCATTCTACAGACCCTTGGTTTTGGAGGGGGGGGAGAAATGAGAAAGTTTTTGCTCCATGAAGCCCAAAAGGCTGCAGACATAAAGGGCACCCCAGCCACCAGAAGGCCCTTAGGCAACTGCCGGTCACACCGCACATACAGGCGAGCTGCAAATAGGATGTCTTGACCAACAGCAAGCTTGATAGACTCATGAATTTCTAACCACTGGTTCTGACCTTTGAGGCATGCCCACAAGAAATGGATCAGAGTGCTATGATTGTCCCTCACACCTCCAGAATTATGAGTCTGACCATTTTGATAAATATATATATATATATATATATATATATATATATATATATATATATATATATATATATATATATATATATATATATATATATATATATATTTATAAAATGTCCTGAAAGTTCTCTCTAGCCTCTCAAACTGGAAGTTGCCCTCAATTAATGTGTTTTATAAAGCACCATAGGCACATTGGAAAATCGAATCTAATACTAGATTAATTATTCCTAGAAATAACATATACATTTGCATAAAGTTCATTTTTGTACTTACGTGCATTCGTTTGTTGTTTTTTTTTTTTTTTTTTTTTTTTACGTTGCTGCTCTTCTTATTTCTAGTTTTTTCCCTCTTCAGTCTGCATTCATTGCAACATAAAGAAAAAACAAAGCAAAGCCTTTCAAAAGTGCTTATAGTTCACAGAAAAGTATGAGAAAAATCACACTGAAATTTAGACTTTGGATGTATTTCTGTAGGCTGATTTGAATCCACTTGAGGTAAAACTTGATTTGCGTCAGAAAACACCTCTGTCTGGCTCAGAGTGTTAAAAGATCCAACTTTTTTTTTTTTTTTTTACAACCACGTTTACAGTAGATTGAAATTCTACCGAGAGTGGCATGTATGGTTGCCTCTAACGCTGTAAGAAAGCTGATATGTGTAAATCCCAAACTGTCAGACTGTTCCTGGACTAAATGATGGGAACCTGCACTGGGCCACGAGCTCTAAAAGTGAAAGCAGCTGAGTTAGGCGTGTTTAAAGAACCAACTTTTTCAGTGGCTACAGAGAGTTAAGAAAACAGGTAGAGGCCTGATTTAACCTGGTCTTTTGTAGGAAACCGACAAATCGCTACAAGCGAGTGAGCAAAAAGTCAAGGGACCATCCCCCGATACAAAAGTCAGGATTTTGTCGTAGCACCTTTCAGTTTTTCCTGTCAAAAATGTCAAGCCTGCACAGAACAGTCCTGCACAGAACAGAACAGAGCAGCTGCTTGGCGATCTGAGATACGGCAGTCAGCTTGTTGTGGAGCAGCTTCAGAACGTTTCCACTGACACACAGGGATTTTGCTGGCAGTCCTATCAATCATCTCTGGTTTTTTGTTACTTTTTATTCTGCAGGGTTGGACATCCAATTGTGTGCACCTTGATTCCTAAGACATAATCTAAAGTGATGTGCTTCTTCCCCCTCTCGGCCTCTCTGTACCCGCCTTTGGCTATAAGTGTAATAATACATGTCAACTAATGATGACATGATGATGTTTTTAATGTAGCCAAAGATTTATGATATGCTATTTTGTTGGCGATATCCTTTTTCGTCCTTGTATATGCACTTGTTGTACCTGCTCTTACAGTTTTGCATCTAACATAAAGAGTACAACACACTGTTCTGTTTTGTTTTTTTATCTGTGATTGTTTCAGTTGCTGTTAAAAGATAAATCGAAGTCGTTTGCATATGAAATGCTTAGCTGGCATCTCGATTCACTGTCACGACCTGCGGCGTCATTTTTTCAGCTTTAAAGCCACGAAAGTCTTTCTCGTACTTGTAATTTTAACGTTTTTGTTTCAGATTTAGATGAAAAAAACATATAAATGGGATTTATAACAGCTTGTTTTAGATAATTACTTTGATTATACAGACTTTTTAAAAAAAAATTTTTTTAAACTTCTGTTACTTTCAGAAGTAGATAGAAGAGGGTACAATGTTATTGGGCATGAGTGGAGTAAAACCCATCGGTTGGCTGGTAATTATATATGCTGTGCTGCGATAAGGGAGCCGTTTTGTTCCAAACAGTGCTCCTTTTAACCTCCGCCGCCATTTTCACGCTTTTCATTGCACATCATAAAAATTTCCCTGTACACATAATGCTTGTTCACATCCGTACTCTTCCCCACCACCCGAGCCTCTACAGCACACGTTCCCCTCATGCACATGCAGATAAACAACAGCAAGCAGACCATAAAATGTGGCAATCAAAGCAAAAGTAGCAGAAAAACAGAAAAAAAAACAGTTTCTTGTTAGTGGTCTCGTGAGGGTGCAGTGAATATGTATCAAAAATTGTCGGGTGAATAGAAAATGGGATTTTACCATTTGTGGAGCTAAAATTATTTTTGGCGAGAGAGCTGTTAGGGGAAACGCTGCAATTAAAGGATTTATCCTCTGTACAGTATTTTAATATGTCTCAAACACTTAGGCAGCACGACATTAAGTTCACCTCAACTTTCATCACACTAAGCTCCACTTTATTAACCTCAGCTGTGCTTAGACTCACCAGTGCTTTTAGTTTAACCCTTGACAACCACCGCAGGTAATTAAGTGCCAGCTCCAGAACTCCTCCGGCTTCAGTATAAATCCCATTCCTAAAAGGACCAAGAGATGAGAATTTACTGTTGCAATTAACATACATCGTTCCAGACGCATCTTGCCTGTTCATATCTTGGCATTTCTCCCTCATTCCCATATGGTCATGTTTCAGTCCAAAAGAAGAAAAAACATAGGAGCAGACAAAAAAGGCAGAGTCTAAAAACAAACTAGTCACTTTGCAATGTACACATTGATCTGTCTTCATGTTGCAAGTACGCAGTGTGCACTGGCTTCTGGTCTGGCGGGTGCTGTTAGTATTTGGCATGCCACAGTATAAGTGATTGTGCTACAGCATAATTGAGTTGGTCACATGACCATTGTGACCAGCTTCTGCTGTAGGGGTGCATTGCATTATGGGATACAGTATGCAAAGTAGACGGGTCAGTTTGCAAACCGGAGTTAGTATGCATACTGCATACTATTCTTTTTTTTTAAATTGCATGAAACCACAACCAAAAGGAAGGACAGAAAGAAATAAACTCTCCTCTGAAAGATCCATTAATCAGTTGACACATTTGCATATGATAGATTTGATCAACTTATAAAAAAAACATTTTGCAGAGAACAGTTAATGTCACGTCTTGATTCATTACGTTACTGAAACGTCAGCATGTTTCTGCTGCCTCAAGGTAGCTTACGGTTAAGATAAATGAGTGTGGCAAAGACAAAACTGCAGTCAGTGATGGATCGATAAAATTGTAATTATAGGAGAATATGTACTCTTATTAACATGATGATAAAGTAATGTAACTTCAGAGCTAAATAAACGAACAAACCCGATGGCCCCATGTGAACAAGCCTGGAGGGATTCAGTAGTGCACATGTGAGTAAAATAATTAACAACATATCTTTTTTTATTCACTGTGGCATTTAAACCACACATTATCATCTTTTTTTTTTTATCCCTGTATTATCTCATTTGGAAAGTCCACACGAGAAATCACATTCAAAATTGGCAGCAACAAATTTAAATTCACAAAAAGCATGATGTTGCTTGGGGTTGCAGAACATTTAAATAAATTGAACAACATTACAAAAAAAAACAAAAAAACAGGAAATACTTGTATTTTTATTCCTTTATTGATGTGTGAAGATAGACCCTGTTGGCCATCTGACAATGCTGATCATCCATGGAATCACATAAACCTGGAATATGAGGAAAATCACATTATGTTGAAAAATGGGATTGCTTTAATCGAGTGTTTACCTCAGTAATGTTATGCACAGCAATCAGTAGCGTTTTTCCCCTCGTGTCATGTGCATTTGTCCTTTTCACAGTATCAATATCACATTTGACTACATTTTTCCCTTTTAGCCTTAAAGGGTCACTGAGCCATTTAAATTTTCAGATGTTTAATATTGGATTTTTGAACCTGAGGGAGAATGCAAAGCCGTGATTTATTGCAGGGTTTTAACCGCTGTCTCTGCTGGCTCCCACAGAAACTAGACCTGCATCACTGTTACGATTTAGTCCTAAATTTGATGGATTCTGTTTTTATTGTGTGTTTTTTTTTTCTTCTCTTTTTTAAAAATGGCTTTAGAAATCTAAACTCTTTAGCTATCTAAAATTCCTGTCTCTCACTTATTTTTATTACTCTTTCCACCCCTTTGCATACTCTTTTCTTGGGGAGGTAACCCGGGTGCCTGGTACACATTATTTCAGATAACAAATGGGAATTCAATCGTTTGTGCTGACTTCTCAGAGATGTCGGCTGTCGGCTCGATCCTCTGAACCAGTCTTACTCTGGACTCCGTCTGCTGGGGTTACTCTCATAAGATTTAAATACGTTAACTTTTTTGGGACTGAGTGTAAAAGAAAAATTTGCTTTCCTTACTGAGTTGCTTTTTGCTTCTTGGAATTTAACTGATATGCCTGAATTGTGATTAATTGGATTATGACTGGATTATATCACATTTGTATTTAATCCGAATATGATTATATCATAATTGGATTAAGTTGGACTGAACTGGGCTCTATTTAATTGGATTTGTGTTGAACGTGTTTACTTTTAATGTAAAATGTGCTGAGATGTCTTTCTTTGTACGTCTGTGCTATATTATTTAACTGAATTGTATTGTCATGTTTAATTAAAATTGACCTGAATTTAAATTAAATAAACTAACCTGAACTGTAGTGAATTGGTAAATTAAATTGACCTGAATTTAAATTAAATAAACTAACCTGAACTGTAGTGAATTGGCAAATTAAATTGAACTGAATTTAAGTAAACCAAACCAAATCAAAATGAAATCAGTTGAACTGAATTATGTTGAATTGGAGGATTGACCTGAACTGAATTGTCAAATTGGATGGAATTTAACTGAACTGAACTGAAAACTGAACTGATGTGAATTAAGCTGAACTGGATGTCCTTTGAATTGAATTTAAGGGAATTATGCTGAACAGAAACACAGAAATCAAATGAACTAAACTGAACCGAGTTGGATTGGTTGAATAAATTGTCAAATTGAAATTAATTCAGTGAAAGTGAATTGAACTTAAATGCTAAGTTGAATTGAATTAATTAAACTGTTTAATTGAAATGAACTTCACTAAAATAAACTGAGATGTGAATTGCTTTGTTGAAATGAACTGAACCAAACTGAATTCAAACTGAATTCAAAAATATTCCTCAAACATAAACAGCCTGTATTCTAACGAGTGTTTAACGATATTCAAAAGTGTTTTTGTGCGTGTGTGTGTGTGTGTGTGCATATGTGTGTTCATGTTTGTGAAGTTTATCCAACACATGCAGAACGTTATCACAAACCTGTCAGCGTTTAATCAGTCACTTGGATGGTCATCTTCGTGCACCTGTACACCCAACTATAGTACAAGTTTAATTTTGTCACATTTTGACTCTTACATGGAAGTTTAATACTTGTGGACATGAATTTATTAAACTGGAACAAAATATTATTCATGTTAATCTGCAGAGGCTGATATCAACCACATTATTGTCCCTTTGCTCCGACTGCTGTAATCTTTCTTTTGAGTTCATGTGACTTTTTAGAATAATTTTCTCTTCTCTTTTCAAAATCATAACTTCTTTCTTTCTCTGGCTTCTCTTCGGTTCTTTTTGTGCCCTGAGAGTGTTTGACTTTGTATCTCACAGAGAGATAAACCGGGCAGTCACCTTAAACTCGTGAGATGGGACCTTTTTTTGATAAATTCTGGCAACTTTCAAACCTGGAGACAAGTCTTGTTTATTTAATCTCTAAATTCTAAAACTGCAGTAAATCTGTCATTATTTTGTCAGGCAAAACACAAAATGATGAACAACAACAAAAAAATGCACCCATGGCAGTGATGAGAGTCAGTTACTGATGGAAAAATCAATTTCCAAACTGGAGAAAAAGAAAAAAAAAACTCTAAAAGGGAGATGAGGCAGTATCAAGACCTTTTTAGAGCTGTGAGCGTGACAGCATTATGAAAAGGCTTTCCAAATTTCTTCCTTTTAAAAGGTCCTTGGGGGTGGAGGCAGTATGTCAGGGGGATTTCTTTCCTGGTCTGAATGCCTGATGCATAAATTAAGCTTTACTAGTTTAAAGCTCCAAAATACGTCAAAACGATGTCAGTGGTTATGACTTCAGCAGCACATATTTTGGTCTACTGCTTTTTGAGGACCATTTTTGCACTTGCTGAAGTGACTGGGAAAAGAAGATAATTAAATATAAATCCCTAAATATGAATTTTCTGTTATTTTCTATCCTTTTGAAGATGAATATTAGAAAAAGCATGATGCATCACTGAGCATAATAAAGAAAAAAAAAACCCTGTATGATCTGACTGTACCAATAGCAGTTTTGTGCAGTTAAAACAGAGTAATTGGTATATTGGTATTTTAGCGTTGTATAGATGAATTAATAACATGACAACTACTGATTCATCAAACGTCATGTATATTTCACTTGTTTTCAATCAGTGTTTCTCAATCCTGACTGCCAGGTCGGATCTCCGGATCGCCTCACCAGCTCGTCATAAAGATCTGCACTAGTTTGTTCATTTGAGAAGACGAGTCTAAGCAGGGAACATTGAAAACATCCAGGGCAGTGGGTCCTGACGACCAAATACAAAAAAAACAACAACACTTTTTTGTCGTTTTCATGGTCTAACGCACATATAATAAATAAATGGGTCGCCATCAGTTTGTTTTTTATCGCGGCCTCCACAAGTCTTTTAATGACCCAGTCATGTGAGCCAGGTTTATTGGAGCAGGAAAACATCTAAAACATGCAGCACAGTGGGTCCCTTGGATCGGGAATGGAAAACACTGCTGTAAGTGATGTGTGAGGTTTCTGCTGGCGTGTCTAAAATAAACATAAACAAGCTCTGGAAAGTGTAAATCAGGATAGAAGGTGCGAGGAAAACCACGGAAGATTAAAATGCATTGTGTCAAGGAATCACAGAACCTAATCTACAAAAGTAACTGCAGAGTGAAACATATTCCACTAAAGAATCAACAAAACCACTTTGACAACACCGCATACCACAGAAAAGCTGCAAATACTGAGTCTGTTTTTAACCCATCGAGTCTGGTTTGTTCTCCAGGAACGACAGGATTCTGAGAATGAAATATTGGTCATTTGTATTCCAGCCGGGACCGTCCTGCATCTCCGATCGGGCTGAGTCTGGTATAAGTTATGAATGGATATATAAAATACAAGAGATTTGAGATGTTGCAGCACTCTTGTCACTCCCCATCAAGATAAATATATAAATATATTTATGTACATATATATTCACAGTAAACAGCAGCTTCAGAGCCTGTAATACATCCCTGAACTCGGATCAGCTTTTATTGTGCTGCGACACATCCCCACCTCACTCTGACGCCCCACATTAAGTTAGCCTGTGTTGCATTAATAAATCAGTTTTGAGAAGCAGAAATGTGTGTGGCTCTAAACATTCGGGGCGAGGCGCCTTAAAAATTGTAACTCCCCAGAAATGACAAGACAGATGCAGTGCTTTATCAGTGACCAACTGGTGAGCAGCATATAGACTGGCAGGAAGCAGTGTGAAGCAGAAACCGTTATCGAGCACGTACTCTGTGAATTCTCCAGATAATTACCTGCTGTAGTCACATATGGCCTCCCTTCTGCCTCTGTCATTTTCCAAACTTCTTAACAAGGAGCTGGCTGGGTAAGCGCCATAATATATCCAGACCAAATGCTGGAGAACATGTAGCACCAAAAGTCAAAAAAAAAAAAAGTTGTTTAATATTTCAGGGCATGTGTGAAAATAGCTTTAGTTATAGGCAGGAAACTTTTGGTGGATACGGTTAAACGTCACTCCACTTCCCTCTCGTTTTGGGAGGCCGGGTTCTCCTTTTGGGTGAAATCAAAGCTGTGAAACTGCGAACGAGGTGACGTATTCAGAGCGACGGAAACAAGTCAACGGGAGAGTCTGTGGTGTAGAAGAGTGAACTAAACGTTAAGCCTGTCGGTTAAACAGCACATCCATCCACCTTGCAAAAGAAGTGATTTGAGTGTCGTCTTCTGCTGATTCAAACGGCCGTTAATCCGCAACTGAAGCCATCTACGCTGTTTACATCCAGATTACATTCCCGACTACAAGGATACAGTGATTTGATTGGCTCCCCAAGTCTTTAATGTGCTCCAGCGGATGGTAGCTAGATGTACCTGCAAAGCAAATTTAAAATTTTCCTACAGGCATGAAGAGGATGAGTGGGAAAGAGTTTAGGAAAGAGTTGAGGAATGCAGATGTTCAGGATGAGTGTGGAGGAGGTTTGTTGTCCCCGACCTGTATGAATATGCATGCGTGTCTTTGCACCTCTAGACTGAGCCAATCCACTCCCCTCCATGCTTCTCGTCTGGAGTGTAACACTTTTTGCGAGGTGAAGATGTGGTTGTGGAAGCTGAAGCTCTGATCTGGGTCTATGATGTCATCGCCGTTGCAAATCTGAATCGTTTGCTGAATTAAATTATTTTCAGACACGTAGACAAGATGTAAGTTATGCTGGCAGTCACTGAAGATGCACAAATACATGCTTTCAATCATTCATTTTTCCCTCTCAGTTGTCCCCTCTAATGTTGTTCAGACAGAAAAAAAATAAAATGCATCTTTAAATTGCCATAACGCAGTAGTTTGGTATTGTGTCATGTCATATTTAATCGATGTTGTTTTAAAGTGAGGGCTCTGAAGCAAGTATGAGTCAATGTGATATGTGTCTCCCCTCTCCTTGTGTCTGCCCTCGACTCCTCAGCTGTCTTCTCTGGCGGCAGGGATTACGACGCAAAGAGAAGAGTCAAGGATGTGCACGTCTGGCGTGCAACAACATGAGATGTGTCACTCATGTGACTTCATGTGTGTGAGTCAGCTTGAATGAATTTTTAGAGTTTTAACACGCAAATAAAGCAATCAAAAGGAGCTTGAGTTTGGATTGTGGTATTTATTTTTGTTATAACGACATCAGAACTGTATGGACTTTTCTTTGATGCGTCACCTGTACTAATGACTTAGTTCAGGTTTACAGGGTCTGGGAGCTCTCACGCATGCTTCTTTCTAATCAGGAAGTTAGAAAGCAGCCTAACTTTACAAGTGGCCAGAACCCCAGTAGGTGTGTGGGGACACCGGCTGCTGGGGGGACCAATGTGAGGTGGCTCTGGTTGCGATCATGAGTCAACATCGCTGCTTTATGTGTCTCTTCAGCTCCGTTTCAGCTCTTGTACAAATCGGGGGGTTTACATCCAACATAACCACAAAACATCATGCTCTTATTGACACACACCCCACCACACTACACAAACACAACATCCATCATGATCGTCTGTTTATGTCTGTCATGCTGTACTTCACAGTCAGTTTTTTCAGTCCTCTTTGACAGGGTCTGTTTGTTTGTTTGTTAGATTAGACTGTCAAAGGGCTGGTGTAGGACACTTTCACCTTCACTCTCAGATATGCACAAGAAAACTTTCATCTGCTGCGAGATCAAATTGGACATACACATATATACATATATATATATATATATGTGTGTGTGTGTGTGTGTGTGTGTGTGTGTGTGTGTGTGTGCATACAGTTCCTAGTAAAGAAAAGGAAACCGTATGTACAACTGTTTGTTACTATTGTTTACAGTTTTTGCATCCAGTCTGTCGGTGCGTAAAGTGGAAAGACAAACTGCAGATGTGAATATGTCTAACAAGAAATGATGTGTATGGTTCTACTACAGTGTTAGGGTCCTATCTCTCATGGTGCATAAGCTGATTAGGAAAATGGGTTTTCAGCACCTTTAAGCTCAGCTCCACCTGGAAAAGCTACAAAATTAACCTTGTGTTTACACATTAGGGCATCAATTATTTAATACTCTGAAGGGAGGCATTCTTTACAAGGACTGCTTAAACTACAATACTAAAGCAATTACTTCTGCACAGATAATTAAGAGTAAAAAAAAAAAAAATTGCTCTGACTTGCAGTGTGGCATATTTGTATTTTATACAATTTATAGATCTACATGCCGGTATGCAAATTGAGGAGCTTCTCGCTGCAGCAGCAAAACGCTCCACTTCCACACTTCCGAGGGAATGCAATGTTCACTTCCCGTGTGTACAAACGCAGGTATTTCCACCTGGCTGCCTTCCATCTATCGCATGTGACATTGACTTATGATAACAATGCTGTCGGGTGTGAACACCCGACCTACCACCCGTTACACACACATAATCCACGTGCACTCGTCACCGAGTCATCTAAACTACAAACTACAACAAACTCTCAAAACCCACCACCCCCACCACCAAATGGTATTTCCTTTCTTCATCCTCTCTATTTTCAAACCCATCCAGGCTTCCAGTTGGTTCCTGGATTAGACTCCTGATGCTGCTTTATGGTGCATAAATCTGTTCAAGTACTAAAATAAAACATATAGATTCTGCTAGGTAATTTCACAGGAGAGTGACTTATCCTCGAGCTGTGGATTGAGGAAGATCTTTGAGATTTTCAGTCAAGGTTATTTTGGTGTTTCTCATATAGATGGTAGCAATTATTCTTGAATGTGTATTAAAATTTAAAGAAATATTATAATAATAATCCCAATGGTCGTCGAAGTAGCAACATGAGAGTACAACGCCTTCGTTGGATGTTATGAATATTTATTTGTGACGTGCCCAGGAAGTGGTTGTTGTAAAACGGATGGAAGTTTGTTCAAAGTACTACGGTAAAAATTAGCCTCAGCAGCTGTTGCTATGGTGAATATATTTGCTGAAGGCATGAATGAGAGATGCACCACACCTAGACCACTCCGGTGTTGATCTGGGGAGAAAACACCCCGGTTCTTTGGTAAACTGATCCAACACTGAGGCGCACTACAGCTTAACTCTCCGTTGGCAGCGGGACAATAGTGACTGGCTTCGGATTCACTGGGGGGGTCATCCATATGTAACAGGTATCCAAACCTATGTTTGTTTGTTGGTTGGTTGGTTGGTTGGTTGGTTTTTTATGTACCCATGAGTAGTAAGCCTGTTTGCAAACTGAATTTCTTCTTACCTCTTAACCAAACAGAAAAGTTGGACTTAAACCAGAGGCACTCAAGGATTTTTCAAGGATTTTTCAGCAGTGTTTTTATTATTTTTGCAACTTTATCTTTTACTTGTGAAGACAGGTTGGTTCCAAAATTCACACATGAGCAGTATTAGTCTGTTTTTTTTATTTTTTTTCCCCAAGTGGCATTTTTTTTATAGTCAGCTGCAAATGTGGAAAATCTCAATAATAATAATAAATCAGTTTATTTAAGCAGTATACCTGGCCATGAAGCTGGTGGCAGGCATCTTCAAGAGTTCTCCAAGATATTTGGAAACAGGAAAACAAATCCCACAAAGCAGGTTCCCAGTCACAGTAGGGTAAGTCATGATGCGCCACAGCTTTTCCTAATATGATGGATGCACTGGACTTCAGACACATCATCATCACAAAACGCTCCTGAAGGACACATGAAAGAGAATTTGTGAACGGAATATCCTTCCACAGCAATTTAATAGGCATATTAGTCTTTTTTCATGTTTTAAGTTTTTTTATTTAAGATGCCAAAATTTTTAAGAAGAAATTCTTGTGTAGTAAAAAAGAAAATCATCTGTGGTTTGATTGATGTTGGCCTGGAGGGAGAAGCTTTTTTTTTTTTTTTGCAAATGAGTTCTCTAAGTGTTGCCTATATACTGGACTCCCTCGGATTTTGTATGCCAGACTGACTCTGCTGAAATTCCTTTCTCATAGGCGTTCTCATACATTTCTATTGTGAGCTGTTGCTTGCTTAGTTAAAAAAGATAAGCGGCGCACGTCCTTTCCATTTCTGAATCAGTAAATCTGCGCCCGATCTTATGTGCTGCAGAAGAAACCACGCGGGATTAGCTGAACAAACTAATCCAGGCCAGGCCTCCTCAACCTGACCAGGTATCAGGTAAAATCTATCTAAAATTCCAGGTATTGAAAGAAAATCTGATTAAATAACTATATGGCCTCACCTTTACCTTTTTTTTGTTTCTGCTGCTGCAGCTGGCGGTTTTTTCCATTTGCATACCTGCACATAGAGCCATAAAAAAAAAAAAGAAAAAAAAAAAGGATTCACCTTGTAAAAAGGTAACACCTGCACAATATGCAAATTAGTGCGCAGTTTAAAGAAAACGCTTGCAGACCTTAATGAGATATCACATGTGTTGGACTGACAGTAAACGCGGCCACAACAAGAGAGCTGTCAGTTGAAACAATGAAAAGGATCACAAAAACTCCTTTGAAAAGGTAATTCAGCACAAAGTGAGCAAAACATGTTTACTGTTCCCAGTCAGTGTGTCTAACATTTGGAGCGGGCACAAACAAAAAGGGAAAGGTTGTACAAGGGAAGAATGCTGGGAAACCAATGAAGAGGCTGAAGTGTCAGGACACAACTAAAGAAATGAAAAACAAATAGGCAGAAACAGGAGTCGGCGTTTTTGACCAAAACAGAATGAATCAGCTGAAGGAAAGGGGATCTACATAAAGAAAAGCTATTATAAACCATTAGGACCTAAACAGGAGAAAATAAGGTTGCAGACGGCTACAGTGAAACAGTCAGGATACGACAGAACGGAAAGGTCCCGTAGTCAGCGAAAAATAAACAAGAGGGAATAACTGAACACTCCCATAATTTAAAATCATTTATCAAAATAAAAATGCAAAGATGTGGGACTTTCATTGTCTATGCAGTAAATTGTATAATTAAAATGTTCTGAGTATCTGGGCTCAAAATGAAACGGCCCTTTAAGAGTGTCAGTTGGTGCTTTGTTGAAAAAAGGAAACAAATCTTTATTAAAATTGACCCTCTAGGTGGCGAAAGCCTTTAGAAAACCATTGCTACAGAGCACAGTTTGTCACAAATGCAATTAAAAAGACCATTTTCCCATGTTCATGCGATGTTTTTAGGAAGTCTGTATGTTCCAAGTCAGGCCAAGAGGAAAATCAAACAAAAAGCTGTGTTTTTAATGCTGTTAAAGCTGCTTCCTCTTGGTTTTCTTGGGAATTTCTCCCTGATTCAAACGATAACAACGTTTTTATTCAGAGGAGAGGACATGCCAGCGTCATCTCACTAGAAATGTGGGTCGGACCTGACTGATAAATTCTACATTTACTCAATAAAGAGGGGAAAAAAACAGGTTTAACAGGCCTTTTGAAGAGGATATAAAAGGTTTTGTTGATGCAGAAATGTCAAATATACAACTCTTAAGAATACAAATGAGTTTTTAGGGAACTGTCACTTTGTGCGGGGTACCGACGTCTGTACGGATGTCATTCACTGAGCTGCTCCGAACAGAAGGGTACTGGGACAAAGCGCAAAGCCAGTTCAAAGCAGGATTATTTAGCCTCACCATCTTTACCTTTACTGTCTTTACATTGTGCTGCATTAACTTGACCTCGGGAGTGTTTGAAGTGGTTGAAACTTGTGCTTTTTGTAACGCGTCCCTGTGGTATTTCGGAGAAAAACACGTCACATAAGTTTCATTAAATACCTCAGAAATCTGTATTAACTTTTAAGAAAAGGATAAGACGCGCCTCTTTTAATGTGCAGCACGATGAAGTGGAAAATTGTTCTGACGTTTGACAAATAAAAAAACTCCTCTGGGAGATCACGTCAGCCTTCAAGCTATAGAACCAAAGAACCATCCGGCTGATCAGCGCACAGCTCAGGTCACCATTAACGCTCAAAACATTTGCAGATATTTTATAATATTTCATGTGCTTTCATCCAGCATATTGCTGCTATCTTTCAGGGTGTGCGTTGTCTTTTCAGCAAGGCAATGCCAAACTGCATGCTGTAAGTATTTAAAAAAATGTATATATATATATATATATATATATAAACAAAATAAAAAAAATCCCGTTCCAAATCAGGAACAAGGAACATCTGAAGCAGAATTAAACACAAATACTGCTCAGAAGTCTTTGAAGTACTTAGCAGCTGAAGTCTTTTACAGGAAACTCTTTTGCTTCCTCAGCTACAGCCACTGAACGTCTGTAATCCCTAAAAAGTCGGGCGAGAAACTGTATATACTTGCTTTATAACCCTGTGCTTGTGTAAACAGCGGCCACTGTTGTTACCATTGTCCTTTACAGACTTCCAGGGGCGTACCTTAGCAAAGAAGGGCAGCAGTGCAGGTTACGAGCAGGCTGTTACCTGGGCTGCACAGTTAAGAAGCACTCGCACTATACTTGCGTCTCCAACCCACACGCAGCTGCTGCGGACGTGCTGCTGGCTGCTGCGGCCAGGAGTAGCAAATTAATCATGCCGGATTTTGCAGTGGGAGTGTTTTACCTGTTGTTTTTTGCAAAACACAGAAGGCAGGTTATCATAAGCGTGTTTCAGCACTGTAGTATGAGAATGCTGGGTTTTTTTGGGTTTGTTTCTTTTCCTCCAGCACAGTCACCTGAGGAACTGGAGCAACCGAGTTCCTCTCTCAGAGACCAGATAAGACAGAAGAGGCCTGAGAAACTTATCAACAGCATGTCCCGGAACATGTCCAGCTTCAGCAGCTCGCACACACGCGGTTTAATACACCACAAACGCCTTCACATATTGAAAGAGCCACTTGGCGATAAATGATAACAGCCTTTAAAGGGGCAGCCTATAACACACACCAAGACATTCGAAGAAGCATGCGTACTCATCTGTTTGAGACAGGGCCTGGGCTCGGGGCTACTGGCTTTCTCTCATGTTGCTTCTGACAACCACTTTTGTGTTTTAACGGCTACTTGCTTAAGTCTGCTCAACTATGCATTAATCAGATTTTGGGTTTATGTTTAACCTCTATGCCAGAGTCACCAAACAGATACTCAAGACTGGGCAGCACACACACACAATCACACACACACGGACACACATTACCCAACAATCACCACCACATTATGCAGCTTCGATGACATATATGAAAATGTCAAAATTAAACACTCTGGTTTCCTACTGTCTTTCTTTTAATCCAATAAAGCTGTCACACACAACGATAAAAGCAGATGTGCACACATAGGGTTCTACTGAAGATATGAAATGGTCAGTTACCTGTTAAACTGTGTAATTCAATTCTTGAAATTGAGGCATTTTCATATAAAATGTGAGCATCGTAAGGTTGACGCCACAAGCCCGCTAGTGCTGTGGGGAGGGCCCGGGTGCACCGCTCTCACCCCTGCATACTTCCACACATACTAAACCCGTTACCAGACGTTACCATTAGGGGGCGCAGCAAAAAACTAAAAGAATACTGAACTTTCAGAAGTCCAGAATGTAAAAAAACCACAGAGAAAATTAAGAAAGTTTTTGGTTGATGCTGAGATTAGAGCAGAAAGGCAACAGCTGCAGTACTCTAGAGGGTATTTAAGCCTCTTTAAACAAGGACATCTGATTTTTGCCCACATGCTGTCTCCAGTCATCTCTGTTTTTGCAAATTAACACTGCGTACATGCAGCGTTGGCTCCAGAGGACATGCACAACCGCCACTGCAAGAAAACACAGGAGTCATGAGATGGGTCTCTGTAACAATGACCATTTATTACCTTATAACAAGTTCCAGATGAAGTTCTAACCCAAACCTACATCAAATAAAAGGTACAGGAAGATTAAGGCAAACCGGACTTTGATCTCGTCACATGTTTCATTTTAACACTTTCCTTGCAGGTTCTGAATACGCAAGCCTGAGTTATAAATTATAGTTTATATTCCAGGCACAGACCTCTTAGATGCCGGTGTGAGAAACATTGTTTGCTGTCAAATCTTGCTAAGTTATAGCTAAGGGGAAGAATAAAAAACAAAAATAAAATAAAATCATAAATCCTGAAGTGAACAGCTAGGCCACCATCAGAGATGACCGACGTCTGGGCAAATGGATGTTTCCTGTGCTTTGGCGCGTTTCATCCAAAGTAATGAAAATTAGTTACCTCAAAACAGAAATGACCCCAACGATGTGACAAAACCTTTATCTCTCCCTTTCATCCGACAAGGATTATTGATTCATGAATTTAAATGATCTATCAGGGTTTGATGTGCCCTTGAAGGTAGTCTCTCTCTCTCTCTCTCTCTCTCTCTCTCTCTCTCTCTCTATCAGAAATCTTTTTGTTCACGTCTGTTTGCTGCAATCTGCAACAAGCATGTATGATGCTGGGGGGGGGTTTATGAGGATGCATTGTTTTGTGTCCTGCAATATTCATGGCCAGGTGTATTATTTTCTCTGCACAACCTCTATGTGCTTTAAATGACACTGAGCTGGCGCCTCCGCTGCAGTTCTGCAGTGCTGATAGACACCAGTGAACGGGATTTATTTTTTTGTGCAGCCATGAACTAATCTCCTAATAATGAAGTCCATCTGCAGCAGTAACAATAAGTACAGCACTTTCACTTTAATACTCAATCGTGGTTGACACAGACGACATCATATTGCCAGACTAATCCACCGTGCGATGTCATGGCATCCTAAATCTAATTTACCATTCCATTTGGGGCTCAGATATTGCGGTTGCCGGTACACCTGTTGATTGCTAACACTGCTCTCCTCGTGGACCCGTCTGGCCCTGCACACACGCACACACGCACACACACACACACACACACACACACACACACACACACACACACACACACACACACACACTCCTCTGCCGCCCGCTCTTTCCCTAAAAATGGTATCTCCCTCACAGTTTCCATAGCAACAGTCCAGTTTTAGTGATCTGTTGTTTTTCCACAGACAGAGACGGGCTAATTTTTTTAAATGAGGGTCTTTGATGATAAAGAAAGCTAGGTTGCAGAGATTTACATAATGAATGGATGCCACGCTAGATCAGTCACCACCTAGAGCTGATGATTGCTTTTTGATGAATTTCTTTCCTCCGTGTCCTTCGGTACCTCGGCTGCAGAGGTCTATTGTGTTCAAAAAGAGCAACACATACATTCGTCTATTTAGGTCAGCTCCTGTCTATGATTTAAACATTCAAATAATTAACTTAACCAATAGGCAAAAATCATATGGAGCCCTGCGCCAGGATCAACGGAGAACAGCCTCCAAAGTTTCTGTTTCCTCACGAAGGTGCAGATTTGTGGACACTTTAACACCTCTGGGTAAGCGTCATGCCAACCTTCTCTCGAGTCTTGAAGACACCTTTTTTAAGCATACACCCCTATGAACCTCAAAGATTGGTATTTGAGTGCAGAGCGAAATATGTACATTCACATATTGGTGTATCTGTGTCTGGATGATGTCAGGGGAATGCGAGAATGTAATCACATCCTGACAGATGTATGTGGTATTGATCTTTGCCTGTTTTGTGAGCAATGCTACAGGCCTTCGGAAAGGAACATAAACCCCTTTATCAAAGCAACCTCCCTTTGGGTTTTAGCACCACACTAATATGCAGCATCCAATCTGTGGTTGTTGGAGATGTGTGTGCACGTTTCTGTGTGAGCTTTTGGTCGCAATGATTGGAAATGTATGCGAACCCAGCTCCGAAAAAGTCAGGTCATGGTGAAAAACCAAAAAAATCCATATAAACATTTAACATTTATGGTAAGGAAAAGTACCATCCTAAGTATAAATTTTGGACTTTGTGGCAGCAACACGTAAAAAAAAAAGTACCCCTTCTTTTAACTGTCCATATACTGGATGTCTGAAAATTGAGGATACCAGTGGAAGTCTTGTAACAGGAATGTTTTCCCATCCTCTTCGGATCCAAGCTGCCTCTTTATGCTTGTTTTTTTTTTTTTTTTTTTTTTTTATTTAGCAGGCCAGTTCAGCATCTGGTCATCTTTCTGTAATAGGTGAAGTATAAAGTTTAGCATTGTCTTGCTGATAAATGTGTCTCCCTAAGTCTCTCCCTAAAAATAGACATTTCTGCATGTGTGTATGGAAGTTTACGTTGCTCTAAAACTTACGTATTCATTTCAGTATAGGCTTTAGTCTGGAGTGGAAATAAAGAAAAGAAGGTTTATTGGTGCAAATGCCTGTTGTCACATATGGCTTTTTCTGTGCATGATAGTTTAATCTGCATTTGAGTTCCTGAGCTGATGCACTGATTTCTTTTTATTAGTCGTGTCTTTTTTTTTTTGCGCACTGCTTCCTAATGGGTCCAAATACCACATTTTCTCCCTTCTCCCATGCACACAGAGATTTCCCCAAATTCTTGGAATCTGTTGATGATGTTATGTACTATAGATGAGATGTGAAGCCACAATTTCATACAAAGGAAAATTAACCAGAAATGTCTTTCAGTCTTTCATGGACTATTGGGCCTTTCTCTACTTTTTGCTTCTAAAAGACTTTGCCTCTTTCTAACATGTTCATTTTTTTTAATACCCATTCATGTCATCATCTTGCTGCTAACTACCCAAATAAATTGCAAAATGTTCCTCCAGGTGTTTCTTTTTAGTACCAGTTGTTTTTGTCAGCCTTTTGTCGCCCGTGTCCAAACTTTTGTCACGATTCAAAGAGTGTAGCTGGACCTAAATGCGGGAGACGAAGTGCCAGGAATACCAGAGACAAGGAAACAAAACCAACCAGGGGAAACAAAGAGCACAGACCAGCAGGGAGGAAGGGAAAGACAAAACAAGGGTTGTTTCCGAATATGCGTTCTTGTGCGTGCTTGTGTTCTTGCGTTCTTGTGAAACGTCATCACTTGAGATGCCAACAAGTGAAAGTAATAGCGGATGAGAGAGGAGTAAATATCAAGTTATAACTTTATTTTTGTTTGCAGTTCTAATATTTTTTTCATATGAGAATATAAATGTTATAACTTCTTATTTGTGATAAAGTTACAAAGATATGTTGTATTTTAAAATTTCCTCTGATGTTTCCAGAGTTTTTTTTTTTATTTTCCCTTCTACCCGGCTTATATTGCGGCTGACATACACGGGCGTAAAACCAATTAAAAACATCGGGTAAAGGAATGGTTATGAAGATTTGAGCAGGAGCAATATATGGCCAATTCTTAGTTGTTTTAGGGTTAAGGGTGTTTGTTTTTATAATCAATTAAACTGTAGATGCTGATCGAGAACGCTGCTGTTCCAATCGCAGAAAGAGAGAGAGATGCATCCTTGCATCCTCCAAAGTACGTTCTCCCAACTCATTCTAACAAGAACACACTTCTTAAGAACGCAAAGTACGGACCTGAGACGGCCAAGATATACTCACTGGGTCACAGACTTTCAAAGTAAAACAGGAAAAAATCAATCTAAAACCAGGGCACTTTTCTGTATGTGATCAAATTTTGAATGAACTAATATTTTTTCACAAATTCCTAAAATGTCTTACTTTAAATGTTTAATATAATTTCTGTATTCTTGTGAATAAAATGGGGTTTTATGCAATTTGCACATCATTGCATTCTGGTTTTATTTATATCTTACAGAGCATTTGAACTTTTTCTCTTTTTTCCTTTATTTATTTGATTTTTCTTCAGGTTACAAAATATTGCAGACAAAGTTAAGATGCATTGAAAGGACATCAAATAGCCAGTGAGGTGAATGTTGGCACGATAAAAGGGTTTTTCTTTTGCTCCATTCAGAAGGCTGAAATCACATGATCTCTAATGAGAAGTGGTTCCACTGCTATCAGAGCCCTTTCAGTGGCGCCATCTCTTCTGCCTGCGTTTTCTCCAGCTCCCCACTCCTCCACACACACACACACACACACACACACGTTTCTATGTAACTCTCTAATAGTAATTGCCTCAGCAGGCAGGAGGGCCAAATGGATTCAAGAAAGGGACTGTATTTACTGCCATGGCTAATATCCTCGTTAACACTAATCTGTTGGGAGTGTGGAAGCCATAACAAAAGGTGTAGCCTGTTCAAGACAGCGAAAAAGAAAGGAGGCATGGGTGAAGGGTGAAAGGGAGTTTGGGAAAAGAGTCCAAAAGAAACCTGATAGACTCAATGACCAGTGGGCTCATCTGAACGCTTGATAGCTTCCATGATGGACTGTGACTGCCCTATTAACTGCCTCCACCTACCCACTTTCCCCCACAAGCCGGCTGCACTACATGGTCTGCTGCAATAGAGGCAGCACACACACACACACACACACACACACACACACACACACACACACACACACACACGATATAACCGAATCACACCACACATTCCCAGCAAGTCTGCTCATTAACAACTCAATGAAGTTGGTAAGCTTCCATGTGTGATGTGTTTCTTCATTAGATGCACAGAGGCCAGTGGATCATTACTCTAAGTATGTTCCCTGTCAAGCTTGAACCTGAAGCAACAGCAGTCCACAGGTGGTGCAGCGCCATGCGAAGTTCAGGCTCCAGAGCTGCACGGTTCAAAAACTGCTGCCCCTGAGGTTAGTTGCATAATAAGAAACTGAAGTACAAGATTTGTCTGAAAAGGTTTTTGATTTTAGATTTTGAATATCCTGGGTCCGTAGGTGGACCCATACCTGCAGGAGGTAGCATACGGGTCATCTGCTGTGTGGATCCCAAGTGGTTCTTGGGACACAGAATATTAAATCAGTGCACAGACATACAGAGCAGCATTGAGCGAGTTAGATGGGAGGAGTGCGATGAGAATGTTCACTTTCACTGGTTCTGAATAAGCCCGTTGGTTTTATTTTGTTGGGAAGAGACAACAGGACTGTTGTTGTCAAACATAAATTGCATGAAGGGACAGTGACCAAGACATTTTCCAAGACTGTTGCTGTTTATGAAACTGCATACTACACTACTAATGTTTTCTAGTTTAGTCTAGTACCCGTAGTACTTATTATACTGTATGGGCACAACCATAAAAGCCGTTTTCAAGAAGTAACTGGATGATTTGCAATTTCAGAGAACTTTTACAGTCTGCAACCAGACCTGCTTACCTGCACATTATATTCCAGTCATTTTCAACCCCTGTGCCGGAACACGCCAGTGTGCTCATGGGAAATTATCCAATTTCCAGTCCAAAATAATTATTATGTTTTTGCAAATAATTTGCCACAGTTGCGGGCCTGTGACTAAGGCATAGTGACAAGATGCATAAAGTGCAATATTTGGCAGTGACGAAATATGTATTTTTGGTTGCTGGTGATTTACAGGTTTTTGTTTTTATTTTTAAAAATGTGCCACACCTCATAAAAAAACAATCACAGATGAGGCATGAGCCAACTGTGAATCAATCATGTTTTTTTTATGTTTATATTTGCTCTAACGTTGGACATTTTAACATGGGAGTCAACGGAGGACTCGCTTCTGCAGCCAGCCTCTATCGGTCAGTCAAGGAACTGCAACTAAACTTAGTTCCGCATGAGACTTCATGTGGAAGTTTGATAGTTGGCGCTTGGAAGGGACACCAAAAATTCAAAGTGCACATTTCAAATTTTTCCAAATATGTTTTTAAGCTTTAAACCCCTCGGCAGTACTGAGGCTGGAGAAGGCATACCACAGTCATGACCTTGAGCTTTTATTTTGGTACGTCCACTTCCTCATGAATTTTTATATAAGCGAAATATTTATTTCCACCCAAAACATTTAAATTTAGATTTGAACAAGAAATACACCATCATTTTTCCTTTTTGGCCATTATTCTGTACAGTCCAAGGAAACTTTGTAAAACTGTGGCAGAAGAACTATTTACCCTTTGAAACAGCTGAAAAATCCATATTTTTGATCTGCAGGTCGTGTCAGTGGAGGAACAAACAATACCGTCCTACTAGAAAACTGGGCTTGTTAACCTGTGTGGCCGATTTCCTATTAAATTGTTTTAAACTTAATTTACACTTGCTCTTCGGTTTAGGAAAGTAAAACCTCTGGTGACACATTAAAAGCTAACTTTTTAGGTTTGGAGAAGCATAATGGCTTAAAATGCGAGTTGACTGTCACCAGGTGACGAGTCTCCAGAAAACACGAATCCTGTGTATGAACAAAAGAAAACTAGCAGCATTTAATTACTTTGAATGTCATAGTAGGTACACATCCTTGTCCATCTGTATTTAAAAAATGATTTTCCTTCACATCTTTTTCAAGATTAACGTCAGTACTAGACTGGTCATTTACTTTTAAGATGTGTAATTCCACTTCAGCCCTTCTTAAGCTGCAATAAAGTCTCTCATTTCTCACTACTCGATGATAAATGGCATGAACTAAAATGCTCCTATTACTCCAAACATCGAAGGAACTGCATGGATCCTAGTTTATAATTGCCCGATTGCTCTGCAGTATTCAGATTTGAACCAACAGTCTTACTGTGTATCAGTATGGAAGTACAATTCAGTGAAGATGAGAGTACTCGCTGTCAACTAGATTGACTGTTATCAGCCATTTCTCAAACACAGTCAAACATTTTGTTTGTCTTTGTCGCTCCTGACTGATCGCATCTTTCATGTCAAAGTAAAAGCAATTTTTCTTTCGGCTATGAATCATCTCTGCAGATCTGTGTCACAATTTGAAGAGATAAATCGAAGCCTTGGACAAAGAAAAAAAAAAAGTGTCATACATTATCCACTTCTAACTTTCCATGAAGTTTTTAAATTCTCCTAACAGCTCAAACTTTATCTGCGGGTGTACATTCACTGATAAAATACAAGTGTGAGTCGCCTTGTTTTCATGTTTGCTGTTGTATTTCTGCGTGTCAGACGTGTAATAACCAGGAGGTTGTTAACTGTTAACTCTGGTTGTATTTTATAGTTGCATCATGGGTCAGATTTTTTTACTGTTCTGCACTTTAGATTGGATGTGATAAATCCCAAGGACAAGACTGCAATTTGATTGTTGGGTTGTAAAATTGTCGGTAATATGCTTTTCCACCACTGACCAGAGGGGATTTGTGAGGTTTTTCTTTTTGACGATGGAGGCTCAGGTAGAGGGAACAAGTTTAACCACATATGTAAGTGCCACACAGTGTTTGCTAATAAGATGAGTACTATAATATTTTCCTATATATCTTTTTTTCATATTCATACACTTGATATTACAGAATATACTGCCATTCTTCAACAGATTCTTTTTCAGAAGTGTCTGGTGAGCAGACTTAAAATCCTCAAATCTGGCATCTGTTACATATCAGAGTGTAATTTGTTGTACCTTATCATACCAACTTTATTTATAAAGCACTTTTAAACAACCACAGCTGAAACAAAGTGTGTTCAACAAGCTGTTAAGCCTTGTTGGGATATTTTTAAGAGCAGTGGAATCAGCTCCTAAGCCTCTTTCAGATTGAATTATGAAGTCACACTGCACTGGCAACTAGTGCTATTGTTTGTTAAAATGACCCTCATTAAAAATCCATCTGGATGATGTGAGTGACACGTAGTGAGCCTAATCGTCATCAATCAATGCCATTTTTCCATTATGGTTCAGTACCACCTCAATGTGGGTTGGGCCTTCATGGTAAGCCGGCCCAAAACACGTTGACCCATTGAGCTCCTTCTGGATGTGGTCGTCAGCCACGAGGCACAGAATCACGCGGACCTCCTCGTTGCACCACGGAGTTCTAGTTCATGCAGCTCGACTCAACTCGGTTGGAAGTAGGTGCGAAAAATGGGAGGTACTAACCAGTGCTATCACCTAGTGGAAAACCCTTTAAACATGTCCCGGGTCTTTCCCTTGGTCACATCCCAGTGGGATGTATCTAGACCTATGCCAGAGGGCAACCTTACCAGATGCCCCATCCACCTCACCTGGCTCCTCTCGATGCGGAGGAGCAGGGGCTCTACTCTGAGCCTCTACCGACGACGAGCACGCCTGCAATCTCATAACACAGCAGCCATTAGGGTAAGACTCTCCAGGCATTGGGAGAAAAATGAGAGCTGAAATTAGTTGTTGATGTTTCTAAATTAAACCAATGGATTTTACTCAGCAAAACCACATTATGCACAAAAGCACATATGCTAAGGACTGTAGCAAAATAGCAATATTTAATGCCTTGGGAATGTCTTTATAATATGAATTATTTTATTTTTCTCTTTTTGCAATGGATTTTGCCAAGTTTCTGGTCTGTTGGAGAAAGCAGCAGATCATTCCTTTCTCCTTGTGAGTCATATTGGTGAAGTGAAGCTTAATTTGCTCCTGATCTTATCCTTTTAGAAGATTCACCAACAGCAAGTCTTGACATATTACTTTTTTTTTTCTTATCAGTACATATACACTAGTGAGCCAATAAATATGGATTCAAATGTCACCCTGCTATAGATTCCATTTTTCTCTTTTATTTATTATATATTTACTTGTTATTTTTATCTTGTGCTGGGGAGCATTCAATGTTATGTCTGTCACTGATTTCTATTTAATGAGCTTTATTGATTTACCTTCATCAAATCTTAATTAGTCACCATGAAACCGACTGTCTCTGCATGTGTTCGTCACAGTTCCTCCCCTGGAAAGAAGATGCAGCTTGCACACATTTTGGTCGACTGAGCAAATGGATAAAGAATATTTGCATATACCCTGTAGCACATCCTGTGTTAGTCATTGGTGCTATGCGTTCTCCGGCCTCAGTACTGCCGAGGGGTTTAAAGCATAAGTAGATCCAACTTTGTGCACATGCATGCATACAACCACTCAGGCATGGCAGGGAGTATGTTGTCTTTTAAGGCCTGTCTTGGAGCGTGTAGATGTGAAAATGAAAAGCTGGTAAACCCCAGTTGTTTCCTAGCTGTCGACAGTCTCTCTCTTGTTGCCTTTCTGGGCTGAGAGGCAGCGGCAAAATGTACATCGGGTACTTCATGCTCTCTCATCTGGAAGACAACCACAAAGCAGTGCCAGGGCTCTGAACCAAAACTGATCTGCTGATATGAAAGACTGGATTATCGCTGGAGTTGATTGAGCAGGATACAATATGAAGGAAGGCTGGAAGGTTCGAGAATGAAATGGAAGTGGATGGAAGTTGGCTTGGAGAAGGATGGGATGTTCTAGTGCTTCCAGCAAGGGGGCTGGGTGGTGGGGAGTGATCGTAAAACGGACGAAAACCTGCAGTCAGTCTTTGCTTCAGTCTCCAAAAAAGAAACTTGCAGATCGAACTCTCAGTCTTCTTTTTACAACACAACTAAGAAACTACTTATGTTTTTAATTCCAATTTATTTAGCTGATTACGTTAAATAAAAGGTTTTAGAAGAGCCACTTTGTTTTCTAAATGTTGTGTTTGCCTCACCTTACCATTTCCCGTTTTAGTGTTCTCATAGTTTCGTACTGCTCACATGGGAGAAATCAGTGATATTAACAGAACAGAAATCACTGAGAGACAAAAAATCAGAACTCTCCCCAACTTGAGGTAATCAGCGGATACTGTCCTCTAACCGGAGCTCAGGAGTAACAGGAGTTTTCAACCTGACAAATAAAAAACTGAGTATTTAAAAGAGCAATTAAATCTAAATGTGTGGAGGATCTGAGAAAGCTTGAAACAGTAACATTTCAGTTGATTATATAATTGTAGAGATCACAGGCGGCTTCCACAGATGAAACAATCATTTGTGCTATTTGAAACTGGAGTTGAATTCTGAAAATTAGCAGACGCAGATGCATCTTCCAGCCAGCCACTTCTGGCCATGGTAACCTCATTCCACCTTTAGTACTCCCGCCACAGTGATGACAAAATCCCAGAGACCTCCATCACTTGTGTCTCTTTCATCTTGGACCCATAGGGTTGAGGGCCACCTCAGCTCTTTCTGCAGGACCTCCGGTCTCCTACTCTGTTCAGCATGCGGTTTTCACGGGGTAGCCACACCGAATTTCTTTTATGGCAACATCAAAGGATGACTGCCTGAGACGTTTCAGTCAGAAACTTACTTCTAACTGCTAACCAAGCGTAAACAAGTCCACCGCCTGCAGCAACACAGAAGCTTCCAGCTGACCTCATGAGCAACAAGGTGATGGCAAGTTAGCACTCGGTGCTAAATCTGCACTGACACACAACAGACTGACAAAGGTTTCTTTTGACCTGTATCAACACACTTCTGTACAGGTTTGGTTAACTACAACCCTTCCCAGCATGTTTAATCATTGAAATGCCAGAACAGGACAAGGCAGACTACGCTACTGTGTGCTGAGCGCCCATAGAGCTCAGAGCAGCTGTCTTGAGTCACCAACCTTTCGGCCAATCAGAAAATAGGATGTTTTGTTGCCGGGTGAGGTCTGAGGGGCCGCATCCCTTGTATGACAACCCCCCCATGACACCTTCCTCCGCGCGTGGACTCAGCCAGGCCCGAGCTATGATTGAATGCCACATGGGCCCCGGACGGGACCCTTGGCTGAGGACACTGCAGAGGGTTGACCCTCAGCTCACGATAGTAGTTATTCATTTACTTATTAATTTACTTATACTATGATAAATTGCCACATGTCAAACTTAGATTTTGTTTTCTATTCTTTACATAATGATTAAAAATTATTCAAATATACACCAATAACTCCAGTGGAGTTTTATAATACATTACCGTTGTTGATTATTACATTCATATTCACAATTGTTCAACAAACAATATGAGTAGATTGAGGGGGTGTTGTGTTTGTTTGTGATAGCCATGAGGAACATAAAATATTCAGCCACATCGCGACCTCCTCCCATCTTCTTCCCTCCCGAGTTCAGTGCTGCCTCTTTGTCCATCTTGACCCACTGTGAATTCTGCCCCCATTATCCTACAGACCCTTCCTGTCATGTGCACACACTCCACTACACAGGCCATTGTCCTCCTGTTCCCCGTCCGTTTCTGCTCCCCTCACACCTATTCTGGGCCAGGGATCCAACTCCACCTCCTCAATGGCCCTCCCTGCACTGCGACACTGCACGCCATACTTTCCCTGCTGCCCGCCTGCTAATCGGGATTGGTGGGGAGGAACAAATCGCTTTGGGACGTGGCCTTCCCCCGGAGCCCACAGAACTAGGCCAAGGTCACTCACGTCACTCTTAACGCTGCTGCTGCCCACAGCTATCAGCAACGATGAGAGAGCGAGCGAGCGAGCGAGAGAGAGAGAGAGAGAGAGAGAGAGACGCAGGGATGCAGGAGTTAAAGAAACCAGAGATAAGACTGATGCTGAGAAGGGTTTTTACCGCCATATGAGGTCTAATGAATTGAAAAAGAACACAAGTCAATAGCAAGGCTGCAGCTCATTATATTTTTAAGAGAAGCAATTAGAAGAAAAGCCCTGGAATTTTATCAAGTTATGAAATGCCTTTTTACCCCTTTTGATGAAATATTCAGGTATGCCACCGTGCTTGAGTGTGAGCTTATAGGTAGCCTATTTTCTGCACTGCTCCTTGATCAACACTCATCAATAATTCACTCATGGCCCATTAGTTTTGCGAGAAATGCCAGAGAGCAACTTAAACTCGTCAAGAGTTAATTTCTTATTTATTATGTGCAGAAACATATGGCACATGAACAGCTCTTGTTGGGAGTGTTTAGAGAGGCTTCGCTGAGCAGAATAGAAAGCTGAGCAGAATAAAAAACAGCTTGCTGTTAACCTTGAGGTAATATTTACATTAATTCCTGTCCAGTTCCCAATCTGACGGGTGAAAGTGAGCAGTGGAGGAACCCCGACTCCCTCCTGCCCACTCGTGCTTTTTACACATTTGCATGATGGATTTTCTCAGATTACAGTCAGGAGTTCTGTAGTCCATTTCCTCTCAGAGCTGACAGTGTGTTTTATAAAAATAAGTTGAGAAATGGATACTGAAGTGAGGGTCCCTGTCACAAAAGCACACATTGTTGTCATCAACAAGGATGTTTTTTTTTCCCGGCCCATTGCCTTTGCAGTAATTTGCACTCTCAAGCATTCCCATCTCCCTCCTCCAGCATCATTTCAGACAGTGTTTTCAGAAATCACAGTCGTTTTCCCAGCCAGCGTTCACACATTTGTCATTACACGTCAGGAGGGTCTAGAGATTTTGCCGCATCGCTTGGCAAAAAGCAATTGTGAGCTTCAAGCTACGATGAAGTCCCGGAAGCCGACACGCACCTGGAAGGGATAGGGCTTGTGGGTAAAGATGCCACTGATGCCAATTGGCTTTGTCCTTGGTTATAGAGTGAAGTTTTTTTGTTGTGTTTTTTTAAATACATGTTCAGGCTATAAATGAGTCTTATGCCAGACTTTTTTCCTCATCTTTCTTCAAGGTCCTTTCAAGGCCTGAGCATCCCTCTCTCGGTCCTCGGTTAAATCAAAGACAGCTCTGACTCTCACAGCTGTTTCAGAGCTTCCAGCTCCTGTAATCTCCCTCTAGCTGCACACAAAAGATGCTGCACGGATTTTTGATGAGGTGTCTAGAATAAGCGTATTTTACCACTTGAAAGGAGCACATTGTGATATAATTAAGTTGTGCTGGATAGTTGCCAAGGCAATGAAAGTCCATATCAAAGTATTTCAGAGTTTTAAAGGAAAATTACACCTTTATGCAACTTGTGCTTTGTTTTATTTCATTTTGTCCTTTATAATAACAATGTTCCTCCATGAAACTGAAGGACAAGGTAGAAATTAGTCATAAGGAAATGAAGGCGGTTGAAAGGACGTTTCGCAAGATGATATTACTTTTTTAACTTGACACGATATTTTAACTTGACATAATGCAGTAAAAGTAGAAAGTAGTGGTAATGGAGAATTTGCACAAGGAAATCTTTGGATCCTTTAACAAACATGGTGTTGCAACCACACACACACACTCACATACATATATATATATATATTTATACAGGTATTTCTAATTATTATAATAATATAAAGGTAAGAGACTATCAAAGTGGTAAATTGATTATGAAAGATAATAATTTGTGTGCCTAAATTATTTTATTGTTCAACAAGGACAACACACTTTTTTAAACTGCTTCACCTACACTATTAAATTTATGAAGCATGTTGCAGTTTAATTACTGTTTTTAGTGCACGGTAGCCTCATGGTAAAGGCGAGCGTAGCTTTGGATCTGCCACAAAGCACCTGTGTGGGCAATCAGGCCTGAATAGATAAAACTGTAGAGGCTGATTTCACATTTTGGATGGGGAAAAAAAAAAAAAGACAGAGAAAGAAATCCTTCCCAGTAGTGCAGTCTGTAGTCTAGCTTCTACAGCGTAATGAAAAATATCCTGAATTAAACTCAAACTCAATTTCAAAGAAAACACAGCTTTTCTTTTCTTTTTTCTTCTTTTTTTTTTGGGTGATCGGTGGTAGTTACAATGAAAAATGTGGTAACCTTAAAACATTTAATCACACTCTCCTAAAAACAAAGAGCACAAATCAGGAGCAGCAAGAGCAAAACCAAAGAAAACCGTAAACTCTGTCACTAAATATGTTCCAAGACTGACAGGGAATGAGAGATTACATGATCAAAATTAAACAAAAATCATCCTAAAGTAAACGGCGACATGACATGATTCGGAGGTTCGTGGTTAGTATGTACAATATGTAAAACAAGTGTCACTGCATCGCCGAACGCAGCATCACACAGTGATACAAATCAATCACACCCGCAAATTGTGTGACCGACGTTTCCATGCTTGGGTTTTGTGACTGCTCATGCTGTTGCTGGGAGTGGTGATCTCTGTGTTCACTAACAAGCCGTCTTTCTCCACTGAGGTGCACACTGCTGTGACCTTCAAGACATCCTTCAGGCAGGCTTTTGACAACCTCCAGGAAAGCAGCGAGACATGAGGCGAACATGAGCTAAACTTTAAAAAAGGAAAAGAAAAGACAAAAAAAAAAAAACTGACTGTCTGACTTAAATCGCATGTTAACGTCTCAATCCAGCTGAACTAAACTAAACGTCTCGTAGAGAAGTAGACTGAAGCTGGCCTACAAGCTCTGCAGGTGTTACACAGTTCCTGCACACGGATTTGACTTGGACATCCTGGAAGAAGCTGATACAGAGAAAGAGGGAGGAAAAATAAAAAAAAATATGCAAAGGTCAGTGATCATCACTATCTAAAGCAAAGTTTTATTTGTTGTTATGGCATGTGGTACACTAGACAACAGGTCAACCAGAAAAGTCCAATGCTTACCAGCTGAAAGCTACTATCACCACCCATTGAGGCACAGTCACACATTGTTTACTTTACTCGGTGCATCGATTCCCTTCACATGGATGTATATTAGGATAAAAAAAAAAAGAAGTCCAATTAAACTTCTTTCTAGTCGAGCTGTAGCTTGACTAAACTGCACATGCAGATATGCTGACTGACGTTGATTACTGCTAATCATCACCTAAGGGAGCAGACCTCGGGCATTTCCGGTCTCACTTCAAACAATAAAGAGAAAAAGAATAGTTAAGCAATCAACAAGGCTTTCAGAAAATCAGCGATTTAGAGGATGTTTTACAGTGAAAGGGATTACATACTTGTGGGAAGGGGGTATGAAGACCTGGATGATTGCGATGAAGCAGAATCTGACCACACACCACAAAGAAACAGCCATCAAATGCATCAGTAATGTCACTTTCCATTGAGATCTGTCGTCTTCCTGCTGACTTGCTCGTGATGCACCTCATGTGGTCACCTGATCCGTCTTCCAGGTCTTCATCCATCCGCTCTGCAGCCGCAACAAAAGAATTTTTTTTTCGTTAAAACAAGTAAATAATCCCTTTCGCTCTTAAATGTCCTCTAAATGTCTCCCTGAATTTTCTGAAACAATGTAAAATAGTAAACGGTATTCTGATGTGATCCGATGCACATGATCACACATGCGGATGAGACTGAGCTGCAGATTGAAACACAAGATGCACGACTTTCCTGGTGAGGTCCGAAACATAAATGACAACAGCTGCATTGTATCATCAAGTTTATGCATGGACAGTTGTTTTGTTTTTTTTCCTGAGGGAATATCAGTCAAGGATCTCGGGTCATGATTCTTCCCATTTTGACGTGAACTTTTAGACGAGCGAGTCCGTGAGCTAGACCACAGACACGAGAGCTTTGCAGTTAATTAGTGGCACACATCATGCGTCCTTTCCTCCACCCACTTGTGGATAAGGAGGCACATTAATTGGGTCACCGAAGGACTTTGTGCTGGCAGGGTGTCACAGTTTTCCTTCCTATCAAAGATCAAACTCACAAATAAGAGCTAGTTTTCTGCACGTTCCGCTGAAGATCCCGGACTAAAGCTGTTTATTTGCAGGTCACAACGTACTCTTCATCCGCTGTCAGTTAACTTTAAAAAGTACGGTAAGCGACGGCTGTTTTGAAAAACTTGTATAATTCATTATGAGACGCGTAAACATTAAACTGTAGTTGTATTAGTCATTTATGTACAATCATTGACATATGCGCACGGGCCTGCTGGATGTATGTTAACGCGCTCCGCCCTTGTCACGATCAGTGGACGGCTGCATTAATATTCCCTTTAATTTCCATGCACATGGGCATTAAAATACTTCCATTAACATAATTACCGCCACAAAAATATATTAACAAGTCATGTTGAATTAGCATTAATGTACCCGCTGACAGGGCATGCGCTCCCCTCTGCTCATCTGAAATGCCAGCGTGCTGCTTTCTGCTCAGCCAGGCAGGAGGCCTAATCCGGCTGCCCACTCATCACCCTCAAACACTTGCTGTTGTCACGGAAATGGATCTGCCTTTCTGGAGCACTTGCGCCTTTTTTTTTTTTTAATTCTTTTTTTATTTTTTGTTTCTTCCTTTTCCCAAATTGGATTAATTAGAGTAATAGGCGGTTGTCTTATCCTCCCTGCCAAGCTTTTCCTCTCTCACTACGTGCTCTCTCCTTCTCTGCCTCCCTCTTTCTTTTTATCGTTGGATAATAGTTGTCCTTGATCTCCCCTTCTTTTTCTTCATCTGTCAAAGTTTTATGCAAACAATCAATTTTCTTTTTTTTTTTTCTTTGTTATGTCAGTCCATCGTTTGCCCTGAATGCTCCCACCCTGGTTCAGTGAGCTTCGCAGAGGCTCGTTAACACCGTATCAGTCAGTACATTAATGTACACAAAACAAAAACTGTGCAGGAGCCAAGAGGAACATTGTTACCATGGTGAATGTGTGCTGATTCATAATGGCATTTCCTCGTCCTTAGCTGGCAAGTACTGAGAACCAGCTGTTGGTCCTCTACAGGTGCAGTTATTAATGGATCCTGTCGCAATAATCGACATCCCTCAATTTTAAATGTCAAGTGTCTTTATAGTAAGCATGATTTTCAATTAAGATCCCATTTCTTTAAAAATAACAGATTCTAATGTAATGTACTGATAAAATGTACTTTGAATCTAAAATTATCGTAAACCATTAAGATTTTTTAAGCATTATTCAACCTGCCAAAATGAATGAATGTTCAATTTCTTTTTGCCTTTCTATCTATCTATCTATCTATCTATCTATCTATCTATCTATCTATCTATCTATCTATCTATCTATCTATCTATCTATCTATCTATCTATCTATCTATCTATCTATCTATCTATCTATCTATCTATCTATCTATCTATCTATCTATCTATCTATCTATCTATCTATCTATCTATCTGCCAGCTTAAAAGTCAAACGGTCAGGTATCTATTGTGATGTAGGGTGTTTCTGGTACTGCAGGCATTGGATCTATCAGAGGACTTATGAAGCGATTACATTCTCAAGGCTTTTAAAACAGATGACATATTCAGTGTCTGAAAATGTTCGAGAAGACAGACTTGAGTCTTTAAACAGAACGACAACCTGAACCATCAAATCAACAGCACATAAGAGGGGTTAAAAAGCTACATTTAAACTGCTCATTAAGACAGCCAGTGCTAATTCTTATTTTCAGATTGTTGGTTTAAGTCCGCACATCCCACCTACTTCCAGTAGTGGTCCTCGGGGCACACTGTCCTGCATTTTTTTTTTTTTTTAGATGTTTCCCTGCTTCAATGCACCCTGACACAAATGGCTTTCATTAAAAGAGTTGATGACAAGCTGGTGATGACTTCGTTTGAATCAGGTGTGTTGATGCAAGGAGACATGCAGCACATGCAGGACAGTGTTCCCCGAGGAACAGGGCTGGGAAACACTGCATTAGTGCACTGACAAGATAGGGGAGGAGCCACAACGTAAAACCACACACCAAACTAGACCACTGCACAAAGAGCGGGCACTGCATCTGGGATCTGCCCAACACAAAGTTGCACCGCGACAGCAAGGTAAATCTATGCACCCAATCCAGGACACATATTCACACCAGCACCCATACACAAATAAAACTGATAAGAGTTAAAAAGTCACTTAACTTTACCAGGGGTCAGGACCTTCCCCTGGGGTCTGAGCTTCGGAGCGGGTCCAGTTCAATGGAATCTGTGTTTCAGGGTAGCCGCTGGCCCAGCGCCGCGAGGCGTCTCCTCCTCAGCTCGAGACCAGATGTTGGCGCTCCTAGATGTCACTTTATGTCCAGCACTATCCGTGCCTACACAGCAACCTGGCCCTATAGCCCCACTAAACATCTTCACCGCCGGCAACCCTAACCAGCTGTGATCGGCGCCCTCACACCCACACTGCTGAGCACACGGCAGTTTGCTTGGCTGGGTCCTGGCCCTGTGCCAACCACCAAGCGCCACTCTCCAGTCCCCTGACACGCACTGACTGGCTTCAAGAGACGTTGTAGTGAAGAGTAATTGTACCAAAAACCGTAAGAACCCTATCTGCATAATATTATTTGTCTGGAGTGCATTTCATTAGTTAATAATCACTGCTGTTCAATAAGTGTGGAATATTTTATTAAAAAGCTCCAAATCCACACTGTTTTAAGCTGTTTAAAATTACATTTTAACCACTGATTTTATCTATTGTTCTTTTTTTCTTTCTTTCTTTTGTTTACATTTTAAATCATGCTTAAATAAACTTGCCTTGCCTAAAATACGCTGGGCATTTTATGTTGTTTTAGTTTGGATTCATTTATGAAAGTAGTCCTTTGTTCTTAAAAAATTTTGACCAGCATTGTAATTACTGCACTCGAGGGCATAACATCCAGCCTTGATTATTTCTGTTTCAAGGATGGCTTTTGTCAGGTGCTTTTTGTCATTTTTTTATTCATTTTATAAGATAATGACAAAATAGCAACAAATGTGCACATGCTCCAAGACAATAAATAGTAATACACGCCTCTTTTATAAATCCGATAATTATTACACCGTAGACTGTAGCCAATTAGGTTAGTTAAAAGACTCCAAGCTGGAGAAACGTGATGACCTGCCTCTCTCCAATTATTTGAAAATTTCTAATGTGGTTTAAATCCGTGCGAAAGATGGCAAGTATGTGCAAATTCGGGATGTTTCAGTTACTGGCCAATAGCTAATACTCAGTATACAGCACACTGGAAGACCAATAAAGTTTGTTTTGTCACTTTGGGGTTTATATGGAATAAAATAATTGCTGAACTTCTGAGCTATAGCACATATCTAAGCAAGAACATTGATTTAGAAGGTTCCTGGTTCGATTCCTGGGCGGGAGTCTTGTTCTCCCTGTGCTTGCGTGGGTTCCCTCCGGGTACTCCGGCTTCCTCCCGCAGTCCAAAAACTGGTTCATTTGTGATTCTAAATAAACCCGTAGGTGTGAGTGTGTGGTGGTTTGTGTGAGTGATGAACTGGCGAGCTGTGCAGGGTGTTCGCCTGTAATGAGCTGGGATAGACCCCCGTGACCCTGCAAAGGAGAAAATGGGTATAGAAAATGAATGGATGGCTTTTCAGCTATTCTTTGCCTTATGTTAGTTTAATTTACCACCAAAACAATCACTAAAATTTTTTATAACCACTTAGTTATCCCTTTCTTTTACTCCTTTCTTTGATTAGAAATACTTTTTTGTTTGTTTGTTTACATAATCAGGCATGTGATGCTAAGTTCAAACAAGTACCGTGCACATGTTCATTGTTACCAGATTGGTGGGAATTTCCATCCAGTTTTTTGTATGTAAGTTCAAATAACTGTGAAAACAGAGCACTAAACATTTCCATGGTTGTTTTCATGCTTCAATCCAACCTCATTTTTCTTTGTAAAAAGCCCTCAAGGGCCCACGTCTCTCACACATGGACTGGCTAGCCATCTTTTTTTTTTTTCCATTTGTTTGCGTATGTATTAATGGTGAATACCAAGTTTGGCAAAACCTAAAAATTACATATATATGTCTTTTTAATCTGGCAACACAGGGATTTTTTTTGTTTGTTTGTTTTTTTGTGCATGTGTGTGTATGAGAGTGTGCTGGGGCATGCTGGGATGCTCACCCCTGCACGTCCCACAGTCTTTTTACTCACTCACGAGACCTAAACAAACAAAGAAATTAACATGGAAGAGATCCTGGTTATGATCATAGACATAGACACAAACACCCTTATGATCATAGACATAGACCCACTGACAAAGACATAGCCACATCGTCAAAGGTACAAAAGACAAGATACATTAGTATGACTATCCGTCAGCAGCAGAACTAAGACTTCCATGTATATATGACTACTTGGTGAGGACAGCAGGTCAGGATGTCAATAGATATCCAACTGAGACATCTATACAGACAGGTGGAGGTAACTAGATCTAACTTGCAAAGGAATAAATATGTTCAGTTTTTGAAGAAGAAGTGCAAATCTTCAATTGTCTTCAATAATAGCAAAGGTGATTCAAACTGCCATTATTCCTCAGCTGCAGCCATCTACGCTGTTTACATCTAGATTACAATGTCATCGTTTAGTCATCATCCTGTCAAACCCGCAAGGAGACTCTCTACAAGGATAGACTGATTTAATCGGCTCTCCACAACGCTTGAGCATAGTTATTGACCTCCTACGGATGGTGGCTAGATATACCTGCAAAGCAAATTCAAGTTTAGATTTAGATTAGTCTAGTTTTCCAGGCTATGGCCACTTGCAATTTGATCACACAGAGGCACAGAGGCACTTCAGGGGGCCAATCAGTTTCCATTTCAGTCGTGGCCATGGCTGTGCCCCCAGATCTGCTCATGGCTTGTAGATGTTGACAGAACCCTAATAGTGATCTCAGCTCGCACTAAATATTTTTCAGATAGTCTAAAGACCAAAAGATGATGTGCCAGAGTACTGATATACTATTGATACCAGGAAGTAGCATAAGTGGTATTATTAATTTGTAATAATAGTGATCTCTGACTACATACTACCTTCTATTTCAGTTTGTACATAAAAAATTAAATAAAAATTCTTACTCAAACTGTGAGTTCATGCTGAACGTTGACTGTTATGCGCCTTGAGGTTGGTCTATCATTAACCACATCACTCAGGCATGTTACAGAACAACCTGGTCACTTTGTCACCTGTTCACCAGGACAACAGGACAAAATCCACATACAGGAGCATGGTGTTTGCATGTGGAGTGCAAGATTGCGTGCAAACAGGATCACATGCAAACATTTATGACTATAGGAGTCATAAAACTCAAATCAGGTGACATCACCTCTTTCCCGTCACTGCTTGGCTCCGTGTGCACCGTACCTCTGGTTTTGTTACTCCGGATAGATGCGGGACAAAGGCTCACATAAGATATTTCTGGGTCCCCAACATACTTACACTTTCATCCCCAGTATTTTCTGATAGTTAAACGGGAGTTGCACTTAAGGACTTTGGAGATTCATGCAGGTTAGAGAAGCTCCATAAATTCTGTACCAGGTCACGCCACACTCCCCACCAGAGCCTGCTTTTGCTTATTAATAGCAATTTACCCTCCTTGTGTTTGATGCAGTGCGGCCCTGCCTGGCCAGTCCACCGCAGGCCGCTCCCTTCTACACTCCAATGTTCAATGTTCCTTTCAGGCAGCTGCAGCTTCGTTTGAGGACTACACTGACACCTGCTGGTTTCCTCCATGCGAGGCATTCCCCATTAACTTGTGCAAATATCCTCAGACTGAGACAGAGCTGGCAGTCTGGCTTTTTTTTTTTTTTTTTTTCTGGTATACCTGACTCTAAGTGACAGTCAGGATGAGGAAGTGCAAGTGAGAGTAGCTGAGGAAGGAGGAGTTTCATGATGGTGAGGGACTGAATAATAATGTCTCTGTGCATACCGTAATCACATTTTGAACCATCTCAAGATGATGTACGTAATGGTAGTGATGACTTGGCCAACCAGAGGTTGTAATGGGGTTCCACCTTACCAAAGATCCCAGGGCTAATTTTATTTTATTTTATTTTTCATGCATCCATTATCAATACCCGGTTATTCCCATTCGGGGTCACAGGAATCTTGTGGATACCATCCCAGGTATCTTCAGGCAAAAGGGTCGGTACACCCTGCAGAGGTCACCAGTCCATCACATGGCCACATGCAGAAAAACACACACACACACACACACACACACACACACACACACACACACACATACACACACTCCTTTGGGCACATTAGAATCAAGAGTCAACCTGACATAGATGTGTTTGGACTGTGAGAAAGAACTGGTTTGGCTGGAGAAAATCCATGCAAGCATGGGGACACCCCACACCGGACTGGATTAAGGAACCTGTGGGGGTTCATAGTGCTAACCACCAAGCCTTTTTATGTTCTACTTTATTTCTTCCAGTCTATTCCAGCTACTATAAGACAGAAACTGTATCCGTATGTGGCCTTGACCCCTGTCCTACGAGCAAACCATCATTAAGGAATGATGAGGGAAGGTTGAGCCTTTAATAGGTTATTAAAATTTTTCCAATGAAATTAGATCACATCCCGCTTTCTCTTCTTTTTTTTTCAGAGGAAAATCAATGACTTGACTGAATTATTAAAAACTGAGGGAGTCTGTTCTGCTTCTTACAATGTCTTCTTCACACTTAGGCTTAAAAACAAAGACAGAAAAAAGTTAATGATTGTTCTCTCTCTCTCTCTGCTCATATGAGCGTGATAACACCCCCCCCCCCCCCCACCCCCTCCATTCACTCCCAGCAGCAGTAATTAATACTGATAGTTGGCAGGCTTATCGTTTGTGTTTATGTTGTTGCGCGTTCGTGGGGGGTATCTGCTGGATTCCCAAACTGCTAATGTAATTACCCAGGTAGTTCAGAGCTATTTCCCCCCTGGGGCCTCTTCATCACTAAAATATATTTTGCACTCTCCCAACATCTCTTATTAAGTGCTTATTTTCTCCTTTCCTGTTTCCGAACACACTCTCTCTCTCGTACACACACAGGATTCCCAGCAGGTGAATTAAAGTTATTGGCTCTGAGACAAAGTGGTAGTATCTACATGTCATCATGGGTGGTTTTAATAATATCAGCAGGATTATTTTGACAGAGAGGATTAACTTCTTTTACATGAAAGGTTAGAAATCCTCAGAGGGTATCAGGTATTGTAAATTGCTATTAACACTTAATGCAATCTCATCTCCAGTTTTAGTACATTTCTCTTCCTCAGCAGGCTTCAATATACTGTGATGCCATTGCTGAACTCCTCCACTTCATAAACGTTGCGTATTGATCCTTTCATTGGACTGTAATGTCAAGTTGAGGTGATAAAACAGAAGTGTGGATTAGATGCTTTTTGTTTTATTGTTCATATGTTGCTACCCTTTATATGTTTCTGACAACTTATAGATACATTTAGACATGCAATTACATTTTTCCTTGGTCCCCTATTGTTCACATGATTTACAGAATATAGAATAGAATGTTTAACTATTGATTAATACAGTTTTGTATTATTTCAGTATTGTCTTTTGAAGTCAAACTTTAGATGCATCAGCAGATAAAATGACTATAAGGCAGATGTTGTTTTTTGTTTTGTTTTTGTTTTTTGTTGTTTTTTTTTGTCAAAAGAACATTTGTTTAGACGCCACTTTTGAGCTTTGGGCTTTAATAAGATTATGACGGATTATGTATTTCATGCGATTATCGCAGCAAGGAGGTTGTCGAGCCTGTTTTATTCAGCCATCTGCTTGTGTGTGATCAGAATGCAAGTCAATGTTGAATCTGTTTCCTTGAGGAAATTAACACCAGGTGGTGCTCTTGTCCTCTGGAAAAGCTGTTGACGGGATGCTGGGCTGGACAAGGGGAACCGACTTTTCTGTTAGATCCAGACGCTGCGATGGACGGGCAGCCCGTGCAGGGTGTACCCCTGCCTTTTCTCCAAAGAAAGCTAGGGTGGACTCTAGCACACTTTTGTGACCCTAAATGGGAATAAACAGGAATAGATGATGGATAAATGGATGTATTTTAAGAATTTATCAAGATATAAAACTTTGGCAGAAATGACACAGATCAGCACCAAGTAGTCATATACAGTCATTTACAGTTTTTACTTTATGAATTGTAATAGAAACATGTATAGAAACAACACAAGGAGAACCAAAAATAGTAAAAAAAAAAAAATTTTAAAATCTATACAGTTTATAGCAAGGTGGCCTTGGCCAGATACTCTTTGGGAAGATTCGCAGCTAGTTGTGACAGATAAAGAAACAACACCCTTTCCTCCACATGATAAACCTGCAACAAAATCAGTCAGGACACAAGAAAACGTCATATTCAAGTCAATTAATGAGTATATCCATCTATTTCTACATGCACAGCACTCATACTGTGTAACTTCTGACAAAATGGCTGTAGACAAAATGGCATTTTATTGTTTTTTATTTTATTTTAGCTACATTGAATGTTTGAGGTTCTTCTAGTAAACAGTTTTTATGTTTGTTTTCTGTTTTTTTTTTTTAAAAAAAAGGCATTTCACCCTTTATTCATATAGACAAACTGTGTAGACACTGAATGATTATAATCTATAAACAATAGCAGGAGAACTGCTGAGTACAATAAATACATTAACAAAGCAAAGAACTGCCAATATTGAGAGTGGAGAAATAAGGTGTTTGCTTTCTCTTCCATTGGTCGTCCAGGGCTCGGTATTTGGAAACAGTGCGTGGTCCGTCGCAGTCGGCAAAACCCCTGTGAAATCGTTTAGGAAATTGAACACGGCCGTTTGAATGTGATTAAGACACAAACTGAGCACACAGCCCACCTCGTCCTTAGGTCTCCTCAAGTCTTCGGCCGATGCAATGTTATACATGTGCATCTGGAGAGCAGACGGATGGGAGATGTAGGTGGTGGACAAAGTAAAACATGTGCAAAGAATAGTGGCATTAGGACAGATGGCTCAGAAAAGGTGTGTGAGAGCTGGTTCTGTCTGTGTGGGGCTGGATTTTTTTTATTTTATTTTTTTTTTTTGTGAAGGAGTTGCATCCCATAGCTGTGACTGAAGCAGAGACACAACCCCGCCTTCCTCCCCTTGCCTCTCTCTTCCCTTCTGCAGCACTCTGTGGTCTCCTGGCCGTTCCCAAGTCATTTCAATCTAAATGCAAATTTCATCAACCTCCCACTAAAAAGACTGATATTAGTATCAAAGCCAGTGCGTTGCCTGTGTCGTTCGGACTGGACGTGTTACTTTCAGTTGCATCTCCAGTACGGAAACATGACAATCTCTCTTGACTACTGAGAATGGATCTGTACATTCTTCCTTTTCTTTTAATTTCTATTTGTGTTTATTTTTTTTCTCTTGTCCTATCGTCTTTTTGACTCTGTCACAATCTTGGTCACCAGCTCTCTCACTGGCTAACTTCACTCCTTTCTGTCTACTTTTACCACTCATATTTGGCCTCATCGTATCTGTCTTCAAGAAGCCCCCAAACAGATCCTCATTAGGCCTCCATATGTTGTATTTTGACTCCCCAAGCCCTCTTCTCCCTGCTCTGTACTAAGCAGCTCACTGAGACTTTGCACATACTTGCACAGACTGGCGAGCACCTCTTCCCTCTCTTCATCTGAGGATATCCATCCTCCATTTTCCTCTTCTTTCGGCTGCCTCTTTACCTTTGCAGTCGGGTGAGGTGAAGTGTAGGTGCGGGATGAAGTGATGGGTAGAAAGGAAGTCTACAGAGTGAAGGTGAAGAGAAGGAGGGAAGTGGAGAGGCTGAGAGAGGAGGCAGAGCACCCCAGGGAGGCTGCACCCCAGGGGTTGTTAACATGCAGGTTGCATATTTCTGAATTGCAGAGCATTCTAATCTTGCAGGGCTGGGTCACTGAAGCAGTTCCTGCTGTGCATACTGCTTATATATGCGTGTGTGCTTGACTGCAGGTTTGCATTTTTTTGGGGAGTGTTTCTGTGCATGTGCCTGCTTGTGTGCAAATGTGTGTGCAAGTGTGCTGGCAGTCGCTGCAAATGTGAGGTTCTGATGTGAGGGGATCCGCTGCCTCTCCCTCTTTCTCGCACTGCAGCAAGAAACACTCATCAAACTGCAACACGCATCTCACAGAGCCCTCAGATACAGCAGCAGCAGCAGCAGCAACAGCAGCAGCAGCAGCAGCAGCAGCAGCAGCAGCAGCAGCAGCAGCAGAGCCTCTGCTTCCTGTTAACACACAGACATGACACAGCGACAGCCAATAGCTTAACACTCTGCTCTCACTCTCAGGTGAGCCACTCAGGTCTGCCAGATAAAAGCTTCTGCTGTAGGGTATTATGCATTGTAGCCTGGTGGGGGTGACTATCTGTGTTGCATTTGGCTGACAAGCACGCTCCCCTCCATGCTTGTCAGCTTGGTGTTAGTCAAAGATTCTGGCCTGCGTGTCCTTGGGAGGTCGTCGGGCTGTGCTTAAGCCTCCGTTGCACCTTCAACATGTACTGAGCACTAAATGAGCTTTTCCTCTTTAACATCCTTGTCGCGAGTTCCTCCCTTTGTCCCAGTGTAGCAAGAACTCGATTGTCATACACTTGTTGTTATCTGAAAACACAGCACTGAATGTAAAGAGTAGCGGTGAGGGAGTTCAGACTGAGGGTTGCATGTGCAAAGGAGACCACATAACGCATTGCCAGCTTGTCTTTTATTCATTTACTTACGTGTGTGTGTGTGTGTGTGTGTGTGTGTGTGTGTGTGTGTGTGTGTGTGTGTGTGTGTGTGTGTGTGTGTGTGTGTGTTGTATCATTGTATCATTAGGGTCATTTCATGATCCCCAACACTGCCTCCAAAATAAGTACATTTTCATTGACCCCCCCCCCCCCCATAAAAATTTTAACTTTACTGTGAAAATAAACATTTTTTTTTTTTTTACATCCATGGCAAATGTAGGGGGAGTTAATTGTTATCTACCTTATCAGGTAAAATTATATTCAATTTAATTTTATTTATATAGCGTCTATTAAAACACAAGTTGTCTCTAGGCGCTTTCCAGAGACCCAGAACATGACCCCCGAGTAATTATTACATAAACAACGGCAGGTAAAACCTTCCCTAGTGGAAGAAAAACCTTAAACCTAACAGTGGCAAGAAAAACTTTAAGAGGGAAGAAACCTTGATCAGGACCTGGATCATAAGGGGGGACCCTCCTGCTGAAGACCAGACAGGTAGAGCAGGAAAAGGAAGATCATAAAGAGAAAATGAAGCACAGAGAGAGGAGAGACACAGACACACCGCCAAAGGTACAAAAGACAAGATATCTACGTATAACTATCCATCAGCAGCAGAACTAAGAGTTCCATGTATTTATGACTGATACGTGGTTAGTTGGTGGACTACAGAGACGACTATATAAACAGGTGTAGACAGCAGACACTGAGGTGGTCAGAGGGTGGGACTGCAGGTCAGGATGTCAGCAGGTATCCAACAGAGACATCTATACAGACAGGTGGAGGTAAACACTGGGATGGTCAGAGAGGTGGGACTGCAGGTCAGCATGCAGCTCCTGAGGATCTGGTCTGCAAACATGTGCATTAGAGAAAAAGAGGAGACAGACCAGCACAACAAACTACAAGAACAATGGAGCACAATTATACTCATGAGATACTTCTTATTAATAACTGAGGATTGAGCTGAAGAAAGAAAAGAGGGGAAAGAGGGGCACCAGTCAGTGGATCATGTTGGGGTCCCCCTGTAGGTCTACAGCAGCAGATCTAGGATGAAGCTGTATTTAAGACCAGCTGCTCCAGTCTGGTCCTGCAGCTGCCACTACGACTACTAGCCCTAACACACTAACTATATGCTTTACTAAACTTTTAAGTTTGGTTTTAAAGGTGGAGGTGGTGTCAGCATCCTTAACCCAAATTGAAAGTTGGTTCCATAGTGATGGTTTCTGATAAAAGAAAGCCCGTCCAAACCTACATTTGGATACTCTAGGAACTATAAGTAGACCTGCACTCTGAGAACGGAGAACTCTATGAGGAACATATGGTTCTATCAGGTCTTGCAAATATCACGGCGATAGGCCATTTTGGACTTTATATGCAAGCAATAACATTTTTAATTAATTCTGATATTTCCAGGGAGCCAGTAATACATTACGGTAATCTAGTCTAGAAGATATGAATGTGTGAATTAGTTTTTCTGCATCACTCTGGGAGAGGATGCTCCTAATCTTTGCGATATTACGGAGGTGTATAAACGCAGTTTTACAAACCTGATTACTATTCTGTTTAAATGACAAATCCTTTTTGTAAATAACACCAAGGTTTCACACAGTTGTACTGGAAGCCATCGCAACACCATCTTATCCTTTCCTAAGGTGTTTGGAACCACAATCAATAGTCTCTGTTTTATCAAATTTAGAAGCAAAAGGTTAGTTGACGTCCAGTCCTTGATGTCCTTAAGACACACCTGAAGTTGGGCTGATGGTTCTGTTTCATCTGGCTTCATAGACAAATACAGCTGCGTATCATCAGCATAGCAATGGAAATTGATGCCGTGGTTTGGGATAATACTTCCTAAGGGCGGCATGTATACCGGCCAGCAGTAGTACTTTTGGTCGGTCCGTCGCTACTTTAACATGGCTATCTACTGTATCTACCAGAATATGGTCTAGTTGGCAGAACCGGACCACTAACTCACTGAGCATCGCCTCCAATGCTATGAATAAACTACATTTTATATCCATCATCTGTATTCCTATTCAGGGTTACTGGGGTCTGCTGGAGCATGTCTCTGCTGTCTTTGGGCGAAAGGCAGAGGTACACCCAGGGCAGGTCACCAGTCCTTCACAGGGTCACAAACAGCCACACACACTCACATCTGCTCTTATGGACAATTCAAAATCCCCAATTACCCTGACAAAGAGGTTTTTGTACTTTGCAAGAATGCTGGAGTAGTTATTTGTTTAGCATTGACTAAACTAAGCTGAACGAGCTTGCTTGAGATAACTACGGGTCAGGTAGGTGTGCTCCGACTAACCGCTTGTTTGTTCTGCCCATTTGGTCATTTTGGGATAACATTTTGGGACTAGGACACCAGGAGGTGTCCTAGTCACCTCCTGGTAAAATGACATCCCCCCATAGTTACAAAAACAGGCTTCAAAGACGCTTCACCAGTGGGTGAAGTGACAGTGGGGTTCTCCAGTTCACCTTATACAGTCTGAGGGTAACAGCTGTTAAATACTATGTGGAAGACTGGTGAAAAAGCTTTTCCTTACCGCTGGCTTTGCTTGATGTCCCGTAATCCTTTACTCTGACTGAAAGCTGCACAGATGCTCCAACTCTAATCCCAAAGAGTTGCACTGTGTAAAATATGTATAAAATATAGGTGGACACTGATTGCACTCTCATAACTCCTAGTTTTAATAACCATGACTAAGCTAATATATCCTGCTCATTTTTCGAAGGTTTCCACAATTTTCCAATGTCTTACAGCTCCCTTCACAGCATGCTTTTTTTGCAGATATGTTTACAGCAGCCAGTTTTACGGCGGTATATAGTTCTGTTCATTGGCTGAAACATTCAATTTCTCAGTTTGAAATAAATTATATGTCAAGAAGCTGCAAAAGTTTTGATATACTTGTTCTCCTATGGTCCATCTTCACAGAGCAAGACTAGCAAGATAAGGATCCCTCCTTCTCGACAACTTGTGCATGTACATGAAGCAGACAAATTCATTCTTAGCTTCTCCAGCTTCTCCATTTGCACCTTCTTGGCCAAAGGCAAAAAAAAGCCTTTTAACATCCACCAAACAACCACCAGTCAGTGCCAACAGACACCAGCCCAGTATGCATGATCTTTCTGTTTCTCCGTCGTCATACCCAAAGTACTAATGTAGCTCAGGTAGCTACGTAGAATTTGATAATGACAGACTGTTTTTTTATTTTTGGTTGGTTGAGTTCAGGAGCTACTGAGGAAACATCCAGGCCTTGTGATGGAGATCCAAAAAAAAACTGCTTAAGTTTATCTCAGTGTTGACTGAGGCTGAAACCTTAAAAAAAAATAATAACATAAAAACCATGAGAGTAAAGTCAGGGGTTACGGGTTACGGTTACGGTTAGAGTCTGCTGGAGGCTGGACCGTACATTAGCACCTACCATCATGACAAACTTGGATCTTGGACAGTACTATTAGAAATCCAATGGCGTTGTGGGACATGTAGGTAACAGTTTAATGCGAAAAAAACGACATCCTTTCTAGTGTGATATGGCCGTTTTTTTTAATAAACTGAGTCTGGCAAAGTTGTTAAATTCTACATCAGCAATTCCAATAAAAGTTATACATCTCAAAAACACTGATAATCAGTTTTGTGTGGCCATGACCATTGTGGCCCTCGGAGAGCGCTGCCTTAAAAACAGATGTGACTCTGTATTGGAACTTGCAGAAATTGTTGTCTAGGACCACAGTTCACCGTGCCGTCTACAAATCGGGTTAAAGCTGGGTCATGTGAAGAAAAAACCATGTGTGAACATGATCCAGAAACTCTGCCAACTTCTCTCAGTCAAAACTCATGTGAAATGAATCTAAAATTCAACTTACTACTAAACCTCAGGTCTAGCTGTGGATCGGTGAATCAGCTGTATCGATCCACACTAGGGTCCTGGAGAGGTCATGGGGAGTTTACCCAACTGGTCCACTTTATGGACTTAGAGATGGCGTTTACCCATGCCCATAAACCGACTATTCAAGGTAACAACCAGAAGCTTTAGTAGTGACTCTTGATGGCTTCAAAAATTATGCAGTTGTTGTATGAAAATGCAATATCCCAACAACACTGGTACCCACCATGCCTGCAAACAGATTGACAGTTCACCCAGGACCATTTACACAGACAATACTTCGCTCTAAGATGTAAACTTGCTCTGTGGTTTCAACGAATACTGAAAAGCCAAAAGACAGTTCCCTTCTGTCAAAATAATTCTCCTGGTGCAATCATGCATGCTTGTCACTGTGTATTTGTTTGACTGCATGTGTTTAGAGGGTGCTGCACAGTTTGATGTATCTGCCTGAGGAAACTAGTTCAGGAGGAATGCTTCGGTCCATCCCTAGGGTCTCTCTTCATGACTAAGTGGACTTGCATTTTTCAGATTCAAATTCAAAAAATGCTGCTTATAATAGCCACACTTTAAGTCTAAACAACCAGCATTGCTTTTGCTTTTGATGCAGTTGAATGAATATAGCATCCCTGTACTAAACCCTAAAATGTGCACCATGGGTCCTTAAGGAGCACTCTACTCGAGGCAAAGCTCTCTGCTTCTTCCTCATCCGACTCCATTGTTGATCTCTGGCCCCTGCAAATGTAAATGCATTACTGAAATAAATTCACCAGGCCATTGACTTTTTGAGAGGAGTCCTTTTCAGCTGCTGATATGGCTTAGCTTTAATCCTCTGGCCCTGTGACGACACACCAACGCAAGCAGGCCAAACAGAGAAGCGTTCAGGGTTTGGAAAACTGAAGACAGGGATGCTGCTAAATATCTCCTACAATTATGAATATTTCTATATTTTAAATTTAAAAAAAACAACTTATCATCAGGACTTTTTTAAAAACATTGTTCATTCATTAAAATTCTATATAGTAACAGTGATTGTGATTTGTTTGTAAGATTAAAGATTTAAATATAAAAAATATATTTTCCACCTGTTCTGCCAGCACCTCACCACCCAGACAAAAAAAAAAAAAAAAGATTTACATTTCAAACTGATAAAAGTTTACAAATGGCACAATACTGATTTGATTGCTGTATATTTCATTGGCGCATTGGTAACACAGCACTGCCAGTTTCCCCTCCAAATCTAATTCTTGCACCAAATATAAGCTGCTTTTTTTTGCTTAATTAAAACATTAATCTAAATAATTAATCTATTTGTCTATTTGTTTAAAGACACACTATGTAACCATACCACTCCAGACCAAATGGCGGCAGCAAATCACAAGAAGGTTCTACCGTCTGCCTTCGATGTTTAAGGCTTATCCTTGTAAACTACCTGAGGTCTCACACTTCACCATCCGACACCACCCCGCTGGTTTCCAAGTGATTTCTGTCAGTGAAAAGAAGCAAAAACATGAGCTGTTTGAAATGGACTGAATGAAGAACCACAGTTGCAAGCTGTTTGTGTTATGACAAACAGATACCTACTCAAATTGTGGTATGGGCATATCTGCATACCACTGAACATTGGCAGGGTCGTATCAGTGTGATGTCAGCCCGCTGCTTTCTCTCTCTCATTAGCTGTGGCGACTACAGATATTTGGTATGTTAAAATATCCATTGGCAATTGAAGAAGTGAAAGTCAAAGTCACGTTAATTGTCAGTTCTACCACATGTGAGGTACATACAGAGAATCGAAATTACGTTACTCTCAAACCCTCGGTGCTGCAGAAGAAAATAAACGACTCCCTAAAAACAAAATGCAAATTTAGAATCTGAAAGAAACAAATTACAAAATGACACTGAATTTAAAAACAAAAGACAATAAAATTACAATAGATGACAATAAAATGGCAGTATGAAGATAGATAGACATTATTGTTAACGATGAACTGTATTGTAATAAGGTCCAGCAGTTTTTACATGTGTGTGACAGTCCTGGAGTTGTTCAGCTTATCTGCTTATCTGAGACGGCTCAGCGACATGTAGGGAATCGTCTTTGACTTGTTCACACAAAACAACTAAATGCTGACTGGGACTGCTGAAGTGTCATTTCAGTAGACCACCCCCTCATATATAATGTTGTTATTGCATATAACTTCTTTAAATTCTAAATACTGTTGTGCAAATGCTAACTGCATTAGGACCTATTTTTACAACTGTAATTCCTTCATCCTCACTTCTTTTGCCGCGTGCTTCTCATCTACATTTTTCCTTCGTCGTCACTTACTTTAGTTTAAATGCTTTTATAGGTTGCGTGTTTTTCCGACTGGCCTGGATGTGAGTCAGGGCTCCTGCGGTGAAATGAGGGACTATGCAGGGATCACCTGGGGTGAGAGCCAAGGGTTTACATGCACGCCATACAAGAAAATGGCAAGGAGTGTACCCTAAATCCTTTTTTTGTGATATAGTTTGAGGTGCAGGGGATTAAAAGATGGGGTACCTGTAGCTAGCGGGGGGGTTAATTGCAGGGCTGCTCGCTAATTGTCGAATTTGGCTGATTGACTGTTGGATTGACATGCTGTCAGAATGAGTATATTTGAATATACAGCTGCAAGGCAGTGCCAGCAGGCACAGATGATGCTCTCAGGTCCACCGATGGCCTGGATGAGTAATAAGTCATGTAGCGCTGGCTGTCATGCACGTCTTCTTATCCCTGCAGCACCTTTACTTGGAAGAGGCTGAAACGCAAGGGAGGCGAGAGATAATAAGAAAATCAGGAGACATCTACATGACTTAGAAAGGAAAGGGCTTTATAATCACATAATCACACTTCCACAATTGTGGAACACATGAGTGTTCAGACAGGAGCGCCCATGTTTGCATGTGTAAGGTTTGAGCTCTAGGAGAGTACTCTCTGCAGGAAGATGTCCAATCCAGTCAAAGTACACCGCTGATCCCAGGCCGCCGCTTCTGCTCCCAGGGCCCGTCAGGTCCAGCTTCACTCTGTTTCACCCCTCTGAGTTTCTTACCAGCCTCATCCACCCGCCCATGTCTAACTCTGCCACAGAGCTGACAGCTTGGCCCCAACAGCTCGCTAACCACATTACCTGAACTCACCACAGTCATTATCCAGCACTGGGCCCACTGGAGCTTGAAAGTCATTCCAACTTCTCTGCTGGTAAAGGTTAATAGGTGTGTGGATGTAAGATTACATCCCAAAGGCTGTGTGGTGTCCAGCAAATCCCAGAATTAAATTCTTTCCAGGGAGCAGCTTAAAAAGACAGATGCTAGAGGATGTTTTTTTTTTTTTATTTATTTTTTTTTTTTGCTTTTCTTTTCTTTAAAATTCAGTTCATGCTGCCGGACTTGCATGTCAGAGCTGAAGATAAGAGACAGCCACAAATGATCGGAACATTTCTGCGCAGAAATGCCTCAACGACGCACCTTCACTCCTGGAGGATGTAATTCTCTTCTGTAAAACACTACAAATATTTCTTAATTCTATTTTCACGTTTTCGATATGCACATTTTTTTTTAATGCATGGAATATTTGACACATTAAAGACAGAAAACTTTGCAATGAAATGCTTGATAAAGGTTTCCCACATCGAATTCCACGCCCATGTGGTTACCAGCTATTGATGAAGGACAGGTCTGGTTGCAGCGCCTTGTTAAGGACGTGGAGATCCTCTACCCATCTTTGCTTTACTCAGACTTTCATGAATACAAATAAAATTATCATTACTATCACCTGTTGATTATGCTTTATGAAAATAACTAGTTCCTTTTGCAATGTCTCAAACTCCAAAAAATACAAAAATAGATGTGTATTAACAAATAAACTGAAGCAGATGAGAAATAAAATAATGTATATATATTTAGATCATAATGTCTGCTAATAAATATAATTCCAGAATTGCTGTATTCATTTTTTTTTTTTTTTTTTAGTTCAGGTTCGTAGGTGGCAGGTAAATCCGATAAAACAAGTGATATGATGACTGAACTCCATTAGTAAACTGACAAATAACTCCTATTCTGTCTTGAATTGAACATTTTACGCATTGGTTCTGTTTTGTAAATTTCTTAGTTCAGGAAAAAGTCTCCCTAAAGGCTTACTTCCTAGACAGCTCGTACTTTCAACTAATGTTGCTGCACAACCCACATGAAACTCATGTTGTGGTCCTGCTTTACTGAAAGGTTCAAACTAAACACTGACCAATTCCTTGAGACTGCATGTAGATGTCAAGCAGGATGGATTCGGGATGTAGCGCAGACGTGAAAAGCCCAGCCAGCTAAGACACCACAGAGAGGACGGTCCCGTACACAAACATGACATCAGACATGTCACGATGGACAGACACACAGACGGCAAAGGACGAATGTGTTACCTTCCATTTGGGACAGAGTGGCACCGCAGAGAAAAAAAAAAGTTAATTTAGTGTTAGTGAAAGGCCTCAGATAGCTTTAAACATAGTAATAAATCTACATATATATAATTTATTATGTAGGAGCAGTCTTTTCCTAAACTTCCAAGTGTCCAAGCTGGCTGATAATGACCGGCAGGAATCTAGGAGCACTGAGCCCATTAACAAGAAGACTTTTTTTTTTTTTCGTTAAGGGCAGAAAATCTCTAAGTTTATCTCCTCTGCATTAAGAGCCAATTACATGGCTGAAAAAAATGACCTGGGGTAGTTTGGTGTCCAAGGTTGTTTGTGCTGACATTCTGCTTTTCAAATGCCAGTCTGTTAATTATGCAAATGGACTACAGGGCCACTGTGTAAACATGCAGAGGCCCTTCATGTGTGCCCATATATCCTGTGAGTTAAGAGAGACAGCCAACCCTCGTTTCAATACAATAAAAATTGAAATATGAAATGACCCCCTAAGCCGCAGCAACCCTCACTCTCCAGAATCTCTCTCAGTCTCTCGGGCCCTCGCTCTTCCTACCTTGCCTTCCTTCTGTAATTGTGATGCAGCTCTCCGCGCGGCGATACTATGCGACACTGGACGGCTTTAGAGAAGGCAAGTCCACATTGCATTAATTCAGCGCAGAGAGAAATCCAGTATCAGATGTAATGGGTTTGATTCCAAAGCCCTGCGGCGATGCTCTGCGCCGCTGTAATGGTGGCGTGTGTCGGCAGAGATCCTGCACTCATCAGACTGCTGCCGAAAACACACATACGCTGACTCTTCCTCTTTCCTGCGTCTGCCCTTTTCTCAATCTCTCCGTTTTTCTGTTTCCTTGGATGATCAGAGGTGTTCGCAGACTCTTCCCGACTTTTCTTTTGCCATGTTGTTGCCTAATTTCAGTCTCCAAACAAGGGACTTCATCCGCAGCAGTCCTCACTTAAGTGTTTTCTGCTCATTCGCAGATAGATAATTGTTTTTTGTTTATTTTATTTTCCTAGCAACGTTGTCTCTTCAGGTGAAGCCAGGTTTCCTCCGGTTTTCTGGAGAAAGTATTTAGATAATGTCAAATAATCCCTAAGGTAATTTTCCCTTTCTTGTTTTGCCCCCTTATTTTTTCTTTTTACTTGTTTTAATCAAAGAACAGACTGTCATCGTGATCACAGCAGGGCACGTTTCCAAGACAACATACGATTGGACAAAGGGGTAGCAGCGCACTCCAAAAAAATGCTGTTGCCCTGGACGTGACGGGTCCCTTGACTCCCTCTGAGAAACCGATATACTACCACGTAATCAAACACAAGTGCATCTTGTTTTTCAGGCAGATGTTTGACCATCATAAAGTGATCAGGTACAGCACCGAAAAGGAAGTGTTTAACTTTGTCAAACTCTAAAACTCACACCTGGCTGCTTTATCATCCATCTAACAACTTTAGGCTGCTGTTTTCTTTTTAGGAATAGGAACCGGCTTAGGATCATTGGTCATATGAGAGAGGTTTTACAGCTCTTTGGCAACATTTTTTTAATCCGGCTGGCTTTATGGAATTGGGTGGATCTTCAGCTTTTTTTTTTTTTGTTTTCAGTCACTTCACAACTCCTAAGTTTTTGTAGGAAATCCAAAAACATCTCTGCTCTTCAGTTAGTTATGCTGTGAGTCGTGTGTCTGTGTTGAAAAGATCCAAGCGGCCAGAAAATGGAACTTAATGTTGAATCATAAAAAAGCAAAACGGCCAAACTGTTGTCCTCTAGCTGCTCCTTTTTCTGCATCTGGGGGAATTGAAAGGGACTTCCCTGAACTCACCACAAAGATGGGGAAACTCACATTCACAGCCTCCTCTGCCTGCTGAGGCTTCCCTTATTATTGTGATGGATTGCGAGGGGGAAAAGGGAGAGCAATGGAACTTGCCTCCTCATCACCTATCCACAAGCAGCGAGCAGCTCAACTGATGGTGAGGCAATTATGCCGTCATTACAACACGCACTTGTGCACAAGCATACTTATTCCCACACTACATAAACATAGCCCTCTGCACACCAGATGGGGTCCCTGATGCCTGCAGCCGGATGCCTTCCTCCCTGCTCCACCATACATCTCTCCTCTACTATCTTCCCTCCTCAGCTCTCCCGCTCCACACCACTTGGGGAAAGTCTAGCCTTTTAGGAAAGCTTGCCAGCTCTGAACCACAAAGTGGGCTTGCTTGTGTTTTGTGTGGAGAAAGGGTGAGGGAAAGACAGAGTGTAATGTCAGGGTGTTTACATGTGAACACAGCCCCTCTGAGAATGCCTATTTCCACTTTAATTGTCTCTTTAATGCCGGTTGTGGAAAAGTGAGAGAAAAGGTGATCTCACGTTACAAGAGGGGATATCTTGTCAGGGCTTATTTTGAATTATACCATCTAATTCTAAGAGATTCTAAGAGAAATTGTTTGGTCGTCTGAACATGAACTCATACTAAATACCGAGACATACTGCAGAATGTAATTGGACTTAAAAGGATTGTATTTATTGAACTATATTTAACTTTGCAAACTATATATGCTCTCTGTGCTTTGAGATCACATTGCTGTATACTGCAGCTATACATGTCCATCCATCCATCCATTATCTATACCCGCTTTATCCGTTTCCGGGTCACGGGGGTCTGTCGGAGCCTATCCCGACGCATATCAGGCGAAAGGCAGGGGTCCACCCTGGACAGGTCGCCAGTCTATCCAGGGCCACATACAAACAACCAATCACACTCACATTCACACCTAGGGAGAATTTAGAAAGATCAATTAACCTACACTGCATGTTTTTGGACTGTGGGAGGAAGCCGGAGTACCCGGAGGAAACCCACGCAAGCATGGGGAGAACATGCAAACTCCACACAGAAAGACCCACCGGGCCGGGAATTGAACCGGGAACCTTCTTGCTGTGAGGCAACAGTGCTAACCACTATGCCACCGTGCTGCCCTATACATGTCCAATAAGTTTTAAAAAATTAACTAAACTGAGCTAAATTCAAACACGGCAACCCAAAGCACATAAGAGAGTTAAAAAATAAATTAAATTAAAAATACAACCAGGCAAATTTTTTTTAATCAGTACTGTTCTGAATCCAACAGGAATATTGTTTAAAGACCTAAAGCAAGCAGTTGATGTTCAGCATCATTCATTCATTCATTCATTCATTGTGAAGGGCTGACCACTATAAAATGAAAAAGGAACATTTCCTACATGGTTATCCAAGTCAGGGTCTGTCTGCGAGCCACCTGCATCAGTTGCTGTTTTAATACAACATGGTTGAGTGAAAATTGATCGTTTTTTTGTTTTTTTTTATATAAATGTTTGGAATGTTTGGTTGTGAATAATGTGATATGAGAATGTCTTCTTTTTCCAATAAATCTTTACTTTAAAGAAGTTTCTCCTGTGAGTGCAGTTTTTTTCATGTAAATGGCTACACCATAAAAAGTAAGAGCAACACAGGTCAACGACTAAGGTGAAGCATTTTAGAGAACAAGTGCTTCAACAAGCTCCTGGAGGCCAAGCAGTGACCATCGATTTAGTTCTGGTTAGTCAATGCGGGGCTGAAACTAACGTTGAAATGAGAATCTGCATACTTTCTAAAGTACACACACAATAAATGTAAAAACTTGTCTGCCTCCTTCCTAATGCTAACATGACAAAGAACACAATAAGACCCACTCTTTCTGGTTAATGAGTTAGGCAGGTCTTGAATGTCAGTTTCAGAAGAATTCTGCAAATTCTACGGCAATGGAAGAGGGAATGAGCTGGCACCTGAAGCGTGGAGACTGTGTCACCTCTCAAGATCAGATCATTGAGCATGACCACTGAGAAGATCCAGTCTTGCCAGAAGAGTCGCCCCATCTTTTACCACCGTTGCCGTACGAACACATGTGTTCATGATTTATGGATATTGATAGATTCCCAACAGGTGATGGAGGATGGGGCTCTTTTCCATGAGAATAAACAAACAAAATTATACACCGTGCAGGCAGTCTATAAATAGCAGCTTGATGCTTGTTTTGCCCGGGGATGTGTGGTTGCAGTTTTACAGGTCAGACTCTGCTTTTCCTTGAAGCCTCTGCATGGAGGAGCCAACACTCTGGAGTGTTGTCCTTGCTCTCGGAGGGTCCCTTTAATCCGATAACGCAAGGAGCATCTAAGAATTTGTGGTTGGGGGAGGGAAACAAGGTGGGGCCGGAGGGGGCGGGCTAAGGTTAAAGAAGTGATTCATCTTCGCATCAAATATCAGGCAGCTTGGCGGCAGGGATCTAAATTTTCACAAATCATGTTCAAGGCCACGATTTTCACTAGTTTTGTGTGTGTGTGTGTGTGTGTGTGTGTGTGTGTCCATACATACAAACATTACTTAGAGGAACACATTGCCACTGTATTTCACCAAATACTTTTTACTCTGAAAATACATTTTGTTTCACTCGCTTTCAGATGTTGATTTTATATTGTTATTACAAACCACATGCTACGAGTATAAAACTGTAATGTCCTTCAAACAGGAAATCAATATTGGCCCCCTGTCACTGGTTTCTGAGGAATCCTACACAAACGGGCTCGGCTACCTTTGCTCTGCCCATTCAGACTTTTGGTTTTAATGCCTCATGTGAAACCCACCCTTGAGGGGGATCTTGCATGGCCTACCCTAAATTCTGTGGATGGTATCAGGACAAGCAGACGCTCAACTTTCTTCCCACTTTGCCCTAAAAAAAAACAAAAAAAAAACAAACGGGAGACTTTGTTTGGGAAATGGCTGCGTGCACACGTAGGCCTGCTGTAGCTCTAAAGGCGTTTTTGGTCCATAAAGGCTCGTGAAGATTGAATCAAGGCTCCACACTACTATCGTGGCCGCCTGCCACGGGAGTAGCGTGCGTGCCGGAGCTGCGTGCGCCTTTTAAACGGGCCCCGCGCCCGGACCGCTTCTCTGTACATCTCCTGATGATCACTCGACTTTCTACTCGCCTCGTCTGGCGGATTCTTGCTGTATTTCATCCCTCCTCCGTCTCTTTCTCCTCCTCCTCTTCCTCATCCTCCCCTCCCTCACCCCTCCAAGTTCGATGCGATCGGCTCTGGGCCCTGCCGTGAGTTCTCGGTGCGGGCGACAGCGCTGCTGAACATGGCGTCAGACGGGATGATTTTAACGAACCACGACCACCAAATCCGGGTCGGAGTCTTAACAGGTAAACGCAGAAATGCCCATCGGCTCTTTAATATTTCGCCTTTATTTCCAAGGATTAATTCCTGTTGGTTGCCTGCTTGGATCTGTTTCCATGTCGACTGTCTTTTTTTTTTTTTTTTTTTTTTTTTTTTTTTCCTTTTTGCGCGGCGGCGGCGTCTCTCGGTCTCTCGTTGGTTTTACAGCCTCTTAGAGGCGACGGTGACTTACAGCCTGGCTTTTCTTTTCTTTTTTCTTCCGTTTCTCGTCGTACCGCTGTACATTCATCACATTCATGTTTCTTATATGACAGCCATGCGGTTGAAGCGGTTAATGCCTATTCTGCATCGGTTTGTGTCAGCTGTGTTTCCTTGCTGAAGCAAAAGCGCCCAGTTTATGTGTGTTGAATAATTCATGTCCCTATTACAGCTGACTGTGTGCTGTGTTGCTGCTAAAGATGCTCAGGATATAGATTGCATGTTTGACACCCAGCTGACCACAGCGATTTTTGAAGTGTTGCTCACGGCAGTTGCTGAAGGTGGACGTGATGCTGGTGACGAGCGCATCCTTGGCCTTTTAAAGAGCGATAGATGATGTGGGGGATTTCATGAAATGCGTATAGATCTCAGATCTTGCTTGTTTTTTTATTTTATTTCTTTTTTTTTCTTATGTTTTTGAATGACAGTGCCGATTGAGAAGTTTACATGACGTCTGACGTGGGATCTGAGCTGATCTGAACAAACGGGTGAATCCTTCTGACATTCTTTGAAACGCATCTGGAAGACGGCGCGTCTCGCGCCTGTCAATATCGGAAACATTTTGCGTTTAGATGTGCGGCAAAGAGGCGGCGGATGATTGTTGGAGCTGGTCGCCGCTCGCTTGCATTTTCCCCCTTATCTGTGTAGGTGTCTTTGCTTTGTCATGGTTGAGCTCGTCAATGTGGACATGATCGGAAAGTAAACCAGAACAGATTTGGGGGTTGAGGATGTAGAATGAGGGAAGGTGTTGATGGTGGTGGCAGGGTGGATGCATGATAAATTGCTGTCCGAAGGAATACCCCACACCTCCCCTTTCCTCTTTTTTTTCCTCACCCCCTCCCCTCTCCTCTCTTGTCCATCCTGTGTGATGCTGGGTCGATCAATATTTCATGAAAGCGGTGATCTCATACGCATATACGGCATTTCTCCGTATGAAAATCCGGTAGAAAGGAGGCGGTAGGCGGTGTGCAGCGATGGAGGAATAACTGCGTGCTTCCTCTCCTAAAATCTGCTAGGGAAACCCCCACCACCAGCAGCTCCAACACCACCACGAGCGCTTGTCTACTCCTTCATCGCTGTCTCCGGCAGGGGAGAGCTGTCCGTGGTGCTGAAATTCAACGTCACTCACACTCAGTGCAGTTTTGACCTCACCACTGCATGAGATACATACACTCACGAAGATGGAATTAGAATGAGCCCATCTACATTTTCATTTTTTGACTTCCAGAAGTGCATGATGCGGAATCCGATGCTTAAATGAGCCAAATATTATGCGATTTTTTTTTTAAATGAGCACACAATTTCCCGAAGTCTTAATGAAAAGTCTGTGCCATTCTTTCATCTCGTGGTACAGATATATCGAAACCCTTTTCAATCATTTCTTTACACCAATCGGCATAGCATCTTGCTTAGGAGTGGAGAGTCACTCAACTCCAACCTTCCTCAATGTGTGCTTTTTTTTAGCTCAATCCTCCAGGTTTGAGCTGCTATGCAAATATAAATCCATACACATATTTCACCCAGTAACCGAGGAATCATGTTGCAGCATACCATAAAACATACAGCACCTAGCTGCGAACCAAGCTCACACTGCCACACACCAAACCGATTGCTGGAATGACAATTTTAACCTCAAATACCTAATTGTTCATCATATACAGGATGGTTGGTATTGAATCCCCTTTTAGGCACAATCTCATTGCGAGTCATGCGTTCAACTGCTCAGGCTCCAAAAACTCTGCATGGAGATTAGAGCACCAAAGTAACATGATGGAATTCCTCCATCTTTTGTTGGCTCGGTGAACTCTGGGCTTCACTTCAATTCCTCTGTGTTTTTAGAAGTTTTTACATACTAAAATTGAGAACCAGGGTTACATAGCCTCAACACTTTCAAGTTTGCTTTGTAATGACTATTCTGGTTATGTCTTTTAATGCTGCATTGAATATAAAATTTAAAATTAGAATTTCCAACTTTCAATTCGGACAATCAAAAGGAAAGCAAAGAGAGAAGCCTGAGAGTTTTGACGCCTAACTTCCAAGCTACAGCATCTGCAGTGCGATTTAAAGTTCAAGTTGGAAGAAGATAAAGAAGGAGAGGCTGGATAAACCTATTGGGAGCTAGGTCTGTGACATAATAAAACAATGCACATCTGACTGGCTCACTAAGTTACATATTTTAATACAGACAGCATGACAGTATTTGAATCTGACACCCAAATATACGAGAATGTAAGATATAATATATATATATATATATATATATATATATATATATATATATATATATATATATATATATATCCACAACAACACTGGCTTTACCCCTCAAAGCAGAGGGATCACCACAGCTGATCAGCACAGTCCGCACAACGATCCAGCACAGGTTTTACTCCGGATGCCCTTCTTCATGCAACCCTGCAAACATGAGGAGAGGAGACTTGAATATCCATCCATTTTCTATACCCGCTTTATCCTTTGCAGGGTCACAGGGGTCTGTCAGAGCCTATCCCAGCTTATTACAGGCGAGAGGCTCCTTAATATAAAGAATATTAATCATAGTAAAAAAGTAGTATGCTGTAATGTTAGAGGTGTGCATGTTTTCGTGCCGCAGAGAAAAAGATGTGATCCCAGCTGCAGTTTGAATGTCTGACAACTCAGATATTGTTCAACACATGTTACCCTGTGAGTGTGCTGTGAAATTGATTCCAACTGTATTGTTTGCCACTTTCATTGTTGTTATTAGATAGTTTTGAATACTTACTATCACCTCTTTTATAGATATCTTTATAGTTATTGTTCTTTGTTTGAATTTCCTTTTAGCCTTTTAAAAATCTGATCATGACAGAAGGTTATCATGGTCACAAAAACTTTCTTTAGAAATATTTGTTAGATGATGTGAATTTGTTGCAGTAGGCGACACAAACAAACAAAGTTCCAGATTTTTAGGTGGATATAATTAGTCTTATATTTAAGAACCATAGCAACTCCAGTTCCACCCTGTTCTTGTCTTTCATCTGCTGTGATATGGGGCCTGAGTGAGCAAAATGCTAATGCAGTCTTGAGCAGTGCTCAATCTTCCTTTCTGCCAGGGTCAGAGGCCAGCCGGCCACTCCTGCATGCAGTAACCAGAGAACAGATGAGGCTTTGGCTCTCCCTGCTCCATCACTTAGAGCTCGACACCCCTCTAGACAGGTGAATGAGACCGGGGGACATCACTGTTTAAACCCTGGACATAGTGCAGGGGATGCAAGTTTAACATGGCCAAGTGTGAGTGTGTCAGGTAATATCTGTGTTTATGGGATGTTTGTGGAGGAGTTGGGGTTTTGTCTGGAGGAGGAAGAGGAGGAGGAGGAGGAAAAAAATTAAGTTGAACAATCGCAGGAGAACTGTTGTAATTTGCCAAAAATGTCATAGTAACAGAGTGAGTTTTGGTAGGAGATGTTTGAGTCTTCTTGTGCTTTTTCTTCATCTGTGTGTAAATGTTTGCATGTTTGTATTGTTCAATGCACAAATACTCAGTGTATCAGAGTGCAGCATTCACATATACCTGCCACTATTACTTGATGTAAGTGCATTTTAGTGTTAATGCGGAGATAAAGTCATGAATGAAAAAGTGGACAAATTATGTGAATAGAAGAGTACCGTCAACTTCCGAAACGCATTATGTTCTTGTAAAGATGCTAGGTGATCTGATCATGATATATATTTGAACATATATTCTACAAATGTGTAAAGTGTCTCAGGAAACTTTGTAATTGAAGTATTATTGTATGAACACTCAACCAGTCTTACTTATGCCACGTCTAGAAGCACTCCAAACGAGCATTTCCATGTACATGTTTGATCTGTATTAGGAAAACTGCCAATGTGTGTTCAACATGTGCACATGTGCATGCAACTCTGCTTTGATCTTTGTATTTGTGCTCTAATACTGAGCTCTGGTCTGAAAATGCAGCTTAGCCCCCCCCCCTCCCTCAATATAGATACAGTATGCATACCTCCCATGATCACACATCGAAAGAGGGACAGATGCGTGTGCAAAAGGCATTCAGTAGCTTTTAATCTGTATAAAGCTGGTGTGTACATGTGAGACCATACAGTATTATTACACGGCAGGGCTCCACACATGGGGTATGGATGCTTTCGGATATGTGGCTTGAATAACGGACCCATAGAAAGGCTTTGTTGGTGCTGGCTGCTGAGAGCATGCAAGATAACTCCAGTCTTTCCTCACAGAGACTTGGACACACTCACACCAAGCTTCCGACGAGGGCAGGAAAGCTCTTTTTCGCGACAGACTGCACACATCTTTTCCTTTCCTTCTTCTCTACTTGTTTTCACCTCTCACTCTATTTCTCTCTTTCATTCCTTTTTTCTATCCTCCTTGGTTGTAACAGCTGATAGAGAAACTCAGGAATGTGTGGGCGGCTTTTACATGTCTATCTGAAAGACGCGCATTGATAATAGACAAGCTTTTCCAAAACAACCACATTAAGATCACGCTTTCCATCGCTCTTGTAATGCTGTGATTTCTTCCAACATGGGTGAAAGCTGTAATTTTGGCAACATAACGGCCCAGTTCTTAATCATATGCAGTCTGTTTTTGTTTTTTGTGTTCGTCAAAGACATGAAGAGCAGAAAGACTCGTGTTAATAGAGGCCCATATTGAAATAACGCATGTTGACTACAAATGGTGCAGCATCACACAAAATATATGAAAACGGTATCCGTAAAATGCAATTGCTTACAGATTTACAAACATGTGTTTAGATAAACTGCATAACATCTTGTGTGTGTACATGTCTGACTGCAGATTGGATAATAACTATTTAATCTGCTTTTCCACATAATTTAATCTCCGGAGTTTTGGGCTCACCTTAACAGCTCGGGCACCAAAGAGCCTCACAAGAGAAACAGGAGGCAAGTCAGCGAGAAGCAGCCGAGTGTTTTGACTAAAACTAAGAGACTCTGTTTTCTGTAACTGTACCAGACTGACTAATTGGGAATTCTTCACATGATCGACTTAAGACTGCTATCTTCAAAACAAATCAGGCACTTTACGATTATAGTCCTTAGTTCTTATATCGGAAAGGTCAATGGTCTACAGTGTTTCAAAAAAACCAGCAGACCTTTAACATGACATTCACCTCACTAGAGATAAAATACAATGAATTACAAAACTGCATCAGTGTTCATTTACCTCCAGGAAATAAAAATACAGTTAAAAACTTTTGGTCAGTTTTGGTCTCCGTAGTTAGACTTCCCATCCATAACCGAAGTGTGGGGGTAAATTTTATATATAGCAACATATTTTTATACTTCCAATGCGGTAGCTCATGGAGTTACAGCAAGTGGAGCTCTGTCAGTCCTTATTTCAGCTTTGGCAGCTCTTGTTTCGGACATTGTTTTGGTAGCAAAGGCTAAAATGAAAATCAAACCAGCCAGTTTAAAGACATGCCTGTGCTGGCCACTTGTACCACGGTATCACGCAGTGCGAGGAAAAACAAATCACTCCCCGCAAAACCTGTGGGTGACGTCACAGGGGATTTGTCCAGTTGTTCTGATGTAGTCCATGGTTGGAACCATGATCTCTGTGTCTCTGTGGGGTTTCTCCACTAGTCCTGACCTTCTCCCAGAAGTTACGATGTGACTACATTCTTGATTTAAGAATGATCTGTTGCACTGTGATGAACTTGTTGGCAAGTCTTCGCAGGTATATTATTCAACACATTGATCAAACTAGTAGATGATTGCATTCTGGGTTCGTGTATTCCTCTGGTACCTGTGTGTGTTTTCTGGCTCTAGCTTCCTCAAACAGTCCAAAAACATGCAGAATAAATGATTGTTGGCTTTAATTTGCCCCTTATAAGCAGTAAGGTAGAATCTGAACCATTGTGCATATATATATATTCGTCCTGTAACTGACTGGCGGCCTGTGTACATCCTAACTGCCCTCCTGTACTTTTTAAAAAGTAAGTTGGTGTGACTAATGCATGGATGGATGAAGTATGTAGTCATTTGAAACCGGAGGAACATTTTTATTTATCTTGTGACAATAATAAGAAATATATTTCCACAATCCTAGAGGGAAATATAGGCCCTCTCAGTGAATCTCCTTCACCGTCGAGTGATAAGAGATGGCAACACTGCATATATTGGAGGAGTTAAATTTCGTCTGTGCCATTCTTTCTTACACACAACTAACATTGGTAAGCTATTTATTCCAGGGAGCTCTGCCCTTTATGTACATGTGTGGAGAAAACAATATCAGCAAAGATATCCGGAAAATGTTATGATCTCTAACTCGGCTGTATCAACTGCAGTTTCATATTGCCTTGATTCTCCATGGAGGACTATAAAAAGAGTGCCGCCAAACTAGAAGGGAAATAATAAATAAAAAAATAAAAAAGCCATTGGTAATTCCCTCTTGGCCACTAGTCTTTCTCTGCTCCCATTAGCACAATGTCATTATTATTCCTCCCCATTTTCTGCTCCGCTGACGACAAGACAGCCAAAAGTAGCATCCTGACAAAGCTTACATCAAAACTGGATGACAAAAACACGAAATAAATGTTAACCTTCGGCTCTCTGGGGATATAAAGTGCGTGGATGTTGGATGGCAGTCAGCGAGCCCTAGGCATGTGACTGCCTACTAGCATGATCCTGCTCCTCGTTTTCCTTCTTTGAACCAAGTGTCTGTGTCTGCATATGTCTGAATCATCTCTGTGGTGATGCCTTGTAATGATATGTGGGCATCTGTTCGGCAATATGCTTCTTTAAGAGTGATATGCTTGGAGCAGAGGCACTAAACAGAGAAGGGACAGATCTACTTGGGTGTGCGCGCGCTCCTGCTTCTTTTTTTCTGACATTGTTCCAATATTCTTTACATGTTCGGGCCACATTTGAGTGATTTCACAGTACTTTATATCAACTTTCATGGTTTTTGCCTGTGTCGGCATTGATGTATTTGCTTCTTATGGGGTGAGAAGCTGGAACTGGTAATAATATTGCAATCCTGAGGGGCATTATTGGAGAATAAGCAAGCGTATGGATGCCAGTTATTCAGCCTCTACAAGTATTGAGCTCCCTATTTCCATGTGATCAGAGAAGGACATATTTTACATTTGGGTGGTGTTTATACTGTAAAAGAAACACAGATTGAGCCTTCCCTGGCTTGTTCTGTCCTTCTTTCTGCATCAATTACACACACACACACACACACACATAAACACACCTGTCACAGAGAAAAGCAGAAAGGCAAACCAACCACATGACCAGAATAGACAATACACGATCAGCGACATGGACACAGAATGTGAATTAAGTCTTCACTGCAAAGGAATTATTTTCAGTGTCAAGCAGTTGGGGAGTGTGAGTGTCCGTGTGTTCGACCTAGAGGTGTGGCTATCCTCTCTTTTCCTTCTTTTGCTTTCTGTATATGCTTTCACAAAAAGTCTGAATGTTTTTTAGTTGTAGTTGCAAACTAGGCCTCTGTTAACCCAAAACCTGAAAAACAAATATCTAAAACTCCATTAAAAAATGTGAAGATGAGCAGGCAGGAGACCGTAGAGCACAACTGAGAAGCACAACAAACAGACTGGCAGGGGAAGGAGGAGAGACATGATAATATATACTTACAGGGGCTGGCGAGACACAGGGTAGGTAGGTAGGTAGGTAGGTAGGTAGGTAGGTAGGTAGGTAGGTAGGTAGGTAGGTAGGTAGGTAGGTAGGTAGGTAGGTCGGTCGGTCGGTCGGTCGGTCGGTCGGTCGGTCGGTCGGTCGGTCGGTCGGTCGGTCGGTCGGTCGGTCGGTCGGTCGGTCGGTCGGTCGGTCGGTCGGTAGGTAGGTAGGTAGGTAGGTAGGTAGGTAGGTCGGTCGGTCGGTCGGTCGGTCGGTCGGTCGGTCGGTCGGTCGGTCGGTCGGTAGGTAGGTAGGTAGGTAGGTAGGTAGGTAGGTAGGTAGGTAGGTAGGTAGGTAGGTAGGTAGGTAGGTAGGTAGGTAGGTAGGTAGGTAGGTAGGTAGGTAACGGTGGCTGTGAAGTGCAAATCACAACAAAGCACAACTGCAAAAGCAAAGTCACAATTGGCTTAATGTTGTGATTTTGCTCTTGCTGTTAGATTTTTCTCCAAACCAGGAAAGGTAGGTCCCCTCGGGCAACATAGCTCATCGCTCATTGGACGAGGGAGTGTCTATCATTTGAACAGGATAGACGCCACTTTGACGTTGTACCGTGTTGGAGGATAAACAAACAGTGCGAGCCAGGTAAAGCTAGGTGTGACACAAAGTTGTCATGACGGTGCAAGGTAATGAACTATATCAAACCTTACTCTATTTTAAAGACGGAAATTTCCGTAATGAGGATGAATGGGCAGACATCAGCTACTTCGATATGGTCAACTACCGCATCTACCCTCCAATCCTGAAGGGGGTAAAAGGGTCTGGATGCTCACGGCCAGGTCGTGTCTGACTGGGAATTCCAAGTTGCGAGATCAAGGATGTCTATGTCATAAGAGGAAAGGTAAGTAATTGTTTAATGGAAGTTTGCATCTGCATTTAAAAAGCATTTCTTCTAACTGATGCCTAGCATAAGATCACAATTTGAAAGAAAAACATTAATAAATAAGACAATAGTAATGAATCAGAAACTGAACTAATTACGACTGTGTGTCTGGATATGTATGCTTGTTTAAAAAATAACTTTGTGTATGTGTGAGCCTCTGCAATGATTTCTTTATTTTGTTACTTCTCCCAGGTTCTTCATTTCTAAGTTGCAGAGATCAAGGACGTCTCCGGCCCACCAAACCCGCTATACTCTGACATGTAAAGCATTGAGATTTATGTATAGGATTGATCAGGTAAAAAAGTCAATGATTGTACACATGTTGGGATACAAAACAAGGCTTTATGTCAAGTTCACATGTGTCTTTGCACACAGCTTTATAATTTTCACTAAAATAGATTAAAAAAAACATTTTCAAATAATGTGGAGAATGTTAAAGCATGTGATTGATGTAAAATGTTATTAAAACAGTTTTGAACCTATACCAGTCTTTAAGGTTGTCAATTAAATGCCATTGTTCATTCCACATCTTGTCACCAATGTTGGTTAAGGCACAGCAGAGTACAGAGGTGCTGGACAACATGAAGAAATTAAAAAAAAAAGGCAATTTTATAATTAATATTTTATCACAGGGCTATATAGCGTCAATGCTGGCCACAACCAACAATGCCTCAAAAGTGGCAACAACAAAACTAAGTAAAATAAAGAAATAATCTGTAACGTATGTAAACAAAGGTGCATATATCTGCTGCGGGTGTGTGCCTGTCCTCCAACACGGCGGCCGCTCACCAGATCACGTGACTTCTGATAGTCTAATAGTAATTGTGGAAAGCATATCCAGTTTCACGTAATAGTAATGTCCTGCATCATAATATGCTTTCATAGCAGCGCACCTACCTTTTACGATTTGGAAAAAAAAAAAAGAAACAACAAAAAAAACCCAGCAACAGCGAAATTACAACGACATTAAGCCACTTGTGACTTTGCTTGTGCTTTCTCTTTTGTTGTTGTGTTTTCTCTTTTGTAGTGTTTTTTAATTTGCTGTTGTGCTTTCTCTTTTGTTGTTTCTCGTCTTTTGCCATTGTGTTTTTTTAATTTGTCGTTGTGATTTGCACTTCAGGGCCAATGTAATAGATAGATATATGGATTTAAAAAAAATGTAAGCGCCTCTTATAAAAACATTGAACAAACAATCACACACTCTTGTCTTTCCAACTAGTGCACATTTCCTTTTCACCGTTCTCGGAACAGCAGTGTAAAGGACGCTAAAAGTTCTTCCAAGTTGGGAATGGGGTGGCCAGTAGTTCCTTGGGCAGAGGTGGTACCTTTTTCTTCTCCCGTAGTGCAGCCGCTGTACCACACACACGTACAGCAGGTAAGCATGCTCTCGTTGCAGCAGTGATTGAAGGCCACCAGCACCTTCTGGGAGATGTAATTCTTTTTGAGTAACCTCAGGAACTACGGACACTGCTGTGCCTTCTTGATCAGCTCTGTAGTGCACACTAGGTCAAGTCTTCTTCAACCTCCGCCCCAGGAACCAGAAAGAAAAAGGCCACTCCACGGGTTCCCCGCTGATTAGGAGTATATGCCTGCTTCTCCTGAAATCTACGACCAACTCCTTGGTCTTGGAGATGTTTAGGGCAAGGTTATTGTCCTTGCACCACCTACACAGATGCTCCACCTCATCCCTATAGGCTGACTGATCCTGGCCAAAGAGAAATTAGAACACGGGGCTGTAAAAACTAATAGAAACCATAAACCACGATGAGATAAAAAGGCATGTGAGAGTTGATTGGGTCCTGTGGCCTACATGTCGCAGGCTGTACCAGACCCTCGGTTTAAAGGAAGATAGCAAGCAAGCAAAAAAGTGAAGCCATAGTCATTTTTATTTATCATTCATTTAATGTATAATTTTTTCTCATCTGCAAATTTTCAGAGCTACTACCCTGAATGTTTTTTGCTACATGAGCTCTACAGAAGTCATGTCAAAAAAACAAAAGCAGATTTTTTATTTTCGCAGTCACTGATCCCTGTTGACAGCCTTTTTTAGTTTTTTAAATGCCAGTACACTGTTTCCTATTAATTATTTGTTCCCAAAAATATGCACTAATCTTGTATTTTGCTACTATGGTTTCAATAGTGTGTCAGGTGTGACAGTCAAAGGATTGCTGTGATATTATTACCTTAGAATGAACCATTCATAGCTCCTTCCCTCTCTTGTGCACACCTATATCACCAAAATAACACTGACACGTTGTCTATTCAATGCCCTTACTTTCCAAAGTCTCCACACATTGATCACTTGCCTCATGTTTCCTTTAACTGGCCAGTAGGTGTGTCAGTAATTAGTTTGAAATCTACTAAATCGAGCTAACTGGAAGGTTCAGTCAGTTACAGATACGAGCAGAAGTAGAAAACCACCGTCAAAGCTGCAATGGTTCCTTTTGTGGCTTCACTGTAAGTGAACCCAACTGGAACCTAAGAAAGACTTTGAGGGGTTAATTTTCCTTTCTTCTGCTACTACATTGAATATTTAGAAACAAAAGATTTCCTTGGTAATCTGCCAGGTAACGGATGACAATAAAAACCATCTTTACCTGAGATGTTTTAAACAACCTTTTACCTTGAAGACAAAAGGCACTTCCAGGTTGTCTGTTTACACACTTCACTGGGAAGACAGCGATTCTCTTTATGTCAAGTGAGAAGTGGCTGGGTGATGGTGATAGAGATTGAGATAAAAGATACAGAAGTGTTTTAACTGCTGAGTCACCATTCAGGTCTGCTGCTGCCAGATACGGAGTCTTGACTTGAGATGTTAATTAGAGTAGAGTGACATAGGGAGCGAAGGATGCAGAGCAACAAAGACATAAAGGGAAGAAAAGATACAAAGGGAAAAACATCATTCATTCATCAGCCTGCTGCTGTGACGTCTGCGGTCTTTATCAGTTTTAATCTGATGGGTATCTGAAATATAAACCTATCACATGTTTTACAGCAAGAATGAGGTCAGCTAGGTTGTGTCTAGGATCTGTCAAAGACTAAATGTGTGCTGAGATCAAACAGAACAAGAGCTAAGACGCCAATGCAAATATTAAGTAGGGCTGTTCATGTCAAAACAATATTGTATCAATACTGTGGATACTGAACGTTTCCTCATTTATTGCTTGTTTTACTCTACTTTTTGGAGCTTGACATCTCAAAGGAGTATCTGGTGAAGTGTCACGGCACGATTACTGATCTGAAAGCAGTTGTTAAATAGCTTGTCCTTGGCAGTGTGTGAACTCTGTTACCACAGAGAGATACCCTCAGCGCTATAATCTGGGTCCTCATGACTTGGGCATGAAGATGGACACTTGGCCAGTGTGAGATGTTGGAGGACAAGGGAGGAGTTAAGAGATTTCAGTTCTTCCCGGATAAAATAGGTTTCATGAAAGTTGGCTTTAACACAAAGGTGCCTAAAATCACTAGCATACTCATGGGGCGTCAACGTTTATTCTGACGTCTATTTCTGAACCCAAGATATTTCGATTTTTGTCGCCTCAAACTTTATTTTATTGTTGATATGCATCCATTCCCGAGTGTCCTGCATATAATTTCCTCAGGAAATGTTTCCCACATGGTAAGGTTACAACATGTAAAATACATTTTCAGCCGTGATGGCGCCAAGCAATCACGCTGTTAAGATGTTATTTTCTTTGTGCCTGTCTTGAGTCTAAAAATGTGGGGCAGTATGGGATCGGTGTCGTTCCTATCTCCAATTTAAAAAATTCTCCACACATTTTTTGCTGAGGACAGACCAGTGCCCTTTTCTTCAAGAGCTATGCCTTTGCGATGTGTGCAGGACATAATTTTTGCCCTCTTTCAATGCAGAGGTTTTCTGTGTAGGGACAAAATGAATCACAACCTGGGGCATATCTGGTTTTAAAATGAAGAAAAAACAACCTCAGATGAACAAGACATAAAGAAAATATTGTCCTGTTAATCAAACACAATTCATGAATTCATGACCATCAGCAGCTGTGACCATCATTACAGAAGTTCAAGTATTGGCAGTTTGCTGAAGAAGAGCATTCAGGTGTGCGTCAACACAATGTCTCGGAGGACAGACATCAGCAGTGATCTAAAAGAAGCAACTATCGCTCCTAAACAAACAATTAGGAATCCATTATTTTACAATGTCGAAGCTTATTTAGAAATGGAGATCAGCTGCAGTTGACAGTTGCCAATCTTCCCAGGAATGGATGTCCCAACAAGCTCACTCCAAGGTCAGACCATGCAATGCTTGGAGAAACTGGAAAGAAAAATAATCCGTGAGCTACATCTCAGATAGACCTCATGTTAACATGTTAAAGTTCATTACAGTACAATTGTGGTTTGCTTTTCAAAGCCAAAAAAGAAAGAAAACAAATCATCATTCTAAAAAGAAAATAATGGAACAGCTTAAACCGGCGGCACACAACATGAAAGTCAGGGTCAGTTTAGTAACAATTCTCCCAATCTGAGGTCAAGTCCTGATAATCTGGGTCATTCTGCAGATTATTCAATCAGACTCTCCTGAGGTTTGAGATCCGTTAAGTATGACAGAATCTGGTCAGTTAGAACGTTAGAAACCTTTGTGTATGGAGAGCCCTTTTTTATACACCAAAAACTGCATTTGAGTATAAGAGATTTTAGGAGTTCACAGTCGGATCTCTGTGACTGGATACTGGACGCTGTTGGGGTCATATTGCAGCATACAACCATTCAACCAAAAGTACAAAGTTACTGGGATTTCTTTTCCTTTAATGTCATGTCCTCTCTCATTTTAAAATGAAATAAAAAGATTAATAAAGTAAATATAGTGAATTTGTGAATGTGGCCCGGTGTTGTGGGGCTCTACAAAGGTTTAGTAAACCCACTTGCTCCTGTTACAGTCTAGGTGCCACATAACTAAACAAATTCTCCCGCTCCTGGACTATCAACAGTAACGCTGCAGCAGCTATTCATTGTGCTTTCCTGCAAGAAGAGCGAGGGAATCACATTCATGTCAGCATCACTTAGCTTTCCAATATTTGAAAATATTGTTGTCGATTGGCAAATGCAAACACAGACTGAAACAAGCTCAGGTCTGCAACAAAAGAAAAAGTGTAAAACTGAAGCAAGTCAAAATGAAGTTATGAGAGAGGAACAAAAACATCAATAGTTAATAGTTTCTCTCCAAATTTTTGCGTGATTTTATATTTCACAGAAGGTATGTCAATGTTCTTTTGGACATTGAAATGATACTAAACAGAAACTTAAGTGTTTTTAACAGAAATAAGATAAAAAGCTTTGCAGCAGTGTGGGACCTCTGGCTGTCGCCCTTGGCGACAGCCCCTCTACTCCTCCTTTACGCAGTGCCGAGACGTCCATTGACTTGTCAGTTGTTCAGACCCCCTCCCTCCACCGCTCCGTCCTTCCTGAGGCCACAAGTCCAGCCATGTCGAGGTGCAGTTCGCTGATTGATGTGTGTGACACTTGCTTCTGGGACCCTGTGTCATCTGATTTTCTTTCTATTTTTGAAACAACAAATACAATGGCGACACGCTATTTAGAAAAGTTGCCCACAATTAATGTAGTGCTCAGCGGGTTGGAGTTGCAAAGACATGAGCGAGTGTGTGAGCTGCGAGTGGACTGGTGATTAGCAATAATTATATCAGTCATGCTTGCTCACACATGTGTATTTACAGTTTCAGTAAGGCGCTGCATGCCTGTGGTAACTAAAACCGAGTCTGACAAACATGATAAGACCTGGGAATTCGTTTCTGAAGTCTTAGACGTAATATAAAATATTCTCCCATGACCATGCCCCTTCTTTTCGTTCTCTTTTTTTGTCCCGGTCTCTTCACCTTTCACTCTGCTGTTTTATTTATTTTTCACCTTCACTTTGGGTCTAAGTTAAGCGCGCTCCATCTCCTTGGATGAAAGAAGCGGTACAAGTGGCATTAGGGAAGCACATGTGCATGTGAGTAATGGAAGAGGCCAGCTTGCCCTCAAAAAGGTGTGTCTGATGGCTGAGGCTGGACCTGAGTGTGTGTGTGTGTGTGTGTGTGTGTGTGTGTGTGTGTGTGTGTGTGTGTGTGTGTGTGTGTGTGTGTGTGTGTGTGTCATCGTGTTCTTATATTCTCTTCCTCCATTATTCAGTGTCATGCCTTTTTTCGTTTCTACCACAAAAGCCTTTCAGATCAAGGCACCTGGGAATCAAATGTTAATAGACACCCACCCACACACTCGCACACGTCACAGCTCATAAACGCGCCACACACGCACCAAAGCACCAGTTTGGCTGGCATGCTTTGACAGGTTTGTTGCCCTTTTGCATCATTTATGACCTTACAGCATGCACACGACAGGTAGTTTTTCAATCTCGGTGCACAATCTCGAACATTTCTAATCTTGGAAGTTTCTCGTTGAGTTTCCTCTGTTCTGCTTCCACTGCTTCCACTGATTGTAGCAGCAGACCCCGCAATTTGAGCATGAAACCTTTCTTAAGTGGAAACAATTAACGAGATGTCAAAATACATAGTAAGGTTCAAAATGCTAAATTTTGAGTTGTAGTTTTTGTTTGATGACGGCAAAAGTTTTCTCTGCCTGAAAAAAATAACATGGAGACGTTTTTGTTTTAATTAAAAAAAAAACAAAACTAAATCCATACTGAAGATTATTCATAGCCTACTGTTTTTCTGTAGTCTACGATAAAAGCTCTGTTTGCCAGTACTGCAACCTAAATAAGGTTTCTTATGCCGTTAGTGGGATTCTGGACCACTTGCCAAGGTTGCATGGTTTGCAATCTCTTTGGTATTAGATGGCATACGGATTCTGAATGGACTTGGATCTGAATTCAGCTGGGGTTCCTCCACAATGCATATATTTTCCCTCACCATTTTCGTTTTTAGAAGTCTTAATGCCGCCCAAGGTCAGCTATTACCAGCGGACTCACACCTCGCTAGCCCGCAAAGCCACAGTGGACTTCATGGCACAGGCGACGAAGAGACGCAAGTAATAATGGAGGAGAATATGACGGACTGACTGAACAAGAGAGCAAAAATATATTAATAAATATATATAAAAGTGACCTTACCTGTATGGCTACAAGTGGACTCCTTGAGCTAAAAACTACAAAGGTTCCTTTAAGCTGCTTTAACATAGTAGTTTGCTCTCATTGCAGAGTTTAATTTGACAAAGTTGTCCTGTCTTCTTGTCCTTTCCCTGTGTCAAAACAGCCAATTAACTTCACATGAGACCACAGAAACGATGACCAAAGTCTTTCATTTTTACAAAAGTCTGCTTCTGGAAACACTCAGCAAGTTTTCCTGAGTCGTACTCTGTCAGTATCCGTGGAGACCAGGCTTATGCAGTGTCGGCTGGAGTGTCTGCTTTGAAATATTGGTTGCAAATTTGCACATATTGATCGATGGCCTCATTGGTACACTTTGGACCTGGGACCCTCTGTGGAAAAGGTGCATAAAAATTCTGGTGGAAAACAGCCTGTAGTTCACTACAAAACTTGTCCTCGTGCAACACAGGACTTTACTAAAGCATTATTCATTAAATGGTAAAAAAAAAAATTAAAATTAAAATGTATGCCACTTTTCAGATGTCAATTTGAAGCAGAGGAAACATATGTTGCTGATGCTCAGTATTTACTGAGTATTTTTAAGTTTTTTAACATTATAGTGACAAAAAAATGACAGCGGAAGTAAATGATAAATGTTGGAGCTACCATCTTATAATGCAATGAAAATAAATAAAGCAAAAGATCTGTGAAGTTAAGTGAAGAGAGATCACCCTGCAGATGTGAACAAAGAATAATTGTGGTTCATGGTCAACACCCGATACTGATGGCATGCAGGGACCCCAAAGTAGCAATAAAAATAACCAAAGAAAAATGGCCAGCAGATTAAACCGCGAGAAATGATTATCACTTGTAAAGCTACAGGGGGCTGGAAAGATTACCATAAATCATTTACATATCATCTTGTGTTTTTGTATATTTTTATCAATAGTTATTACGGTCTTAACATTTCTTCATGATAAAAGTTACATGTTTCATTTCAGAGATGCACAGATCAGCAAAACCAGTCTTAGAAAAATCCCTAGATTGCTCTGATCCTCCAGGGGTGTCCCTCTTGGATGGCCCTGTGCTGAAATGTATGTGTGTAAGTGTCTCGGTGGGATAATTGATGAGATGTGTGGAATATGGCATGAAGAGTGCTGTCCTAAGCAGTCCCCTGCCTCTAGGCTTCCCCTGTGCTCTGGGAGGCAGGAGATCCCACTGAAGGTGTTCTGAGGAGTAGCTGGATCTAAGTTTGAGCTTTGAATTTTCATCAGAATTCAGCCAGAGCCAAACACCCACCACTGGGGAAGGAGGAACTCCTCCTTGCATCAACCTGAACTGATGCTACTGGAGTGGAGAGGTATACGTGTGTGTTTGTGTGTGCATGGGTGCGTTTGTGTGTGCATGTGTGTGTGTGAGCGCTGACAGTGGGAAGCTGGAATGTAATTGCTGACTCTGTCCAGAGGATTGAATGTAATGAAGGTAGCTGCTTACAGGCTTCTTCATTAGTACATCTGGGCCGCCGGGCACTCCCTCTGTGTGTGTGTGTTTGTGTGTTTTCATACATGATCCCGGTATTACTTATCTTATGGGGACCCTAATCGCATTACAGATCCACATGATGAGGACTCGTCTCTCTTATGGGTACATGAGGCAACTCCCCATAACCCAAGTTTTGCGTTAGGACATTTTTAAGACTAGAAGTAGGACATTGGTCCTTTATAAGCCAACATAATGTGTTGGGAAACCAGGAATACATGGCTGTGTTTATTTGTTTTTTGTGTGTGTGTGATGAAGGGTAGGAAGGGGGAAATTTCAGCACTGCATCTGGGGAAATAAAATGAGTCAAATGTTTTGCACACACGATCATAGACATACACACTGTATACACACATGTATTACCACCCACTCACACATTAACACAGACAGTTAACTACTTCAGGTATGTCATCCTCAACAACTGGATTTCTGAAAACATAACTGCGAAGAGAACAACAGGCAAAAAAGGCTTTCTGTACTACCTGTTTGCTTTATGTTTGAGGGGGTCATGGTGGATAACGATTAATTTAATGGGATCCAAAGCTGCAGCTAATGATAATTTTTATTATTCAGCGGACTATTGCATTCTCTGGTCTTTAACGTGTCACAATATGACAGTCACATACAGCATCGTAATTTTCCAAAGCCCAAGCCTACATCTCTGGATCCTTGTCTCGCATCTTAAAGGGATACAGCAACATTTGGGGAAGTAGCTTGTCTGCAGCAGCGCTGTTGCCATGTACAGCAAAATCAGAGTTTGAGAAGTCAGTGCAATCTATTAGCTTGCCAGGGCATAGTTTACAGTCACTCCCAAGACCAATAGTTCCTCCTATGTGTGTTCTTGCTCAGCTGAGGATGAGCCTACACAGTCTGCCATTGTTAGCAGTCACGTTAGCCGCTGGCCACTGGTCAATCACATTGGTGACAGAAGTTACAACAGGGTTTTAGGGGTTCTGTGAGCAATCACATCACCCAGGTAAGGTGGCTCGTTGCCAAAACTGAGACTATATGTGTACAGCTGTTTATAAGATTGTTTTCAATTTACATACTTATTTCTACCCAATGCAAATGCACAAATTGAGACACGTAAATACTACTACTACTAATAGTAATAATAATGATAATACATTTTATTCTTTAGTGAAGAATTCTTTGAATGATGGAAGAGATCCAAAGGCTAGATAAGAATAAGTTCCAGAGCTGAGGAGCAGAGAACATTTTGGAGTTGTTTGGAAGCTTATTGTGTCACCTACGCTGGGTGTAGCCATCCCCTTGCAGTGACTATACTGAGCGAGGCTACAAGGGGCTTTGTCAAACCAGGTTATTGGATGCACATAGAAGAGAGCAATATTTTCATGATATTTTACATTTAGGGCAGCTTGGTGGTAAGCACTGCTGCCTCTAAGTAGGAAGACTGATCTTGATGACTGATCCATACTGGAGTGCTGCATCATTTTGAGCTCCACTTTGCTTGGTTCCACTGATTTCACAAAGACTGTGGACACAATTGTCAAAGCCGCAGCTGTGATGATTGGGTTTTTGTTTTGCTTTTTCATCATCCTGGCTGGCATGAAATGGGATTTGTGGGCAGAGGGCTGAGGGCTGAGGCTGGTCATGGGGAGGGCACCCGGTGTACCACATGATGAGGAGGTTGCCATCATGGTCACATGGTGACCCATGGAGATACGGTTTACCTTAACTTTCCACTTAGTAAACGATGTGTCACTTATAATATGGTCATGTCTGCTTCTCGTAAAAATCCTTTTGACAGCTAAAACTTCTGAGATTAATTTGTCTCCACCAAGACTGGGTTGTGGATGTGCATTTGATCTGTCCATCAAATTTTTCTGCCCTACTCAGCATAAGTGTGACTCTATATTTTGATCGTGAATGGCCGTCTGTCAGTCTAACCTTGACCTGCAAACCAAACCGTTGTAGCACCATAAGCCAAGACCTGTATTTTCTCCCTCTTATCCACTTCTTTCCTCATTTAAGTGAGACAAACCAGCAGAGAGAAGAAAAAAATAACAAATACCAGTCAATACTGGATCTGATTAGGCCCAAGTTTATGGTTTACTCCTTGAAAACTAATAGATTAAAAAAGCCCCTTTGCTAATGTTAACCAAGAGCTCTCCATTTCAGATCCCAACCATTTTCCACCCTGCATATTTATTATGAGCAAAGCCTAGTAGACAAACTTCTTGTTTCCTGTTCAGATTTATTCAGCTTGTCTAAACTGGTATCTAAAGCCAGTGCATCCCTGGGTTTTCCTGCATCAGCAGCTTGTGAGGATGCAGGAGCTGGAGAAGGTGGTAGGAAGAAGAGACTAGGGATGAAGGGATTTGGAGGCAGAATGGGGAAAGGAGGAATCAAATATGAACAGGTGTAATGACGCAAATGTAAGCGATAGTATAGTAATCTTTTTGGGCTCGCGTAAGGGAAAATATCTGGTCTTTTAATCATGAAGTAGTCATTAACACTCTCAGGCACGGGTCTACTGTTGGTAGAGGAGGCAGAAGCAAAACAATATTATTTTAAATATTAGAACGTAATAGAATGTTGTGCAGGAAATGTTTAGCAGCTTTCTAGTTTCCAGGCTCCAGCTTTTCAGTTTAGTAAATCATACAGACACGGTATCACCGACATGTGCCGACGATATTACGGGTGAAATGAAAGTTTGCTGAAATTTTTTTTGTAAAAATATACCTTCTTTTTTTTAAAACTTTTAATTTTTTTCTATTTTCTTTCCTTCTTGCTTTCTCTCAGTCGTTTGCTGTATAACAACAACATCTGTCTGGTAACTCTTTTTAAGCCTTCTTTTTATATATTGAAGTCTCCTCAAATTTAAGCAAGTGGAAAGAAGCTAAATGAAGGTTATTATTTTCCCTTGTCCATCCATCCATCCATTATCTATACCCGCTGTATCCGTTTCCGGGTCACGGGGGTCTGTCGGAGCCTATCCCGATGCATATCAGGCGAAAGGCAGGGGTACACCCTGGTACAGGTCGCCAGTCTATCCAGGGCCACATACAAACAACCAATCACACTCACATTCACACCTAGGGAGAATTTTAGAATGATCAATTAACCTACCCTGCATGTTTTTGGACTGTGGGAGGAAGCCGGAGTACCCGGAGGAAACCCATGCAAGCACGGGGAGAACATGCAAACTCCACACAGAAAGATCCACTGGGCTGGGAATCGAACCAGGAACCTTCTTGCTGTGAGGCAACAGTGCTAACCACCAAGCCACCGTGCTGCCTTTTTCCCTTGTCAAATAAATGTAATCTTCAGTTCAAGCTTTTCATTCCATTAGGACGGGGAGTGCAGCTAAAAGCTGTGATCACTAAAAGCTTCAGTTATACTGGAGTCTTGGCAAACAAAATAACAATGATCTTTAGGTTTCTGGCCTCTGAGTTTTGAAATACATTTTTGTGGTCAGTGAGCTAAGTTTTATAATTTTGTACAGTAAGTACCTGCCAGCTGGTGTACAGAGTTAATCCAATATCTATTTTCTATGTGCCGCTGTAGCTGAATTTCATCCATGTATCCCAGTGTGGTGTAATTATAACTTGTGTACTACTCTATTTTTGTATCCTTCTTATTTAATAGTCCTTAGCAAAATCTAGTTTGCAGTCCGATAAATCACATCCAAGATACTACAGCATATTTAATTGTAAACAACCCTAGAAAATACATAATTTGTGCTTGTATATTCAGAAAACACGCAGAGCACTTTTAGTTTGTATAGATGTGAGTACAAACAGCTGTTTGAAATGCCATATAGAGCTGGCTTGCCTTAGGCCCTCTGACATCAAAATGTCATGGTACGTGAAGTAAAAACTCCAGTACCTCACCCCCTAACAGCCAATCTCTTGCCCATGCTTCATACCACGTGCACTTTTGTCCACGCACGCCTGCTTGGCAACATATGGTAATGCAACTGCCCAGCCACAGACACATTCATCATGCGCGTTGTCATTAGAAACGAGCCTTATTATACACAGAGCCTGTGATTTATGATTAATATTCGTGAGGGGTCCTCTGGGCCAATGACTGCTGGGACTGGATCCGGCCTCCCCGCGGCCCCTTGCAAGATGAAGTGGGTATAAGACCTGGATGGATGGATGGATGGATGGATGGATGGATGGATGGATGGATGGATGGATGGATGGATGGATGGATGGATGGATGGATGGATGGATGGATTTGAAAAAGGCGTGGCAGATTGTCATGGGCCCCCCAACCCAGTGATTAAAAAAGAAAACAAAAAAAAACAAGAAAACCATAAGAGAGGAAAATGAAGGTTGTTAAGTGGGAAATGTGTGTTTGTGGGCAGGCTGATTGGGGTGGATGAAGAAGCTGATTCCTGCCGTGGCAAATTACACGAAGGACAAAGAAAGGAGAAAGAAGGGTAATCAAGGTCCCCGTGCTCCTTAGTGCTGTAAATTGTCTATGAAACTTTTCTACGTGGCTTCATTAGTAAGTGTCCTTTCAATATTTATGGCCATGTTAATAAAATATCAGTATGTGAGGCCTTTGTGGAGAGCTGCAGGCTGCTCGTTCCTGCAGTCTTGGACTTTTCAGTGGTACTTGAATGATAAAGGGAGTTTTAGGTGAGTTCTATGCAGAATGTGAGATGTGACAGAGCAGGCTGATGGCGATACATCAGTAAAAGCAGATGCTGGATAATTGTTGAATGTGCACACTACATCACAAGCAGCATTAGCTCATAACTACATCAAGGGAAATCTCCATTTTCGCAGTGTTTGCTGTGAGCAGGTATGTAATATTTTGTTCTTGGATGCAGACCATCCTGTTATGTTTTTTCTTTTTAAAGAAATGTGAAAGTAGATCTTTTTCAACTTCAGATCAGTCTTTGTAATCAGTTAATCCTTTTTGTCAAAAAAAAGAAGGAAAAAAAAGACGATTTAAAACTTTTGTGTGTCACTTTAACACTGAAGTTGCTCCCAACCCAAACAGCCAGAATGTGAGTTTGAGCATTTCTTGGGTGTAAATGCATAAGTGTGTGTGTCATAATTGCATTTCTGTTAAAAGACTTAAACTGATCTAGAAAAAAACCCAACTAATAGATAAAAGACCCCAAATCTAGTACATTTGTTTTGGCATTAGTCAAAGACACGTTATGATGTTACTACATCACCAATTAAACCTCTGCTTAATGAGTCTTAGTGCCTTACACCTGGAGTTAATGTGCAATATGTAATTTGTAATATTTGTCTGTCAGTAATTACACTCCTTACAGCACAATCTGTTTATAGATGCACATTGAATTATTATTATTTTGTTGTTGTTGTTCCACTTCTTTAAATTAGATAAGAAAGAGATGGGGGACCACAAATCTTTGAAAGAGCTTATGCTGTTACCAGTTCTAGGTTTAATTTGAAGTCTTCTTCATTATTGTTTGAAAGTGTGTTTTTGCAGACTTCATCATTTGATGTCCAGAATTACAGTTCAGTCAGAACACATAAAAATAGCTGAAATGAGGAGAACCTTTGCTAGATGTTTCTATGAAGCAACATGTGCTCAGATTGTTATCCAGTTTGACACAAGAATTCATACAAATATGTGAGATTAAAATTTGGTAATTTTTTTTGTTTTTATGCTACTGTTATAATATAGACCTAACTATGATTTGATAATACACAAACAGATTGTTGAGAGCCACATTAGAAATAAAGATATATAAATTGTCAATACTCTACAAAGGTTCCTGATGTCTTGACCTCTAAAAAAAACAAGTCTCATGAAGAATAAAGTCTACATTCTTCATTTCTTGCTACCTGCTGGTATTTTACACAAAACTAGGTGTTTTTCTTTACCCTTGTCCAGGTGCTTTCTTTTTTTTATTTTTTAATAAGTATATTCAGCTAGTGTGTGACTCAAACAAAGAAATTTAAAAAGAAAACAAGAATTTTGAAGGTCAAACAAAAAAAGAACAGTTTCATGCTGGAGTCGAGCCGAGGTCTGTCAGCTGAAGCACTCGTGTAAGATCCGTCTGTCACACCAGCCTTCCTCCTAACAAGCCCTGCTTGTTTGTTTTTTCATACATTCAAATTAAGAAAAAATGAAATAAAGAAATATACGGAGTGTATGTCTCAAAAAGACATAAAGTATCAACCGCCCTTTACGATTCTTAATACATTTCTCTAGCTAAGACAATTCCCACCCACATGCTTTGGTGTACTTGAGAAGGGTAAGAGCTGGTCCAATGTTCCACGGCCGAGGCGCGAACTGTGTTGGTCCTCTTGAATCCAGGGTTTAGGTCACTCCAGCACCCCAGTGTTGACTTTCTAAGGGATGTTGAGGAGTGGGACCCCCATGAAGTTGGCAAAGGGGGACCACCTTCCCGATCTGCCAATCCAGGAGACTTTCCCTAACCTCCATATGCTGTTGCACAGGTGTGTGCCAACCACCTTCCAATGCAGCTCCAGAGCACCGCATCAGCTATGGAGGCCCAGAACTCTGCACATTTAGACTCCTCAGCCTCGCTGGAAAGGTGGGACACTGGAGTTAAGCATCTTGTAGACCATGGCCGCTACCAAACATTCCCACCACACCCTCACTCTTATGTTTGACTGCGTAATTAACAAATATAATAAAATGAAATACAGAATTCTGTCAAAATGTACCATTTAGCGCTGTCAGATAAAACCAAACGTTGGCAACACCAGCCTCAAGGTGCCAGCCCTAACCAAGTCAGTCAGATATGAAAATTCAAATGGCCAAAAATAATCAGTGGGTAGTAGTAACTCTTGACTCTTCTGCTGCTGAACAACAGAGGACAGAGGTAGAATGAGATGCATTAAACACTAATGGTGATGATTATGAGAATAATGTGGAAATTATTGTCTTATTCTCTCGTAATCATAATCATGATCATGTAATATTTGTGTCAGGCCCAGTTTAGGAGAAGCGATAATGTGACGTTATTAACAGGTGTAAATGGGAATTCGGATAGTGACATTGTGCCCTCATAAACAATTTTTGCTTATGGGTGCATTGTTAACCGATAACAAGAATCAGTTTTGATGGTTAGGAAAGAAAATTCAATATACCCGGATACCCATAAACATGAAAAGGGGCTGGCTACAACTGTGATTCTCCATTTCCTTTGTGAATTTCCCTCTCTGTTACGCTTCCTTCTTCCTTTTACACTTTCCCACATCCTTCTTTTTCCTCATTCCCCTGCATGCCATTTTTCCATCTTCCCATTTTACCTTGCTGCTTTCTTTCAAATTCTAGTATTTTTCCCTACCCTTTCTCTTTGCTTTCATAGCATCCCTACCACTGTTCCCCTGTTTCTTCTTCTCTGCATTTCCCCCTCCATTCATTAGTGAATTATTCTCTTAATCCTGCCGGAGTTGGCCTTTCATTTAACTCGCCCTTTTTTTCTCCACCTGCCCATCTTCCCACCTCTCCTCCACCTCTGTTACCCAGGCTGGGAGGAGCTGCCTGTCCTCTCTGGACAGAAAGTGACATGCACTGGGGGTCGGGAATGGGCCCTGCTCTACTGCCTGCCTGGGACACAGCTGTGAAAATCAGAGCTGTCTTTCCTTCTCTGCCCGTTTTTCTCTCCACATCTGGTGTGTGGCGGTCCTGGGCCACGTTGCTCTGTCCTTGGCTCGACGTGGCTGCTGGAATTTGGCCTTAGATACATTGGAGTTGCTTTGAAATTTGGATGCAAGACTGTGCCACTGCTTTGCACCCTTGAATGGGTCGGGCGCCTTTGGAGCAGTAGCGAAAGTTATTAAGCTGATAGGTTAATTATTAGCTGCAGTATTAGCATTGGTCCAGTGCATTTTTTTTTTTGTCCGTTTCCTTCTGCGGTGATCTTCGGTGACTGGCTTGGCAGGAGCAGGTGGAGTGTTGCACTCTTGCATTATATAACTGCACCCCAATTTAGATCCAACTTCAAATAAATGAAAATCAAGCTGCTGGTTGGCTTCTTTCCCCGTAGATATAAATAGCATTTTCTAATCTTATCTAGGAACAGTGTTGTAAATGGGAGAGGCTTTGAAATGCAGCCTGATGATTAGGATCCGATTGTTCCGCTCCGCACCCCCCCCAATTCTCCTGGATGCTTACAGTAAGCCTGAGGATCTATGTATATGTACCTTAGCATATAGTCCTTCATATGTGTATGCGCACATCTACATGAGTGTGGCTGCGATAGGGGCCAATGGTAAGATAGCATGTGCATGTGCATTGTGTTGTGGATTTTAAAGTTAGTAAGTAATTAGTGTTTGTACGGTTTGTGTTGCTGCTGGGTGTGTCTTTGATGATGGATGCTGTGCCTCTGCTGCTTACCCCACTAATCCTCTCAGAATTAACAAGGTTGCTAAGATACAGAGGTCTTATATTAGATTAGGTTATCTGCTGTTATTGCTGTTACTATATTTTACTCAGCACCGTGGAGCTTTTATTAATTTGGAAATTTACCCTGCCATGAAATGAAGATGCTGGTATTTGTGCACCATTGCTCCTCTCCCCTTCTGGCTAGGAGGTGGGCTGTAGTACCAAAGCCCTCTAGTCAGATGTCTACCCCACCCCATTACAATCTGAAGGCGGTTCCAAGCCTCTATTTATCATTAAACCCTTTTAATCCGAAGCTAGGGGCCCAGTGTTTTCATTTGACGCAGGACAAGCCCGTAAATTAGAAGACAGGACGTAGTGATACGACTCTGGTTGAGGCTCGTTGGTAGGCAGAGGTGTCATCCCTCCCTACCAGCAGGTGTGCCAGCCCAATCCCATTTTTTACCTCAATATCAGCTCTCTGGGGCTAGAGGGCCATTGGCACTACTGTTAGTCGATAAAGAACAAGAGCGGTACCAAGTCAGGTCCTGAGACATCACTGAGTTGATGTTCTGCTATTCTGTTATTGCTAGATTTTCTTATTTCCTTCTCGTGTACAGATGCATTGCGTAACGTTAAGACAGAACTCAAGTAAGGATTTTGATAAGCTTCGCCTTATGTACCAGTAGCACTGATCAGTACACTATTGTAGTCCTTTAGACGTTTTTACCACAACTTCACACGATACCCAAACCGGTGAAGACAACTGGATTTTGAAGTTTTTCTTTGAGCGCATATTTTATAAGATTATATTGACAGATGAGCTCTTTCATAATAGATTAAATTTTGGCATCTATTGGTGTTTCGTCCTGCGCTGTGATTTGTGGTTTAAGTCCAGTCCAATTGCTGATCCGCAGCCTGGTTCCTCCCCGAGGCTGTGTGTGAGACGGAGGGCAGAGGTGTTCCTGCACCTGGAAAGAGTGCATAGAGCTGCATTGTGGTATTGTGTAACAATTTTCTTCGTAGCCGTGAAGTTGCCTCGGCAAGCCGTGTATGTTGCCTTGTGTGTGCAAGTGTGTATGAGGGCTGGCTATAAGGGAAAACCCCATTAGTGTGGGATCCCAGGGAGATAATGAGTGCTGACTGCTTTATGTCCTGGAAATGATTGAGTGGAACATAGCAGCAATTTATGAATCCTCTCTGCCTGTGGCTGACAGACTGACAGCACACTGTCTGCCAGCCAGCCAAGCCACTGTATTACAGATGCCTTCTGGCTGTAACCTAAAGTATCTGTATCAGAAAAACACACCTAGCCTGCAACTGTAGCGTTTATCAGAGAGAGACCCAGGATAATCTGATTGCTGACTTGGAGTCATTTCTGTGTTCCCTAGATCCTATCACCAGATTTATAAGGCAAATAATGGGAAAAACCACACTAAGTCCTATGATTCCCACCTGTACAGCCTGCGCTCTCCCAGAATCATACGTTTTTCCCAGCTCCATACAGTGCACAGTGAAAACCTGGAAGACGCGTCCCACAGCTCTTTTCTCAATGACATTGGCTATTTTGGGAAATTGTCAGGAAAATGGGTCAGGGTCAGGATTACCTTTGCCCAAAATTAAATAAAAGTAAGCAGTAGTTTTTAGTGTTGATGCTGAAAATGATCAACAGTGCACCCTTGCTTTCTTGCTCCAGTGAAAAAAAGGGATAACATTCAAGACATATTTTAACTTAAAATAAATCAAGTTGACTAAAACACAAAATGAGTATCAATTTATATTGAACTAGTGAATTTTAAACAATGGGATTGAGTTTTTTTTCACTGACTTCACTGTCTGTAATGCGAGCTGTCTTCAGTGTGAAGATAAAATAATAAAAAATAATAAAATAAATGTATCTGCAGACCAGATTTGTCCCAACAAAAACTATTCATATGAATTAAAATCATGTGTTTATGGCTTCACTGTTAATGTGCTTTCATTATTATCACTTTTAAAATTTTAATAATCTTTAGTCTTACAGCTTTACATTTGCCTCTATAATACTGAGGTATAAAGAGGAGTTCATGCGCAAAAACTGCAAAATGTCTTCTAGTTGTGCTGTTGTGGAGTTTAACATCCAACAAACTCATTAAGGCATGTATATAAGCCTTTGTTTTATTCGTTTTTCTATTATTATTCAGTTGATCACCGCGTAGTCAGAAAGTTTTATAACCCTTTCCTGATGCCCAGCAACAGTTGCTTCTCTAAAACCACTGTCTATTGCTTAGCCTCTTGGCATTGTGTTAACACAGGCCTTTGCCATTCGTCAAACAAAAAGGGCCTGCTTCAAAATGTTTTTTGTTTGTTTTTTTTTCTTCAATCTGTATTATTGCTGTAATTGTTTTCCTCAGTGGTCAGAGTTCTTGTCCTTGGTATCTAGTTCTGTTCGCCTCTGTCCGATCTCTCCTGCGTGTCCACGGCTTAGCGATTAACCCTGTAAGAGGGTGCATGAGCGGCGTTTGCATTGGGGGTGTGCTCATCTGGGTCCCATGTGTGAGCCGCGTTGCCCTGGGTAATGCTTCTGAAGCACAGGCCTCCTGCTCTCCTCCCACTGCTGTAGCTTGGGGACATCCAGGCATCTGAGTTCACGCACACACTCACACACACTCACAGGTGGAAGTAAATGTGCGGTGATGAAAGCCAGCACAGGCGTATGCCCTACAAAACACATATCAAATCCGAAGTGTATCATGATTACAAAGATAGCTGATCAAACATCTAATGCATATTAAGTCAGTCCAAACATTGATGGATTTTTACTTATAAGAGATGCCACGCGACAATATTTTTGACTGCAGGAACTAGTTATGTAAGAAAATGTTTTGAAGTGTTGAAGAGAGGGAGGCCCCAGGGAAATCTTTGGATGCAGTTGTTATCATGAATCTCCAATAAAGGAAATAAATACACTGGCTTTACAATTCTTTCAGGATAGAGGAGTAATGTACTGATTGTATAGAATATGATCTAGTCTCAGCTCTGACGGAGGTTTGCCAGGGCCAAGCTGTCTGTCTCCTATCAGTCATCCAACCATGTAGAAGCATTGACCTTTCGCTTGCAGTACCCTATGCGGTCCCCTCTGGGGCGGGGCAGTGCTTGACGGTCGCTCAGTGATCCGCTGGGATTCTGCATGTCCTGTTAAGTCCGAGGTAAAACTGAGCAGATTCCTGCTCTGACAATTAGCTCATCATTATTTTTACAGCCTATTTACCTATAGGTGATGCAGCGCACATAGGTTTCAGCTGCAAATCCAACTGGAGAGAGGTTCATGGGCGGAGAAAGGAACGTGGGAGGGTGCAGTGTCGTAAATTCTGATGCACCTTTCCCTCCTCCTCCTCCATCCTCCCTCACTTCCGCTTCTCTTCCCCTGTCTCCAGCTCTTGCACAGGATCACATTAATATTCCTTTGAAGCCTGTTTCAACTGCAGCCAGATCTCCCTGTCCCCCTCTTCCACTCTCACTCCTTCTCTACCTCTTTTTTGTTCTTCCCTTTTCAACCCTGTTGTTTTCTTTTCGTTTTCCCCGGCTATTGTCTCCTGAAATGGATTACTTTACAGCGGGGAGGGGCAGTTTTATTACCTTCAGTCAGGAGTTCCCCTTCCTGCACTCATGCATGCACACACGTTCAGACATTGAGGGGTGGTGGATACCGATGCCGTTGACAGACCGTGTTGATTGGTTCAGAATGGTTGCTGCCTCTTCTAGGAGAGTGGAATGGCTATTTTTAGATCAAGGGGTAGCTGGGAGAGAAAGACTGAGGAGGGCTGAGTGTGTGTGTTTGTAAGGAATACTGCAGTCTTGAGAGAAGTTTCCTCTTCACACGCACACACACACACAAACACATGCACTTATGCAGCAGTGCCCCTCTAAAGCCAGGGTGTATTCCATGTGCTTGCTCTCCTTTTCCTCTCCTCTCTCGACCGTTATTCTTGCCTCACCCCCACCCCTCTCAAGCAATCTTTCTGTCTCCCTTGTTTCTTCCTCTCTTTCCCTCTTTCTGAGTTGCTCGCTGTGCAAATGTCAGCACTTTCTTATTTATTTGCTAGAGCCCAGAGCAGCGTCCTGCACCCTCTGTTTACCTCTGTCTCCAAAGTGCTGCCCCACTGGCTTTCATCACCCCCCCCCCCCCCCCCCCCCCCCCCCCCCCCTCCTCCCCTGTCTTCTCGCTTCAAAGATTTTTTTTTCCTCTGCTACATCTTGGTCCATCTTTACATTTTCTCTTCTCCACCTCAATCTTTTCTTCCTCTGACTGACATCTTGCCATCCTTTAGATGATTGTATCCTTTCTCCACCATCCCACATCCATTTCTTTTCCTTTTACACCACTCTTGCTTCACCCATACCTCATCCCTCCTCCCCTCTTCTTGTTCATGGATCATGGCACTTCATTTGAGTAACATCATGACATTTTCAGTCTTGACTACTACACACACACATCCTTTTTTTTTTTTTTTTGGCGTAAATCCAGTGCACCATGGCTCCCCTCCACTGCCTGGTTTGTATCTTCATTTAGACGCAAGCATGTCCGCTCGTGTCTCGCCCCATCAGATAGCAACACTCCTTGTTCCTATCTTCATCATTCCGACCCGTGTCTTTTTGACCCACCTGGCTTTTCAGATATTTTTTCTCTTGCCATTTCTTCTTCCTCTGTGTCTCACTCTGTCACTCTGCGTGTCTGTGATCACTATGATGACTCATGTGGCTCACACCTGCTCTGCAGCTGAGGGGCAGCTGTGGTTTTGTAAGGAGTGCTCAGAGACAATAGAGGTGTGCCTTCACAAAGGCTTGGCCAGAACTAAAAAAAAAAAAAAAAAAATGGGCAGAGTGAAGATATGCTTCGTGTTAGGTCACAATATTTATCTCATTTAGATTGTGGGCTTATAGGCCATACCAAAAACTTCTTTTCTATTTCAGCTGCTCTGGAAGGCCCCATCATGTGTCAAAGTGTCCTTGGGCAGTACACTCAACCCTGCACTGCCCCTAAAAGTGCTCATTGGGGTATAAGTGTGGAAATCACAAGCCCGACTGTAGTATGAGTGTGTTTGTGTGAATGGATAAATGAGAACTATCTAAAGAACACAGAGGTTCTTCTCTCCAAACAATGACTTTCCTCATAACCTAACCCATAAATACCCTAGCTTTGAGTAACGTGGGCATGCTACATGAGTGCTATGATAGAAACTGGGATTTTATTCACTTTACTCTGGTTTCAAAAACATTCTCCGCTAGCAATAATCACAGTTGCCAAGATGATTAAAGAAAATTAGACATGGCTGTGAATACGTGACAAGAAGCCTGCATCCTTACATCGCTGTGCATAAAGGGATATAAAGAGGAAGGTTTTTGTGCTTCATGTTAACTACATATCTCACATACGATCTAAATCTGGATAAGACTCAAAAATGTTACACTAAAATGCAGACACTTCATTTAAGTAATCAATATGAGCCTTCTTAATGAAGATTTCCCTCTGTTTCCATGTGCCGTCTTCCCTAAAACCTGCAGTGTGTAATTTGTAGGGAGATATTTTGGCAGAAATGCTTTCATTAGTGCACAAATATTGATTTAATAGGAATTGTGCTTTGATTATTATGTGGCGTTCATATCCTGAGATACCACTGGTTGCCCCCCCGTCACCCCTCAGTCAAGTTGCATTGCTGAGTTTCAGCATCAACCCAGAAGGGACGAACAACACACAAACACCCTAACCCCAGAGACTCCTGGGTGGACCTGGATACGATGCTGTTATAACAGACATGATTTAAATACACAGACAAGCCGACCTTTCCGATGGCACCGTGTCTTGGGTTTGTCAGAGGAAAATGTCTTTTCTCTGAAAAGATTTGATTCAGGTTTGGCAAGTTGCATCTGAAACTGTTGATTGTTGTCATTGTTTAATATTTGCATCTTTTCGAGCAGATGATTTGTTCCTTATGGCTCCAAAAAAGTGTCAAAAAGTTGTGGGGAAATGGTCCTTTTACCTTGTGGAAAAGAGAGATATTACGTGACTGACTTTGTCAAATCCCTAATTTCACATACACGTTGTTTACTCTGGGAACTCTTTTTTTTGTTTTCTTGTAATGTGAAAAAAAAGTTTTTTAAATTAAAGAGTTTTTTTAAAAAGCAATGGCTTTTCAGAACATTTGAAAAGGTTCATCAAAAATAGAATGTGGTCAGTTCAGGTGGGACATTCCAAATTAGATCCGAATTCCAACTTCCAAGATCAATGAAATGGCATGAAATGGCATTTCAAAGGTCCGGTCCAAATACAGACCCCACCCAACCCGACTGAAATGCTGTGCAGGCGCCTAAAAGTGCTGCTCACGTGTTGTTGCTCTTCCCAGGTTGCATTTACCTAATGTTAAGTGCCAAAGGTATAAGAAAGAAAGATTGTATGTCTTTACCTCCATGACTGTGCTCAAACTCTCCGAGTTGTTCAATATCAAAGGTTAAAAGACTGTCCATATTTATATTTGTAGTGTCAAAAACAGATACCTGAATTTTTTGTCAGCATCGTAAAGAAACTGAAAAACAAATATAGATGTCATTAAAGCTTTACTAAAACCACAATACTAGAGGTTTGTGAGACTTCTGCACAGTGGAGATAATATAAAAATGATGGGGCCATTGTGTTTCAGCTTTCCCGTCATTTGTTATTAGATTAAGGTTCCAACATAACATAAAACACATTTTGACTCTGCAGCATGTTACATGTGCTGCACAGACTACAGAGAGGATAATAATCAATGAAATTGCAATTGCGCCTCTCGACATGTCACTATGTAATGATATCATTTCTAAATTTCCCCTGAGGATTTCTACATTAATGTGATGAGAAAATAAAAAAATAAAATGTTTTCATATCAGCAAACCTACATGGAAATCTCTGTGATGGGCCATAATGATTAACACTGGCCGACCACTGTATTATTAAATTGATCGGATTCTTTTATCCCTAAATTGTAACACAAGGAACAAGTCATTTATGCCAGAAATACAGTTTTTGTCGCGTCACAGGCGTTAAATGAATATGTGTTAAAAACAAAAAACACCAAAAGCAGTTATTTTAAGAGGCATGTGAAGTGGTTTCCTTGAAAGTCTTCGCGTAATAATTGGGAAATAAGATTAAATTTAAAAAACAAACCTATTCTACTTGTTTTCCCGTATGAAGACAAGTTCAATATCCCACCCAGTGTAACATAAATAAAATTCTTAACTGGCATGACGTTTAAGAATTCTAATGATTATTGAATATAAATGAAAAAATTGACATTTTTAGGTAAAAAATGAAGTATTTATGAAAAATACGTATTTACGGTGATTGCTTTGGTGCATTTGTGACGCTTTGTCCCTAAATGTTCTCCTCTCTGTGTCTTTGGCGATCCAGTGAGTGACAGCTGTTTTCGGAACCTCGCCGAGGACCGCAGTGGTATCAACCTCAAAGATCTCGTCCATGATCCGTCTTTGTGAGTATATTGGCCTTTTCTGGACAATCCAGCCAACAGAAGTGACAAAACCATCAGCATGAAAGAAAAGAAGAAAGATCACGCACAGGCTTTCTGCATACGTGCACCTCCATGTGTTGTTCTAGTAAAAGAATGCAGCTGAGAAACTATAAATATCTCTTCAACATAACATGTCATGGCTCAGTATCACCCTGTGAAAAGAAATTCCCAGCATTCACGGCAGCAACAAAAGAGACACAGCACTCGTCTGTTTAAGGAGGACTTCTACACATCAAAAGATGTTTTCATCATTAGGGCAGGATTAAACACAATCCATTGATGTTCATTTGGCTTATTTGTGGTGTATATAATTAAGTTGGTAGTCACATAGTTTAAGTGATGCACATTTATGCTGTGAAATATCCTATTCCTAAACAGCAGGGATTATTAGGTTATCTAAAGACGAACAAAGGCTCTTTTGTAAAATTTTAGCTCAGAGGGTCCCTCTAAAGGCATTAATATTAAATCACTTTTACAATATTGTCCAAGATGTACTCTTCTTCAGTCTCCCAATGCTGACCCCAGCGTGGCGCCTGTTCAAATAAACCACTTCTCATACTTGCTCTTATTTACTGGAGCCGCCGTGCTCCCTTCAGGACAGTTGGTATCGCTGGAGCGTCGCCGGTTACCCCCCACCCACCCTAGACTCGTACATGTTTGCTGTGTCCTTCATGCTAATTTCATTTTGAGACTGACGTGTAATTTGTGTCAAGTCTGCGTGTGACACGGGGAGGGAATTTGAGCAGCACAGTGCCACGTCATGTGCGTCCCACTAGAACGAACGCCAGTAAAGTGGACAAGGATTCACCACGCTTATGTGTACACTGTGCTACACCAGGGAGTTGAAATTTTCAATAATTTGCAGTTGTTCTGTAATGTTTTATTTGTTTAAATGGTTAGCAGAATATGCTTTGGTCCATATATAAAGACCTCTCTTCAAGACACAGAAAAGGAAAGTCTTTGAAGAAGATGGGCGGAAGCCTCTTCAGTTTTAGGCAAATGGTTGCAACTGCCGACTACGTCACACCCGGAGACGCCAGAGACATGCAAATGTGAAAAAAGTGTTTCCATTACACTTTTGTGCTAAACTAGACCAACAAAACCTCTGAAAAACCTCCCCATGAAAGCATAAAAAGGTTTTTCTGACATTTGAATTAAAGATGTTTTCATTACAGTTTTTCTTTGCAATGTTTTGGTTTTGCACAATTCTAGTAGTAATGGAAACTCAACTAACTTTATGTAAGTTAAGAGTGAAAATCCTTTTTCTTTTTTCTAAAGCCACTCTGTGTAGTAATACCACCTCTGGCCACATGGTGTGTTGAGGAAACAGCCCCCAACAATGACTGTCTGGCGCGTCTTGCAATACCACTTCATCCCTCTAGAGGTTTAATGCATAAGGCTTGTTGGGGTTTTTTTGTTGTTATTAATCCCGATATAAAACGACTGGACACTTCTGTTGAAGATCACCTAAGAATACAAATGTGTTATGTCCCAATGAACTGATAGGGTGACCTCGTATCAAACTGGCACCTGTTAGACGTTAAAATAAAACCACAGTAACATACCCATCTCCTCTGCTGCATTGGGATGGTGGTTGACGGCAGCAAGTGAGTGGCTGCTCTGGACTGAGATCAGCAATGCTGTGTTACAACACAAGTCCGAGGCTCCTACAGATGTACTAGCTGGAATACCAGTCCCTCAGAAGCGCCAGTGCTATGACAGAGATGCATAGGCGACGAGAGAAAATGTTGGTGGAGGGAAGTGAGGCGGTGAGGGAAGAAGGGAAGGATTAAGGCGGTATGGTGCCACAGCAGGACACTAAACATAAACTATAATCACAGCATCTCTGAAACGCACATTGACATGAGAAATCAATCAGTCTGCCCGCTTTGGCTTTCAGGAGTATCCAGAGGTAGTGGAAAAAAAATTATATGTCACAAAAATGAGACCTTGCAACAGTGGGGAATCAAACAAATTCCACCCAGACTCAAGGACACATGGATGAGGGAAAGGTGGATGTGTGTCCAGGTTGGCGTTCTTGTATGTGTGTGTACTAGTTTTTAGTATGCATATTGTCTAGGTGCGAGGAAATAGTTTCCCCTTTCATACATGCAATAGGTCTGAGGGTCTATGGCTGTTTATGTGAAAGGTTAAGTGTTGTAATTTGGACCGTTTGGATGCTAAATTCCTGCTTCATATTTGTTTGAGGACGTTTTTGGAACACATTTAGTTTTGCCATTTTCAGGGCTCTTGTAATATCAAATAATCCTTGTTTTTCCAACTACAGCGGTGACAAGATATGGTCACATGACCTCTGACCAACTGCAAATGTAGTGGCCCATTGCAGTATGGGATACGGTATGTGATGTCATACACACACATACTGCAAGTTGTGTAATTGTTTTCCTGCATACTACTCACTACATTTTGGAAGAATCAGTATGCATTGAGTAGTGTCATTAAGTAATTAAGCAGTTTTGAAAAAGCCTATTATTTGATCCTGTTGTACCACATTTTCTGAAGCATTTATCGATTAATATAATTGAAGAATACATCTGCCATTTTATACGCCTTTCCTTGGTCTAGATCGATTGGCTCCCAGGTTTCAACATTGATCCTTATTTGGACATTGCATTGACCTCCGTCTGTTTTGTGCAGCCTAACCAAAACCCTCATATCTACGCTTAAGCATCACCAGGGTAAACCTAAGCCTAACCTAATCTCATCTCATGCCTTAGCTGTAACTTGAACCATAACCAGGACCCCAGAAGTGACATTCGGTCTCATTAGGACCAGGCTTCGGCAGAGACAGATTTCAATCACAATGATTCTGTTGATAAAATGAACATTGAATGCTCATGGAGGGATTTGCACTCTGTTTTAAATGTATATACAGGTACATGTGTGTATTTCTGGGCTTGTGTGCATGTTGTTTAGTGGAACACCTCGCTGGAAACTCAGAGCTCTCAACATAGTAGGGGTTTGAAGAAATGGTCCAGTCCATTCTTTCTCTTCTGCTGTCTTTCCCTTTTTCCACTAACGTGTTCAGAGGTGACCCCCTTGAGAGCCTCCCTACACATGGATGAACCAACATCTCAGCTCTAATGGGCTCAACCATTAGTGGAGTGTGGAGACGGCTGAGGCCCTTGTTTCCTTCCTGGACGGAACGTGTGTGTGATAGAACGAGTGAGAGAAAGAGATAGTGAGATTGAGGGATCCGTACAAAGGGCTTGTATTATTAATGAAATAGCCCTGGCAGATGGGCCTCATCTTGGACGTGTCCCACAACCACTGAGATTTGCAGCTGGCTCAGATGCACAGGCACACATGCACTTTCCCCTCTCTTGTTAAATGTACCCCTGATGTATCTCTCTCTTTTTTTTCTCCTTACACTTTTCACTCTGCGCACTTTTTTCATGTTCTATCTTCCCCTATTTCCCCTCTTCTCTGTGCTCGTCTTTTATTCATAGGAAGATTTGGCCACAACGTCCAGGCTTTCACCACCTTATTAGAATTTGCCCACACCTTGAGCAAAAAATACCCTCTATTACCACATTGATTACCTTTTTCCCAGTTGTTTGAAAAAAATAGCTTTATATATATGCCATAACCCTCCACGGCAGAAAGAGACATAGATGGGTCGTTAAGATTAAGATGTTCCAAGCCTTTTCCCCCTCTAATAGGCTTCCATCAATTCAGATCACATCCACCCAAAATAAGCACTATACAGTATCTGCAGAGCAGCCAGTCATGCAGAAACCCATTTTCGTAGATACACACATATATATATATATATATATATATATATATATATATATATATATATATATATATATATATATAGATGCCAGATTATTCGTTTATGATGGATCTACTGATATACATCCATGTACACACAGTCAAAAAAAATAAAAGAAATGAAGGTTTTACAAAGCAGAACATAATAAATCTGGTCCAATTTAGGTCTTAGAATAAGGCAAATATGAACTCAGATGACACACATGATAGATAACGCTGTCATTCTTTATTTAGTAATTACATCTTTTTCCAATTGATTTTTATTCCAGTCCATTCAATCAGAAGTTGTTTCGTTATTATTTTATTATAAAATCAAGTTTAAAGCTACTATATGGTGACTATTTCAAGGACTTTTGTGGAACATTTTGAAAAATATATAAATAAATATATTATATAAATAAAAAGACCTTACAGGCCATGTTATTATTTTTGCTCATGTTTTATCATTGATAGGGATTAGGGGTGGAGGGGAAATGGGTGGGAGCAATTCTGTTTTTAGTGTTAAGCACTTTGTGCTGCATTTTACTGTACTGAAGTGCTATATAAATAAAGTTTGATTTTATTTCCTTTACAACATGAACCTAGTTTATAACAATGCAAAACTGGAGGATTTCTTTTTTCAGTTCTCTCAAGGTCGTCTCCAAAGTCAGATGAGTCCAAAAAGAAACAACAAACAAACAGTAGTTAATGAATGAAATCTAACCATCATGGTTCTTTCTTTAAAGGTAGGGTAAGTGATTTCTAGAAAACATTCCATTTGTCAGTATCTGAGACAAAAGCATCAATAAAACACAGTCGTACCTCTGTGTAGGACTCCACATCAGCATGAACCCTCCCCCCGCCAGTGACAGGGTGGAGCAATGTCTGCCACGGTCTGAGGCAGGGAGTCCCCACTCTGTTTTTGTTTGTTTTTTTCATCAGTTTGGTGTTTGGCGATACTGCCATGGTGAACTTAAAACTGGTTCGGGTCTGGTTTTCCCAAAGGGTTTTTATGACATATGTTAAATTCTAGTTTATCGTTTGACTGAAGCAACTTAACAACTCAAAGGGACGTAAATGTCAGTGTGATTTTTATTGTGATTAGTTTATATTTTGTTCCAGAGGCATGCATTTGCTCCACCTGCTTCACTGTTTAGGTGCAAGTGCTTAGAGAATTTAACAATCCACGCTTATAAGTTTCGAATTAAAGAAATACTGCTTCGCACTTTTACCATCAGGGTTTTCACTTGTTCAATGAGATAAAAAAAAAAAAAATGAAAAGAGAATTGGACTTGCTCCAATTTCACATCACTGCCTTGCAACAGAGAGCAATTAGGATTTTGTCCAAAGCTGTGGAGCGCTCACTATTCAGCTGAGTTGACAAACTAGTCAACCGCTCCTAAAAATCTATGGCCCAGAACTATTATGATATCTTCCTCACATGGCTGTTCAATTCCACAGCTGACCAAACCACAGAGGAACCTGGGCCGTCAGAAGGAATGTTGCCAAATGAATCTGCGTCAGTCATCCAAGACTTGGCATCAGCAGGTTAACTAAATACACATTTGGTGTTGTAGTCTAAACTTACAAGGGGTTCTCTTAAATCAGCACACGCTAAAAATGATACACACAGATGATCAGAAATATCCATACCTGCATACGTTATTAATTCAGTATTCTGCCAGATGCAGTCATTATAATAAACTGCAGCTGGCAGCGTCTCTGTGCCAACAGAGAAAGGGTTTATTTGATAGCTCTCAATGGATTGACCAGCACATAGTGGAATGGGAAAGCCTCCAGAGTTCAGAGCAGATATGACAATGAGGATTATAGATTCACAAAAGACAGAAATGTCTCTGTAAGAACTGAAGATTCAGAGATCATCAGTTAAATCAATTGTAGCGTCGTACATTAGTCACAAGAGAAACAAACTGTGGTGCTCAGTTGTCAAGGAGTTGGTCAGCTGGTAGAGCCTCAAAAAAAAAAAATGCAGTTCTTCAACTCGAGCTTGTGGCTTAAACAAAGCCTGTTGAAACTTGGACACATGTTTGGGGTTTTGAATAGAAAAATAACCGTAAACACTGTTAAAAATTGTCTGTAGAGTGGCTAAAGAGCGCTTGTTTTGGAAGTTTCCTCCTAATGTTCTGGGCTCAGTCCTCACAAAATAAATTGGACTGTGCTTAAAGGTCAGGTCCGTGTCAAAAAACAAAAAATGAAAATGAAATCAATGTTACCAAGAAGCTTGTTGTTAGGAAGAAACCTTCAAAAGTGTCCGACTTGGTAAAAGAAAGAAATTCTCTCAAATGTTAGAGGATCTTTCAGAAGGATTTCAGAAAATGTGCAGTGAATTAAGACCAAAACATTAAGTGTAACGTAAAAAATGTATTTTATACCAAAAATCTCCAACACAGACAGATCAACTATCTGTTGGTCATAAAGAGTGTAAAACAAAGTGCAACTCAACATGCATAAAGATGCATATATTTACAAGTTCACGCCACACGTCTATACTCATAAACTATATTTACACTTTCCTATATTATAATAGCCCCACATTTACATTTTTGCCAATAGATATAGCGTGCCAGTAGAAAATTAGAATAATCTCCTCATTAAAAAGAAATTGTGGGTGTGTCCAAACTTGTAATTGATCCTGTATTAGTATATAATTGACAAGGGGCACCTTATTAGTAACGAGCCTTCATTTTTTGTGGCATGGATTTAACACGGTGATGGAAAGATTCCCCAGAGATCTTAGTCCAGCATCACACGGTTGCTGCAGATTTGTCATCTGCACATCAACAACATTACAAGCCCATTTCACCACATCCCTCGTTCACTCAACTGGATTGAGATCTGGCAACTCTGGAGGCCATTTGAGTATAATAACCTGCAAAGTATGACTATAGTATACCTATTGTCATGGTTAGGAAGGTGTGAGATGGTGTGAGCTTTGTGTTGTGGTGTGCCCCTGGACTATTAATCTAAAGATGGGTACACTGTGGTCATAAAGAGATGCCTACTACTCTGGTAAGTTGTTGCATATAAATCGTGATCCACTGGTATTAAGAGAAAGAAAGAAATCATCTCCCATAACACTATACCACCATCAGCCTTAGCATTGATACAAGGCAGGATTGATTGGTGCTTTCATATTGTTTTCTGACCAGACAGTTTTTTCTTAGCCTGTTCATACTGTAGCCTCAGTTTCCTGTTCCTCGCGGACATGTGTGTCCACCTGATGCGGTTTGACATTGATACACAATCAGAAATGGTCTTCTCTATTATCTCAAACCAGCCTTGTTACTGTTCTCTGACCTGTGGTATCAACAAGACATTTCAGCCCAGAGAACGTTCTCTCTCTGGATATTTTCTCTTTTTAAGTCCATTTTCTGTACACCTAGAGATTTTTGTGGATGAAAATCCCAGTAGATCAGCAGTTTCTTTGATAGTCAAACCAGTCTGTCTGGAACTAACGACTAAACCATGTTCAAAGTCATCTGAAATCATCTTTCTCGCCTGTTCAGATGCTTCTTTTAGATGTGTTGGCCACATCTACATGCCTAAATGCATGGAGGTGCTGCTATGTGATTGTCTGAAGTGGCCAGTGGGTAACAAATGCATATTTGTCTAACAAGAATAACCAAATCTCAGCATTGCTGATAAATATTTCATGAACATGACACAACATGCACCTAAGTTCGCTTAAGAATGAACAGTTTCTTTGCCTCAAAAGGGAAAAAAAAAAGAAGTGGCTTCCCTGATAGCTACAGAAAGATAGAATAAAACAAACTCAAACATTCAGTGGCATGCACAAACTCTCACACACTATCTCACAATCTACAACAGAGCAACTGGAGGCTTCAGACAGCAGGGGTTGCCTAGGAAACGGTGGGAAGGAACCCTAGTTATTTGTGTTGAGCATATTTTCATTTGGGCTGAAACCCAGAGGCATAAAAACCCTAGGAGCGTGCGAGAGGTGATTTGTCCTGACAGCTCCTTTACTCTCCCGAGGTGTTACACAGGCGCACAAACACATAAACGGACAGGCACATGCATGAATACATATAAACTCAATGAACATATACACAGATGCCAAGATGTTACCCTCCCTTCTGAAAACATACAGAGAAGTAAATCACTCATGCCATCACAGAAATGTCAGCAGTGAAAGTGTGTCTTTAGTGGATACTGCGTGTATGCTTGCATGCGCAGTGTTTCATGAAAAAGTGCCTCTTGCAGTGAATGATTTTCTCTGACTTTTGTGCATCTTTTGTCAGAACCTCTCTGAGCTCCACGCTCTGCTTTCATACGTGCCTGCGGTAGTATTTACGTGTTGTTCTGCATTCTGTGTCTCTTAGTTTGGATTTGATTAAATCATATTCCAAGGTTGCACAAATTGTAATGCATCCTCTGGAAATTAGTCCACATGAACGTAAAAGTATTGAGAAATCGAGATCTGAGGATGGGAGTATATCTTGGCATTTGAGTGACTTGGAGTGGGAAAAGCATGATGGAGTAAACTCATAAAAATATTGCTCATTAAAAAGAAAAAACGCGAAGGAAGTAAGAAAAGAGTGAGTTACATAAGCAGCGTCTGTTTGAGCCTTCACCTTGAGTCTATTTTTTTAATGGACTGTCATATCCAAACTAGTCACTAGAGGTCGCCAGAGCTCATGATCCTAAACGTCAGCAGCAGCTTTGTCCTTGTCAGGGTCTCTCCTCACTGGGCCATCCTGTGAAAAATCCTTACAGCAGGGCTGTTCAAGGGCACGCTGTTTCTCCTCATTTCTATGCCTCTCAATGCTTCATGGCTTTATTTTGATCATTCGAACATTTCTATTTCCACCAGTTCTCCCACTCTTTTACTATGTCCTCATAGTCCACGCCATCTATTGTATCAATTCTCCACCAGTATCATCATGGGTCTGTGTTTTTTATTAATGTGTAAAAACAGGTGTTGGATTTCTTTATAAAAGCTTCAGGATGGATTAGTCAAATACTATCTGACCTGTAAAAGTTTTAGGGTACATGAATTGGGTCCTGTTTTATATTTCAGGTATGGATTCTACCAGGTTCCCCTAAGAAAGGTGTAGGAGATCCCAAAATGTTAAAATTATACAATTTAATCCACTGGTCTGCAAAGGTTATTCACTTCTGGACACTCAGTCGTGTACGTACTGTTTACTGTGACAGCGAGAGGCTGTCTGTAGCTCCTTAGCTGACCTGTTATAGCGCACTAGTGACACATACAAGACAACAGATTTTCACAGAGGTGCAGTGCAACTTGACCAATCTATTTATACCTTGCAGTGATTTCAAGTGGCAATCAATAACACGCTTAACAACGCGTCCACAGTCGCTATGATGTAACGACTATTTGTTCCTGTTGCAGATTGGGTGGTATGATTGCGGCCTACAAGATAGTGCCAGATGAGATAGACGAAATTAAGGTGAGCCCTGTCTACATACTGTTCACTTAGGCACATCTGTTCCATTTTAAGTGCGGTGAGGAAGTTCATCACATGTGCACATATATGCATCTTTACCAACAGGAGACACTGGTGGACTGGTGTGATGAAAAGGAACTCAACCTCATTCTCACCACAGGAGGCACCGGGTTTGCCCCAAGAGACGTCACACCAGAGGTAAGCTTGCATGTATTTATTCCAATATATCATCTTGAGTATCCATGAACTAGAGCTTTTCTTTTACTTTTTTCTGTTTATAGAAAAAAAGTTGTTAATGACTTATGACAAGTTACAGTTCCATCACACTTTTGCGCAAAAGAAAGTTAAATGTCAGGGGGTCTATGTTTCCATTGAAAGGGGTTTTCCGAATAAGCGTAATTCTCATGAGTCTCCGTATCTCCTGCGAGACTTCTCTTTAACACAACAAAAAAGAAAATCTCAACATTGAAAAAGATGGACAACATTTGATTACTTTAGATAGACTCAATACGTCACATACGTCACAAGCCTTTCCGTTAGACTTTTGGGATAAACTGGATTATGAGTCACCTAAAAACCACCTTTTGGAAGCGTAAAAAGGGTTTTGCGATATTTGCAAGTTTTTTTTTAAATTACAGCCGTTTCCATTGCAGGTTTTTTTTTTTTTATATTTGGGTTTGGTGCAAATTAGAGGTAATGGAAACACAAATATAGGCAATGTTGTGTTAATTTTACAAGCACCATTTGCACGACTATTGTTCCGCCTCCGCAGCACCTCTTTTCAGCCCTGCTGTGCCGTGTGAATGTCACTCAAGGTGGAACGGCGCAAAATTTCTTTCCGCAGCTATATCGGGAAGGTGTAATAGAACAATAATGGGAGCCAAAATGAGTGCATGAGAATCACTGTGAATACACACGCTGGAGAGTGGAGGCAGAATGAAGATGGACTCTCCGGCGTGTCTTTTTACCGCTATCGCTGTGTAAAAGCAGCTACACTGAATGACAGCTGTAAGTGAATACTATATCAATCAAACTGACCTACATTGACAGCTTGGCCAGCAACTTGAACACACAACTTGTTGCAAAAGGTTACATCGACACAGATTTGAGTGTGATATGTTATCAAAGTTGCCTTGTACTATTGCAGTCTACAGCTGTAATAACTGCAAGAAGAGTGTTTTTGTTTTATTACAGAGAATGGGTGTTGAAAGGCAGATGTCTCCTGCTGCTGCTTGTGTTTTATTAGCAGCCTGGTTTTGTTGATTACACATGTGTGTTGCAGCACTGATTAGTACTAATTAGCCCTGCAGTCAAATGGGAAATAAAGGGGCAGAAGTGTTTTCCTTATTGAATACCCTTTTTTTTTATCTTTTTCATTTGAAAGAAGAAATTACCTTTTATCTCTTCAAAATTACACAGTTTTAAAGGAAGTTTACAGAGTTAAAACAACCCAAGATCTGATATTAGGTAGTGAGGAAAGATACATTTCTGTTAGGGAGCATGAACTTTCCACCTTTTGGGTCGATCGATTAGTACTTTGTGTCACATCGGTAGTCAAATTACAGACTCCCAACGATGTAGCAGCAAATGAACAGAGCTGCCGACCCCAAAGGTGCTTTTTTCTTAACACTTTTTCTTTTCACATTCATGATTACTTTCAGTTATCTAATGCTTCAGTCGTAGTGTTACAGGAAAAGTCCTGCATGAAAATATTCTGTGTGTAAAACCAGTTATTATAAACATTACACGCCTTTTTTATTATATCTGTTGCACTATGAAAAGTCCATTATTATTATTTTTGTTGTTGTTGATAATTTAGAAACCTTTGCAACTAATTATGTCTATTATTGATTCAGCTTTTTTTTTTTTCGTCAGTTAATAAATAGACTGGTTCGTTTAAAAAAAATCTGAAAATGCCAGGAAGTAACTTCAAATTTGTTTTAAATGTTCATCAAATCGTTTTGAGCGCATATCGATCAGTTAAATAATTTTTTTCAGCAACAGAATTTTATTTTTCAACTCTCTTTCTTTATTTGTAGGAAGAAACCTTATATATAAATTAAGTGCCCAATCACTGTGACAATGTGCGTATAAACTACAAAGAGTTGCAGATAGAGTGTCTCCTGTATGTTTGGTTAGAATATTTCATAAATGTGCAATAGGTACCTAAAGAAACTAGTATTTTAAACACTCATGTTACAAATCAATTTCTCGGACAAATCTTTATGGTTAAAAATATTTATTAAAAAAATGGTGTATACATAGAGATATTTATAATACCTTGGATACACCCTCGGATGATAAAGTTTATGTCAAAAGCATCCAAAATAATTTAGTAACATGCAAAAAAAAAATTAGACCCAATATTCTCGCATGTTAACAGTAAAAGAAAAAGAGAGAAGACTGCAAAAGATTTTTTGAAAAGAATTAGAGGGACAGAGCTGCTTTGATAACATGAGCTGGCTCGTTTCACCATTATTGAACCCTCAACTTGTATTTAGGGATGCCATTACCAGAAAACCAGCAAGAGATGAGTGCAGGGGTCAAGAAGAGCAATAAACCTGTGCAAGCGCGTCAAGACTGCTAGATGGAGACCCTGCTGTCACTATGCAGGCAAGCCACTCAAATACCAGATGTGCCGCCAAGTTCTGGACCATCTGTGAGGGTTTAGTTGAATGTGCTGTGTTGCTAAGTAACGCTATCGAAGTTAGACGTAAATTATGACTGGGATTTTTCTTAGAGGGCTTTGGCTGATGGTGTTCTTTCATCCCTGTTGATTTAAAAGAGAGATGAATTAAGAGTAGTAGTGAAACACTGGGATAATCTCACAAGGATGGTCAGTAGAGTTGGGCATCAACTGTGTAGCTGTAGGTGCATTTCCATTGTTATGCAAGTTGAATTTGCAGATAGAAAGTATTCCTAATAGAAACACATCAGCCTTGCAAAAACTCCAATAAGACAACAATAAAAAAAAATAAAAAAAAAGAATATTTCACACGATGTACCAAAAACAGTTCTTTTCACCTCTTTTTGCAGGAACTGGGCATGACATAACAGACATAACAAGAGGAGTTGTTGCCTCGGATAAGTTGGAGTCTGCTCTATGTATAAAAGCCATGCTTTGCAACAGTCCATCACATCTTTTTTAAATAAAAGGTATCATGGTGGGAGTGGATGCAAAAATAGAATTCAGCCTGCCTAGAGGAAGTAGGTTCTTGGCATCTATTGTCAGTATTCTTGGAAGAAGTTATCGCAAGAAGAGAAAACAGAACTAACTGCATGAGAAACGTGTTCATGGAACACGTCATGTCATACTTGAGATTTATTGGCACTTTGAAACTTTGCTCAAGTCTTGTGTTACAACTATAATATCTAATGATATGAGAACCCAAGCGATGGGATGACCAGGAGGTGGGCTATAATGCAAAGAAAAGGGGTCCCAGTACCACGCCTTGGGACTTTCTGGTAGTGCTACATAAGGACACTGATGTTTTTCCTTGCTATGAAACCTTCTCAGATCACCCAGAGTGACTCAGACCAAGAGTCGTACTTGCTGTGGTTTGTCGTGTCAAAAGTTTCAGAGTGGCCGAGTTATCTTTGGTGACTTTTGTGCCATTATTGTACAGTGTCCATTATTTCCACCCTGAAGACCATGTTTCAGTAAAACAACAGTGTAAAAAAGGCAGCCTGTATACTACTGTCTAAACAAGTGTATACACACATATATACAATCACACACATAGTGGCAAGAAGGCAGAAGGCAGGCTGTGGTTCTTAGTAGCATCATGGGTCCTCATCAATCATCAGACAACAGCAACCTTCCTGGAAGGTGAAATATATGTACACATGTACACACTCTACTCACTGATAGTACTATCTATCTAACTCTCTCTCTCTCTCTCTCTCTCTCTCTCTCTATATATATATATATATATATATATATATATATATATATATATATATATATATATATATATATATATATATATATATATATATATAAATTGGTAGAGAATTTTATTTTTTTTTTTCAGACTAAATTCGTGAGGTAACTTGGATATCAGTTGTAATATTTCTGTACCAGACGTGAAGTCAACATGCACTTTGCCTGAAGCAGTTTTGACCAGTGGATTGTTTTTGCAGCATTTTGCAACAAGGAAATACTCACTTATTGGAAAGGAGGTTATGGGTCATATCCAAACTATGCACGTGAGCAACATTTATTTCCATGATCAGCAGTGGAGAAGATGCCTGCTGTTGTACCTTTTTTTCACAGAATGTGTTCTTAAATAATCAAAAATGCGTGTGGTTTAATGAGGTTGAAGCAACGTCATCTTTGCAAATTGTTTTTTACAACATCTTATAGGTTACTCATTTATAAAGGTGGGTTGTAATCTGGTTTGTGTTGTAATAATCCCGGTCTAAAATTGTAAATGTATTGATTTATTGATTGATTTATTTATTTATTTTTATCTCACTGTTCTGAGCTACTGAATACAAGTTTACTTATGTTTATTCCCCTTATAAACATATTGCACTTGTTGTACTGGCTGCCATTTATTTGGCATTAAACTCTGTCAACAAGACTAGAAAAGCACAATGTTATTGCAAACTATTTGCCATTTCTATTACTTCAATAAACAGAGATGCAGGATATAGGGATGATGCTAAACATTTAACAGTGGTACATTTATTGGTAGACGTGTGTTTGTGTTTGGTTATTTATGTCAGTAGAAGACATTATGCCTTTTTTCATACTAGTTGTATTTTGTTGTATATATATCTGCCTCAGGCATGTAAATATTTACCTGAGGTCTTCATGCATCACAGTGTCATTTGCAGATCATCACTGTATGCCACCACACTGCTTTACTCTTGGTTTACATTACCATTTGTTTGCCATGCTTGCTTTAAGCCCTGCCACATATCAATGTCTTGATTTAAAGAACTGAAATAAATTCCTAATGGTTATGCTACAAGTTCTTTCTGCAGTGCAAGACCTTAAGGACAGATGCAAAATACAAAACAGCTGTCAGTTTGCAAATGTTTCATGTAAATTTCTATCCACTTTAATTTTGATATTGCTAATATGTTATTCTTTTATGAGTAGACAATCTAATACACTGATTTCCAGTTGAAAAAGAAAGTTCACCTATTTGAATTTTTAATTTCAGGATGATTTATGTACATATCCAAAATAAAATCAACTGGCCCTTACCAGGCCTTAAAATTGGGTTAATCCGATCACAGATTAACAACAGCTCATGACATATTACACAGCTAAAATGTTAATTTTACAAAACCTAAGTTAAAATGCAGAAACAGTGCGGGAAAACTAAGCACAGCCAATGATTGAATAGTCTGTAGAACCACCTTTGGCAGCAATAACTTGAAGTAATTGTTTTCCAAATGGCGCTATCACTCTCTCACATCGTGGTGGAGGAACTTTAGCCTGCTCTTCTCCTTCACAGTGTCACTTCAATTAATTGAGGTGTGTGGACATTTATTTTTGCCCAGCCATTTTAAGATGCCGACACAGCATTTCAGTCAGGTTAAGTTCTTGATTTTGGGTCATTGCAACGTCTCCATGCCACAAAGGTGTACATTTTTCACCCATTATGTTGTAGATTTGCTGGTGTACTTGAGATCATTGTCTTGTTACATGGTCCTGTTTCAGCCAAGCTTTAACTGTAGTACAAATAGCCTAATGTTTGACTCTAGAACAATGTTCTTCCACCCTGGTCCTTTTGCTGTTTATTTCTAAGCAAGACCTTTCAATTATGAGATGTAACTTTGAACATGCTGTATAACCCTTCTCAGATTGATGAACAGCAACAATTACTTCTCTAAAAGCATTGCTGATTTCTTTCTTTCTTGGCATTGTGTTAACATGTAACCGAATTCTCCAGACCAGCAAATTGCCAGAACTTATGCTTTGCTGAGGTGGCCTCATTTGTTGGATAATTAAAAAATCAACTGCATTTGATTAGCAGCCCCTGGCAGCTACATGTGCGTTCATGTTGAAGTGAGAAAGGTGTCCTTTTCAAACACTGCTTCTACACTTATGCTTATTTCTATAATATAAATAATTATACGGTGCAATGGCTCACATGTTGTTCATTTGAGGTTTATTTCATTTCATGGCCTTTTTCTTTACTATTATTATATCTTGATATGTAAAACAGTGGCCCTGCGATGGACTGGCGACCTGTCCAGGGTGTATCCCTGCCTTTCGCCTGCAATGTGTAGGGATAGGCTCCGACAGACCCCCCGTCTCTGTTTAACATCTACATGCTCCCATTGGCACAGATTGTAAAGAACAACAAAATAAACTACCACAGCTATGCAGATGACACGCAGATATATATTACAAGGTCACCAGGAGCCCGAGGCCCTATACAGGTTCTTTGTAAATGCATTGAGGAGATTAATGACACAGTTTTCTCCAACTAAAATAAAAAAAATCTGAGGTAATTGTCTTTGGAGCCAAAGAGAAACAATCACAGGTAACCACAGAACTTCAATTTATACACCTGAAAACTAAAAACCAGGCCAGAAATCTGTGTGTATTGATGGACTCAAACCTAAATTTGGAAAAACACATAAAGGCTATAACAAAGTCAGCCTACCATCTCCTCAAAAATATATCAAGGTTAAAAGATCTGATGTCTCAGCAGGACCTGGAAAAACTAGTCCATGCATTCATATTTAGTAATCTTGATTATTGTAAGACCAAAAAACTGGACCACATCAGTCCAGCTCTGAGGTCTTTACACTGGCTGCCTGTCTGTCAGAGTATAGACCTTAAAGTTCTGATGCTGGTCTATAAAACTCTGAATGGTTTAGGACCAAAATACATCAGTGACCTTCTGACCCACTATGAACCTTCCAGACCCCTCAGGTCACCTGGATCTGTTTTTTTTATCAGTTCCCACATCAGAACCAGACATGGAGAAGCTTCCTTCAGCTTCTCTGCTCCACATGTCTGGAACAAACTCACAGAAAACCTCAGATCAGCTGAAACACTCAGTTTATTTAAATCCAGGTTGAAGACTCAACTGTTCTCAGCTGAATTTAAATAAAAAGCTGCAAATCTGCTCTGTTTTACTTTTAAGCTTAAGGATCAAAACTTGATTACATTTTATCCACTGACTTTATCTATTCTTTTTTTTTCTTTCTTTTGTTTACATTTTAAATCATGCTTTTTTTTTTATTTATGTCATCTTTTAATGTCTCTGTAAAGCACTTTGAATCACCTTAATGTTGAATTGTGCTATACAAATAAACCTGCCTTGCCTTTGAAAGGAGAATGTTCAGTCCTTAAATTCAAGTCAAGGTGTTGGGCTTTTATTGTTTTTTTTTTGTTTTTTTTTTTACAAAGAAACACAGACAGTCTGTATTTGATTTCATTTTGCAACGTCAGCATGCTCTTGTGGTCTGAGTCCTGCCCTTGCTAATACATAACGTCCCCTTCATCACACACATGTGATTAAGAAAGATCTGACCTATCTTCTCTTCAAGTACAGAAACAAATTGCCTAAATCATACACCTTGTAATCTTAATGTGAATGCCTGCCCCAAATAACTAGAAACAAACAAACCCATATGACACTTCTGCCAATCAGTGACTCTGTATAATTTAGGCCTCGTCAATGATTAAGCATAAATCCAATCTCTTGCTTCCCTCCATCTCTCTTGTCTCTGTTTCAACGCTCCACACTTACCTCCTACACACTTCCCCTCATCAGTCTTCCTTCCCTGCTTCCCTCTCATCTCCTGAGTCCAAGCCAGTGATGCTCATCAGTGGCTCTCCTCCTTTGAAGTCTTTTTGCTCTGTTGCAAATGGTGCACTTGAAGATTCACTAAACTCAAGGACACCCAATAAACAGCTTGAAGAGAAAGCATGGTCTTTTTTAACATCTGTCAAGAATGCAGTACATTAGGTATTGTATTTACAAGTAAAAGGTGGTCCCGTACTCTCTTCATGTAGCTGCCATGACTTATGTGTAAGGTAGTAATGCATTGTTCCAGGGGCCCACCAGCACCCCAACACGTTGTGTTTATAATCCAAGTGATGCCTGATCCAGTTGTTTCTCGTTCATATAGAAATTGAAGTAGGCAGCTCGAGGCTTCCTCTAACCACGATGTAAGCCAGCAGTAGTATCACGGTGTTGACCAGATACATATACACAAACAGAGTTCAGCAAACAAAGGACTTTTCAGTAATCATCTCTTTGATGGGAGCTGTATCTTGGACTTTGTAATACAACTGAACTTTTACTTTCAAAATGCCAGAGAACACACTGACGGTTAGGGAATCTCAACAACAATCGCTTTTTTATTTATTTAAAAAGCCATCACCTAGAAATAGAGAGACACATGCACAGGGACGGCAACGGCAGTTTTTTATGGCATAGCAAATTTTATCCACCAAACTAACTCAAAGTTCTTTACAAAGACATGAAAGATGACAAAAGAACATAAGAATGCAAATAAAAAAAACATCACAAAATCACGAAAAATACATTTGGACAGATGTGTGAAGTGCGATTGAGAGTGCGCCCTCCAGTGACACCCTCAATTGTCATCACAGCAAATGTACGATTGTCATTGAGTGGTCTGCTACTTTCTCCTGGAGTTCAGGGTAAAATGATGATGTTGAAGTTTGAGCACTCGTGCTGCTCGTGTGATTTATCAATCAAATGTCAATCCTTTCCGCGTCCGGGCCGGGTGAGGTTTGCCGTGTTGATAATTGCTTTCGTCTTCAACAAAGAACTGGTCTGGTTCCTCTCCAAAGAGCTGGCTCAGGGTTACTGGTGGAACACCATTGGACAACACAGAGCGGCGGTGGCTCAGGAGGTTGAGCAGACGCCCACCGAGTGGAAAGTTGCTGGTCATGTAGTCCACATGTGGAAGTGTCCTTGAGACCTTGATGGTCTTGTCAATGGAGAAGTCTGAACTCCCGCTCTGTGTTTTCGAAGCATTCCTTCAGGAAAGTGGCATTGCAGTCTTTACATTCACATGATTAAAGTCTCCTACTACAATCACACCTCTCTCTGGATGAAAATCCGGCTCTTAATGACGTCATGCCGCTCCTCCTGCATTACTTAGCATTCACATGTTTAAAAAGAGCGTGCCACTAACTCGATAGCAGCATTAGGGTTGCGTGATTTCAAATCTCTGCGATTACATCACACAGCCGTTTCTATAGTGAGGAGTAATCCTCGGTTGTGTTTATACACAAATTCAGCACAAAAATGCTGCATTTTACACATTTAGCACAGTGCACTTTTTAAGGCAAGCCGGAAAAACACTTTTTTTTCTAGACATTTTTCTTTGTTCTTCTAAAACAGATCCATGAATAACGAGTTAAAAACTTTTTCTAAACTATATCTCCTGCCCTTGAGACAAATTTCATCATACATTTGTTTCATGTTCTTTAATTACACAAGGTTAAACAAAACAGCTAAAATGATTTAGACCTCATGCAAGCATTTTAGTAAAACAAAAATCTTAGGAAATGGAAAAAAAAAAAAAAAACTTTCTATGAATAAGAAATATCTTCAGTTATTTGGCGCCGTGTTCTTTTTGGTCTTGTGGGTTTTTTTAGGCCATGGCATCGCTGTCGTATGCGGTCAGATTATGATCCCTGCGACAACTTTCCTCTCCATTTCTCCTCTCTCCAGGCCACTAAGGAGGTGATAGAGCGTGAAGCTCCAGGGATGTCTCTGGCAATGCTGATGGGATCCCTCAACGTCACACCGTTAGGAATGCTATCCAGGTCGGAGAAACGCTACCGCCTGCCAACATCACATTCATAATCATAAATCTTATGCTTCATTATTGAACTTTATGTAAAACATTTTTATATTTAAAGCTCAGGTGAAGTTAAAGCGTCCTGTATTCTGATTTTATTAAAATTTTATTTCCGTCTAAGCAGTTTGTTCCTCAGTAGAGCCTTAAATATAGATGAAGCACATTCCAGGTCGCTTTTGTTGCTTTAAGTGGACCATACCATCTTTACATTACAGAGGAAATATAGCTTTGCAGTTGTATAAAGTTTGTGCACAAGAGCGCACATGGTAAATGAGGTGCAGCCAAATGCAAAAGTTGTTCTTTTAGAAATGGACAATTAGGAGGACACGAGCAGTGTTTGCTTTATGATCATAACCATAATTGTGCATGCTTCTCCCAATAACGTCTGCGTTTTCAGACCAGTGTGTGGCATCCGAGGGAAGACGCTCATCATTAACTTGCCAGGAAGCAAGAAAGGCTCCCAGGTAGGAAACACTGCAAAAGCATGTAACAGTGTCAGTGTTCTGTTGTGGAACGGACCGTTTGGTGCACAGCAGGTGGGCCTCGAGTACAAACAGAATCACCAGACAGAGAGTTAGATCAGACTAGCTGGACAGATTAGTTGCAGCGCTTGCTGTAAAGAGAGAGAAAGGAAAAAGGTTTCAAAGATGGTTTGGTGAGTAAGCGCATCTTCCTTGCTTTTATGAGTTCAGGGTTAGATCTGCTTTTGACCCCATTCCAGAGTCCACGAGTGAGACATTAAACACCAGATGCTCCTAATAGCTGGGATAGTGTCCTCATTTTACATGTTTGTAAAGCTAAAAATGTAATCCTGAGAATTATTTTGCACCAGCTTTCACACCAAATATTTGAAAAAGGACGACGGTGGGTTTCTGATCACACACAGAGGACGCATTTAGTACAAAAACAAACCCGAAAGATATTACCTTAACATTGTGCCTGTTTCATATCTGCGCATGTTCAGAACGTTTAAAAAATAGATTGAAAGGGTTTGAACTTGATGTGTATTTTTTTTTTCTCTATTTTATTTTATTTTTTTACGCTCATAGATCTGTGTGTGTGGGTTTTTTTTTTTTTTTGTTAGTTGTTTCATGGAACGTTGATGTTTTGTATATTTAGATGTAAAGTCATCACCTTATGTGCGGTTTTGTTTATGCATTTGATAATATAAAGCACGCTCCCTCTTGCTGTGTCTCCGTTTCCTCCTCTCTCTCCCTCTCTCCCCTGCTGACCTGTGCATTTGTCACTGTCTTGTTACACACCCGCTTCCCCTGATCGATTTTAGTATTTTATTCAATCAATTACACTACCTCTCCCCCATCTGCTGCCGTATTAGTGTCTCCCTCATCAACCCTGAGGTAAAGGTAATAGCACAGATGGCCCATTGAAGGCTTTTTATTACAATGATATCCTGTCATGGGAGATGACAGTGGAGTCCAGCTGAGCCAACCAGACAAAGCTGCTTACAGAGTGTCAAATTGTCAGTGAAGCACCTTTCAGCTGCTCAATTTTTTTCTCATTGACTTGATCTAAACTGCACATATAAGGTAGAGTGTACCTGCAGATTGTACTTTGGATAGTAAAGATGAGAAGTGTTACACGCTATTCAGAAATAAAATGAAGAAGCAACGCAATGTCAACGCAGAAAAGATATCAGCAATGGTTTTAGAGAAGCAGTTGTTGACATTCACAGAAGTTGCCCGTTTTCTCAGGAGCGGACATCCCAGTTAGTTCGCCCTAGGTCAGATTGTGTAACTCACAGAGGAACCGCGATAAACCATAGAACTACATCTGGAGCGCTACAAGCCTCAATTCGCGTGTTAAATGTTAATGTTCATGACAGTGGAATTTGGAAGAGGGCTTGTTTGGGAGGGTTGCCAGGAGAAGTCATGTTCTGATGGCTCATCATCGTTTTTATCCATTTTTAGTAAATGCAAGTGACCATCAAAGACATCATCTTTATAATAGTCTTTTTAATTACAGTTTTAAAACGTAAGATTAAAGTAAGATAGACGACGGCAGGCAGACGTACTCAAACCAACCCTCTTTCTAGACTTGTAAATGTAAAGAAAGACAGAAACTGTCCGTTCTTGTTTGGGGGTTTTCTGTTCATCCCTGCTGCAAAAGCCTCCACTCGAGGGAATTACCAGCATGTGCCGTGTATTCGAGGTCTACCTCTTATCCACTATGTCAACTATCAGGGGGCTGTGAGGGTAAAACCATGAGCGTGAGGCCTTTTGGTGTGTTTAAAAGCCATCTAAATCTTCCTAATGAGCGTTTTTTTGTTTGTTTTTTAGGGGGGGGGGATCCAGACCTCAGTTTAACCTTCACCATTCCAGTCTTAATTTCATGACAAATCAAGAAAAATAGCGGTCTGAAAACGCTTTGTAGCCAACATTTATTTGAACTTTCATAGGAATGTGGCTTATGATTCTTGGGAAAAGGTCAGCAATGGCTGCGAACAAGCTATGCGGTTTTCTTTCAGATGTCTTCCCTCCTTTTGTCTGCGTCACTATCTTTTGGTAGCAGCTTATTTTGACCCCTCAGTGACTCCACCTTCCTCCTATTTTGTCTCACGTCAGCTCTTGAGCTCGATCTCCGCTGCAGCCCTCTCTCTAAGAAGGGCTCTCTCCCACCACCCCACCCCCACCACCACCACCACCCTTTGCTCATCTCCATTGGAAGTATATCTTGGGATTGAGCTCTGTAGTGTTCTTGACAGTTACTGTTAACCTGCTCCAGGACAAACCAGAGAATAGGAGCAGAAGGGAAAAGAGCAAAGAATCAACACTCCTGCTGTACTTCAAATTTTCCTTGGCATACAATAAAAGCATGAAATGGGAAAGGAGGAATGTCTGCAGGCTCTCAACACGATCCTTGCTCCTTCCTTTGCCTGGTTGTCAACCGCTTGGTCTTAACCCACCTCAAATATTCAGATGTGAGCTTCAAACACCTCTGGAAGGTATCCTCTGTGTGCCAAGGAGGGGTTGAGATTGTATGTGCATGAGGAGAGGTGAGGATAAAGGGTGCAAAGGATAGCTTACAGCTTCACGGTTGACTGAGATTAACCCATTCACTCTCTTTCATCTACCGGTCTGAGGATCCCCCCCCCTGTACTCCTGTTTGTCTGCTTTGTGCACGGAGATGGAAGTTGCTACTTCAACCATGCATGAAATGCGCTGCGGATTTATGAAGTTCAGTCAAATCAAGGTTAACGCTGTCAGATTCAATCCAGCCTGTGTGACATGCACACATGAAAACAGAACGTGGAGGGGAAGGCTTGCTCGGGAAGCCCATTCCGCAGCCAGTGTAAAGTGTGTGGGTGTGATTAATAATGCATCCCCTCAATGCTTAAAATACACAGGAAGATAAATAATTTCACAGATTATCTCTTGTCTTGGGAGTGAGGAGAATGGAGCGTTTAGCATAGCCGAGAAGCCCACAGGCACACTGACACAGAGAGGGAAACGCAGATGGAGGGAAGTGGGAAGGAGGAAGATATAATAGATATTTGGCCACTAGGAGGCACTGTGAGTGGAAAACCAGAAGCCACACATATTCATGTTTGGAGTATTGCACAGCAAACACTCAGTCTGCATACAGGAGTTTCTCCTCCTGAATGTATTTAAATAGTGGCATGTTTTCCTAGTGATTCATTTGATTCATCTGCCTTCTTTCCTGCTTGTGTAAATATTCTGCAAATGCAAATTCCTCTGTATTTACCAAAAATTGTACCTCGTACTTTTCAGCAGCACTGACACGATCTAGATTTCTATGCATCTCTCCTCTTTTTGTTAGTTGTTTTTTTTTTTTGTTTGTTTTAAACCTACAATCAAATCAAAACTTATTGCTATTCACTAATAATTTCTTTTTAATTTGATATGGAAAAGCATTCAATTTATTTTATGGGTTAATGCTCGCCTCCCTGTTTGGCTCTAAATGTTACTGTAACTTGTAAAAGTCATTCAGAGCAGATGTTTGTCTCTGCGCTGCTCTGCAACTCGGTCACAGCGTGTTTATTCACTCTGCCTGAGTAAAATAACAAGTCGTGGTTCCTACAACACCCCGGCATCCACATTTATTTCAGAATACTCATTCAGTAATGTATTATTACAATGTAACAATGATTTTAACTCATATAACCAGAAGTACTTGTGCAATGATCGCCTGCTCCACGTTTACATTTGCAGTTAGTCTGAGGAGAAGATCTTCAAGTAGACTTTACTTATCAAGTGATTCTATATCAATATATGACTATGATGCTTGTTCTCTGTCAGCAGTTTTTGAGATTCATTTGGCCCACGGTTTTACATCCTTACATTTTGTAATAGTATTCGGTTTTTATTAGGCGCGTGATTTTTTTGTGTCTTATTTGAAAAGACCGTGTGAACGTTCACTTTTAAGTAGATGTATTAAGTGGTTTCCACTGGTCCTCTATATTTGTTAGTAAAAGGCAAATGTGCTTCAGTGTCTGATAAGTGCATGAAAAGTACATTTTTTCATTAAATTGTTACTGAAAGCATGCTTTTTTTCGGTATTTAAAAAAAGGCTTATTACAGAAAGGAAGTATTTTGCTGAATTTTACATGTAATCCCCTCAAGTGCAAGTAAAAACACTGAGTGTGTTTTGTTCACGAACGCAGCTATGAGCTGAGGTTGTGATTAAGAAAAAACTGGCTAAAGACGGTTGTACTTACTCTCCTGCAGGAATGCTTTCAGTTCATCCTTCCAGCGCTGCCGCACGCCATCGACCTCCTCCGGGACGCAGTGGTGAAGGTGAAGGAGGCGGCAGATGAGCTGGAGGATCTGCCTTCACCGCCGCCGCCTCTCTCACCGCCTCTCAACAGCTCGCCACGCCGCCAGACGGAGGACAAAGGTGTGCAGTGCGAGGAGGAGGATGAGGAGAAGAAGGACAGCGGTGTGGCGTCCACCGAGGACAGTTCCTCCTCCCATATCACCGCTGCATCTATCGCTGCTAAGGTACCTGGACAGAGGGGATAAGGGAGGGGCTCCAGTGAACTAGTTGTCCTCAAATCTGATTTCATTCATTTCAAATGTTCATCTTTGCATGCTCACACATTCATATGCATTCATAAAAGCATATGTTAAAGGTCCTTCATGGAGTGATTTTAACATCACGTATATATTGCAGTGGTCTACGTCATGTGAAGCATGAACGTTGGAGTTTTACGAAAATTTCTAAAGATCCAGCTCGAATTAGGTTTCAGGAAAGGGAATATAGTCGTCCTTTCTTCTTGGTTTAAAGAAGATTAAACTCATCCTTTAACATAACTTTGATGCATTGCAACTGTTCCACTTTTCATACATTTGTGTCCGTATGTAGTTTGTACATTCATGGGAAGTGCAGTATAACTTCATTCTGCTCACTGATCCTGAGTTACGTCATTTATACTCGGACCGAGACACCTCTGGGTGTTTTTGGATTAGAGCATGCCAGTATCCTGACTGCTTTCACTTTTAAAACGGTGCATATGATAGATTACGTTTTTTTGAGTTGTGCACACAACCATCTCTTATGATAGTTTGTCTCCATGCACCTCATCCTGTCCTGTCCTGTCTGCAGCCTGGACCTTTCTTTAAGGCTCTGTTGTCAGGGCAGCATCCCACCTCATTTTCCAGTCACAGATAAATATTGGTAAGACTCCACCCCCCCCATCCCCATCCCCATCTCCCCACCAAAACCCCAATCATCCTTCACATCATTTGACATCATTTTTGAGGTAATTGCATTTGATCTTCATCAGCATAATTATATAATTGTGATGCATTTGAAAAATTAGTTTGTCTTTATGGCTAGATTGCGTGCCTGTAAAGAGATTTGGAGTGTGTAGATTATGTATATATACATATATATATATATATGTGTGTGTGTCTACCTGAATCTTTAATATCAGTGTGTGTGTTATGGGTTTATGGTGTCTGTATGTGTGTGGGGTCTTTATATGGATGTGTGTCTGCATTTGTTTGTGTGTGTGTGATGTCAGATTCCAGACTCCATTATCTCGCGGGGTGTGCAGGTGTTGCCCAGGGATGCAGCCTCTCTCAGCACCACGCCCTCCGAGTCACCCCGCGCCCAGGCCACGTCCCGTCTCTCTACTGCTTCCTGTCCCACACCCAAAGTGAGTGCACGCACAGACACACTCACACATGCACACGTACCTACACAAATGCAGAACTGACATCGTTGTACTGATATTCTTGTGAGGGCGTAGACGACAACGTTTGTAAGCCTCTATTCTTCCCCCTAACTGCTTCCTTTGACGTTGACTTCAATCATTTTTCCAATTCAGTGGTATGGTAGAATAGAATAGAATAGAATAGAATAGAATAGAATAGAATAGAATAGAATAATGTCGATGTGGATTAGTGGTTAGCACTGTTTCCTCACAGCAAGAAGGTTCCTGGTTCAATTCCCCAGCTCGGCGGGTCTTTCTGTGCTTGCGTGGATTCCCTCCAGGTACTTCAGCTTCCTCCTACAGTCCAAAAACCTGCATACAAGTAGATTCGTTATTCTACATTGCCCGTAGGTGTGAGCGTGCATGGTTGTTTGTTTTGTATGTGGCCCTGCGATGGACTGGCGACCTGTCCAGGGTGGACCCCTGCATCTCTCCTGCAATGTGTCGGGATAGGCTCCGACAGACCCCCGTGACCCTGCGAAGGAGTAAGCGGGTATAGATAATGGATGGATGTGAACATTCACTTTTAAGTAGATGTATTAAGTGGTTTCCACTGGTCCTCTATATTTGTTAGTAAAAGGCAAATGTGCTTCAGTTTCTGATAAGTGTATGAAAATCCCTGCAAAGGATAAAGCATATAGAAAGGGTATAGAAAATGGATATATATATATATATATATATATATATATATATATATATATATATATATATATATATATATATATATATATATATATATATACATATATATAATATAGTATAACTGTTACATTAGAGGAAATCTTTTTAGATCTTTGTTGAGTTTTCTTTTAGGGATTATAAACTGCCAAGTGTATTTCACTTCTGTTGATATACAAGAAAAATGAAATAAAATCTCCGATTCAGCTGTTGCCAAACAACGAAATGCCACAAAGACATGACATGCAAGCTGTTAGGAGTTCATGGCCTTGAAATTTGTACTTTTGCAAAACAAAGTAAATTGTTTAAATCCTTTGAAAACTAAAATGTGCAAAAAAAAAAACAAGTTTTTTATTGACATGCTGCAACTAATTCGTCACTGAGAGCAGAAAATCTTATATTTACCATGAAGTTGCCAGGCAACCTAAGCCCACCATAAAAGAAGGAACTTCTTTACACGCTTGCGTTTACCTGTACAACCGAGTCACGTCTTATTCCCAACATACCAAACTCCTTCGCTTTCTTACATTCTAGGAATCCTTTAGCATTTTTTTCTGAAAATCTGTATTCAACTTGGGTTTTTTTTTTTTAACCTTAACTTCAACAAATATCAGCCGAAAACCTCATCAACCACTGAGTTAGAGCCTAATTGTGTATATACTGAGGTATATTTCCGAGGTCTCCAGTATTTAAGCTGAGAGTGTGAAACAACACTTGCACAAAAACTGCAACAAAAGTTGACCAAAGTGCTGCACAAATAAACAAAACCATATCAAAATAAATAAAAAGCTATACACAATGAAACATAATGTATAAAAGAGTCTAAGAAGGAGATGTTCACATGACTATCTGCTTTTACCGGCAGATAGATCTGAAGATGAAATGAGATATTGTGCTTTTTAAAAATAGACCTTAAAGGAAGAAGATAAAAAGAGAAGAGAACAGAGCCTAAAATGGAGCTTTGGGAAAGCCCACAACTAAGTTACAATCTTAATTTGTTAATAAATGCTGCATCATAGAAATGGTTTGGTGTGTTTAAAAGCGCAGGAGCTGTTATTGAATCAGTCAGCCCTGCTTTAAGTTATGTTGAAAATGTGCCCGGTTTTTCAAATGCTGCTGTCATTGCAAAGGAATCAAAACGGATTAAACGGATCAATAAGTCAACTAAATAGTACTTCCAAAGGGAATTATGATGATCACAAAGAGAGGTCTAATTTTTTTTTATGTAAATGAAGAAAACAAAATACAAGATCAAAGTAGGAACAACAAAAAAATAAAATGTCTAAAACAATGTGTGATACAGGGAGAAAAAATAGTTAAAGATTGTAGGGGTTTGTTGGAGTTTATCTTAGCTCACTTTGCCCGAAGGCGTGGACCCTGGAAGTGTCACCAGTCCAGTATTCTAGTATTCTAGATGAGAGCTACAGACAAGTCTGACGCATAAAAACTGAGATGTTGCTGCAGTTTGAAGCTTTACATTTGCACTTTGTTGTAATATTTATCTAAATCCTCATTCTGAAAATAATCTTTTACCAAAATCCCAAATCAGAACTAACTTTAAGTGGGCTGCACACACACTTGATGAGTTTCTCACCAGGATGGGAGTACAAGGATGTGCATTACTCAGCTTTGCTTATATGCTCTTTTTTTTTTTGTATTATTGTTCTTTGCAGAATCAGAAAGTTCTTGTTTTTATTTTTCGGTTATATTTACTGTTTGTTTAGATGATTCAAAACCAGGCAAGCTTCATCGTTACACATCAGAACATGCACACAAACACCCACACTGACTGCTTGTTATGTCACAGCATCGCAAAGTATTTATGTTTAATGTCCGTTTTCATGTCAAATCCCTGTTGTTTGTCAGCGAGTGTGTTTTTGTGCGATTATTAAGATAGGACACTCTGGTTCTTGTGCTTGGACGCCCTCAGTACCACTTGCAAAGTTATTTACACAGGTTTTTTTTAGCTGCACTATACTTGGTATGATATTACTTTAATGGGGCACTTCAAGATTTTGCCAGTGTGTAACTGTTATTCATTACTTATGGTGCCTTGTTGTGACGCTGTATCTGAAAATGCAAATGATTCTTGATGAAAACCCCAAACTTGCTGTAGAAGTATCCTTCTGTGTTTTAACCGATCTCTCCTGCAGGTTTTTACATTACCAAATGGCATCAGGTCGCTCCCTTTGTCTCCTTTTTCTTCTCTTTTTTCACATCATCTGTCAGTGCCATGTCTCCATGTGTCTCCAGGACAGCAGGCAGGTGCCATGGGAAAAGATGAGGGGGGGGGTTGCTATGGGAACAGGGAGAAGGGATGTTAAAGTCGGAGGGAGGGAGGGAGGGAGGGCAAGTGCATAGACGGGTCATGCATCAGAGGGATCAGCCAACAAGAGCTCTTTTTCACTTTCTGCTGAGTCGGATTTGGGTACTCGCGGAGCTGAGGGGATGTCTGGTTGGAAATATATTGTCGACGTGCAATGGTTCAACCAGAAATATGATCAGACACAGTTGGAAGCACTGACCGGCAGCTCCACTTCTAATCCCAGTTACAGCTGTAAGTTGACCTCAGCGTGAATGGTTTATTTTACTGTATTTCATAATGACTGTAAATTGCAGCTAAATATTCAACCCCTTCACAAGTAATTTCACGGTCAGTGAGGTCGATAAGGCAGTAAAAGTCAATTGCTGTAATTTTTGAGAATAAAACTTTATTTTCTCAAACAGCATTTGCTCAAGCATTGCAGTTATGAGTAATGCAATTGCTATTGTTATGTTTAAATGTGAAAATATTATTGTTTATTACACATTATTCTTTTAATATGTCACTCTCACAATTTCACCCACTAAATCGGTCTGGTTAGGGGAAATAAAACCCATTTTGACATACATACAACTTTTCAAAAGCTTACTCGTTCTGGGCAAAAACATGTCCATTGGAGATTGTGGGAGTGACTCTTGAGTGTTTTGGTTCATAACCCACCGGTTTGGGACTTATCCAATGTCTCAAAAATGATCAAAAAAAGAGAACATTTCATTCCAGTTTCCACGGTCCTAGACATCTTGAAACTTTTGTGACTTTAGCTCTATGAAATATAAACAAAAAAAGAATACTATGCACCTCAGCAATGACTTGAACTATTCTCTCTTTTCTTGGCCTCCGTGCAGATCAGTTTGGGACTTTAAGCATTTGTTGACTTATTTGAAGGATAAAGAAGAACTTTTCGAAAGCTGTTCTGCTGCTTTTTAGGTCTTTTACAGAGAGACCGCGTTAAAATGCCATGCTGGATTTTCTGTTTTCCCTTATTGATTTAAGTAAGCACCTGTTGAAGTGTCAGCTTAAAAACAACCATCAGATAGGATAGTTAAGGTTTCCCACAGCTGCACCTTGAATGGCTGATTTCTTATCGTGATCTTTTCTGCAGATTTCAAACTGAACCTGAAACAAACCGACATCTTTTGCTCCACTTCACTCTATTTCCTACACTCCCCTGTAGTTTTAAGCTCTGCGCTGCTCTCCAGCTTCTTACTGACCATAGTTAGAGAGCCTGAGACTGTTTTTGACCTCAGCTGATGTACAGTGTTGGGGCTGTAAATAATTGGGCAGTGGGGACCTTTAATGGTGCTGTCGGCTTCGGTGATGCAGCAAAGTAGCCCCTGCCCACCTTTCCTTCCTCAAGAAAGCAAGTTGAGAAGAGTCTGGTTGCAGATTTTGGAGAGGTGGAGCCCCGCTTCTGGCTTAAAACATGTGACCTCCACTCTACAGAGCACCTTGAGCTGATGTGTCACCCAAACGTAACCCTAACCAGTGTTTCCAGTCAACAGTGGATCTACACTTTCTCTGCAGTCTGCAGATCCTTTTGCAAGTCTGCCTCATTCATATTGGCGATTAGCCTGTCACACTCGTGTGCAAACCCAAGTTACTGAGCGTTTCTATGTGACGTGTCTGGTCATATGTGTCTTTGTCCCTAAGCAGACAACCAATGGTTACTTGGTTTTTCTAGGTGCAGCTCTTCACTTCTTTAGTGTCTGACACAGGCTGTTTCCCAGCGACAGGCTACCATATGTTCTTTGAAATTCCCACGTTGCTACCGGCTGCTGACAGTGTGTACAGAATATCCCCGGAGCCAGAGCCCGAGCCAGAAAGCTTCTGCTCACTGATGCATTTCATGTGCCATCGTGGGCTGTGTTACTTTATTAGCTGTGTCTTGTTGGCAGCGCTGTGTGGTGGCTTTGAGAGGAGAAAGGATGGAGCAGGTCTTAATCTTTACACTCCCGACGCTGCTGGAGTTCTCACGCAGCAGGTCCAAACACCGCAGCTCGCGGAGCGAAGCACAAGCAGGAAAATGCTCCTCTGCAACACAGAAACATGCAACAACATTCACGCAGGTCTTGTAACAGCACCTTCGGCTAAAGTTACATTTGTCAAGCTGTGGGAATGTGCATGGATCCTTCTCCAGGTGGACCGGGGGGCTGTGTTAACGAAAATGAAGGCAACAACATCACGGTTTACATAAGTGTTTATTCTGTATAAATTATGTGGGTTTTATGTGTTCATGTGGGTGTGAATGTTTCAAAGGATCTCTAAAGTTTACTTATTCAAGTTGAAGTCTGTGTGAATGTCTCTGTGGGTGCGTGTGGAGCAAAGATGAGCACAGACTAACAACGAATGTCCAAAGCTGCATAAGTGCAAAGCAATAACCGGGAACAGACACACACACACACACACACACACACACACACACCTGCACGCAGCAAATTTAGACTCGTAAAACCATCCTTTAGGGAGAAAGAGTGTCTCATTTTGGCATGCCCCAGACACACATCCAACAAATGCAGGTTGATACAAAAGGATTACAGAGTGAGCAGCTTCGGGAGCATTCATGTAACCAGATTTTATTTCTTTGTCACACTGTCTTTTACTTGTGCACACTAAGACAGATGCATGCAGGCATGCACACGCGTCCAGGACAGAGGGAGGGTTGTTGTACCCTTCCACTCTTGTGAGCATTTAGTACAGTTATGTAATGGTGAGTTTGGATTAATGAAGCATATGGGAGATGAGGCTCTGACTCAGAGGATGGTTGACAGTGTGTGTATATGTGTGTTTTCGGTCGTGTCTCCTGTTCTGGCTCTCACTAAAGTAATTTTGTTCAGAATTTTTTATGTGCCTTGATGTGCTGAGACAAAACTGCAAAAATGACTTCTGCCTGTTTTCAAAGTGGTTTTGTATTTAAAACAGTGTTACATGATTTTCTTTGTTTGTTTGTTTTTTTTTTTTCATTCATGGAGCTATTGCTCAAGCAAAATGTACTTGGAACCACTATGTTGTGAAGTGAAGAGACCAGCTGCTGGAGTTTTAGGAGAGGAATGTTGTCCCATTCTTGTCTGATGCAGGATTCTACACAGCAACAACAGCCCCTCTACAAATATGCATAATATTCCATAAATCTAGTCAATATTGTCCTATTTTAAGCAAAAGAAACCTTTGTCCATGGGGTAAGACATTTTTTCTTGACTAGAATTCTTTGGAAATCCTGGAGAAAACAGTATTTCACAAAGCGGTCAGGAAAGAACCGTGTTTAATCGGACAACTTTATTTGTTAGAGACTCTTAATGTAGAAAGAAAAAAGGAGCTTGAACATGTGGCCAGGCAGCACGGTGGCTTAGTGGTTAGCACTGTTGCCTCACAGCTAGAAAGTTCCTGGTTCGATTCCCGGCCCGGTGTGTGGAGTTTGCATGTTCTCCCCGTGCTTGTGTGGCTTCCCTCCCACAGTCCAAAAACATGCATACTAGGTCAATTTATACTTCTAAATTGCCCGTAGGTGTGAATGTGAGCACGTATGGGTGTCTGTCTTTGTATGTGGCCCTCCGACAGACCCCCGTGACCCTCAGAAGGTGTAAGCAGGTATAGATGATGGATGGCTCGAAAAAGAGAAGCACACAATCATTACTCCCAGTCCGAGACAAACATACACATTTGTGTAAACTTCATTGTGTGTACTGTTAAAACATAACGAGTGTCATCAGGAATAAACAACACTAAAATGTTTTTTGTTTTATGCCTATTTTACAGTTTACAATGACCATTAAGAGCACGAATACTGTTTTGCTGTTTTGTTTATGCTGTATGTGTTCGAAGCATCGCATCTGCTTGACAGTTACTGGCATATATTTTGATTAAAATATTCTCTCGCTCTTTCATGGTGCCTTTGCAGAAACTTTCAGGTCCACCTTCTGCAGAGGACACTGCCTCATTTTGCTCTGGTCTTACTGCGTTTTCTTTGATTAATGGTTTGACGTATAGCTTTGGAGGCAAGGCCAGGGGCTTATGGAAATCATGTCCTCACTCTCCGCCTAAATGTAAGAAACGAGTCAGTCGCAGCCAAGTTGTGAGATTCACACCATGCCTCTTGCACCGCCCTTCACTGTGGATGTCTTGCACGTCGACAGATAAACGTGGTGACGGATACTAAAAGAACCACGTTAACATGGGCACGTGTGTGCAAACAGACATGCTCGTGCACACTTTAGGTTTGGTCAATAAGAAAAGAATAAGAATAAGAAAAGAGCTTTAGGCTCATGCGGATTTTACTGCAATACCAATTCAGACAATGTTACAATGAAATGCAAAACACATGTAATCTAGTTTTGAACTTCAGGCCTTTAGCGCATTCCAGTAAATGTTGGACAGCGAAGCTTTTACCATCTTCAAAATGTCCTTCAGTCAGTATATAGAAACTTATTCCGTCTTATATGTCTCTAAAATATCCATGTACTTCCCTGCGTCAGTGCTAGACTCGTCTTGGACCTGTGTTAGACTTGTTGCTGGTCACAATCACAAATCACATTTTAACTGTGTGAAAATAAGCATTTCCCATATTGTTACAACTTTTGCTGAATGGTTGTCCAGTACATTTTGAGTTTAAGTTCGTAAATGTCTTTTACAACGGGTATTCTTACTTATTTACAGAGGAAGGTGCAACCTTGGCTGTTGAAACGCAAAGTAATCTGCCCCTCACAAGAGTCTGACGGGAGTGGTGATAAATGTGAGAGAATTTATCTGAGACGAGACATGAAAAGTAGCTGCACATGCGGTTCGGCTCAGGCCTGGTCCTGTTCACAGATCACAGAATCATCACTTCCAAATCAGCGGTGACAAAGTGTCGTTGACGGAGTGAGCTGATCTGACAGCAGGAGATTTGTGATTTATACGCAGTTACAACGTCAGCACAGTCAGCTGCAGCGTGACTGATTGGTGATCTGTGAGGCATCATGGGAGACATCTGCCCTTGTAAGTAAAACGGCAAAGCAGGCATTGCTCTGTACTGCCTATAACTATTAGTATTTATAGACTAGGTGTGTGTATACAGGAGCGTTTGGTCAGTCCTTGTCTGCTTGGTGCTCTGTAGATGAGGCAGGAGGTTTTTTGGTATCCGGGTTGCGTAAGAATCGCACATCAGTCCCAGCTTATATGAAAACGCAAGCAATATTTTTAAAAAGAAATTAAATTAAAAGCACAAATTGGGCTTCTTGTCAAAACATTTCGATGGAATTGAGTACTGTGTACTGTGGCCATTTTTTGTTTCCTTTTTTACTGTTCAAAGCAGAGCGCTTTTAGAGACTGTGTTCAAATGTACTTTTGAAGTTGTTACCCGTTTGACTTTTACACAATATAGCAGAATGAATTTCATCTTTGTTAAGAAGGAAGGTGATATTTCCAGTTTTATCCAGACTTTTATTGTTCTTTATTCCTCCTCATGCAAAATAAGTGCTCTTCTAAACCTTTACCCCAATATTCATGAGGAAGTGTGGTGGTCTTTTTTTTTTTTTTGTAATGTAAACAGTATAATATAGACATTATAGGAAGATGAATAGGTCTGGTGTGGCTGTAAATATGTTTATATCTGCTGTAAAGCTAAACATTTTAACATGAGAGTCGAGGGAGTTTGACTCGTTTTTGGAACCAGTCCCTAGTGGTCATTAAAGGAGCTGCGGTTCATTTTACTTCATTGTTAAATTCAAAGACAAGAAGTAGCCACTTGTTTAAAACGCCGACCAACAGCCAGAAACTTCGTATCCACAGTGCAGCCCAGTCACCAGAGAAAAATGTTGCCTCTTGGTTCCTAGAAAGCACAGGACGTGTATAAGTTGTTTCTCAGCCAAAACACGGGTACCTCCTCACTTGGCATTCCTTTTTGTGCCAAGTTAGTTCGTTAGTGCCAGGTGTCAACTTAAAAAAAACAGTAAGGAAAATTTTGAAAAGATGAAAATTCATTCTCAATCTATATCTCTTTTGAATAGATATCTAATTTACTTCTGTTACACATATTGAAGTCTTCATATTGACATCTTGAATTCCTTAATGTGGCCGGTGAAACTGTCATGAAACTATGCCTTTGTGTCCTACTGAAATTATTCATGTTTGGTTTTAACTTGGCAGCACTGAGCTGGTGTGTGTGTGTGTGTGTGTGTGTGTGTGTGTGTGTGTGTGTGTGTGTGTGTGTGTGTGTGTGTGTGTGTGTACACATGTAATAGAACTCCTGGGACCTGTGTTCTTTCCCTTTCTAATTCCACTATTCTACTGTGGAATGAACATCACAGAACTTATTATGACATCACAGAACATTATGACATCACAGAACATCATGATATCAGAGATATAGATCAAAGAATGTATCATTTTCTTCACAAGCCTTTAAGACTTTAAGCAGCACACATCACAATTTTACCAAGAACCTCAAGCGCCTTACCAAACAAATATTTAACACTTTAATTCAACGATCTTACTGAAAAAAACAATCGAAACAATGAGCGGTACAGAAGCATCTTTCGGAAAACGTCTGTGGAGCAGTGTGGTGGCGTCTACTGCCTTCAAGCCTCCTCAAACAACAGAAAGCAACGTGGAAATCTCCCGGCAAATTTCAACGTCCACAATCTGTCCTGCTACAAATGTGAGTCACAAATTTGGAAATGTAAAAATGAAAATCTATCAACCGTCTGCTCAGAACCAGTGGAATGGCTCTAAAGCTTTACCCACCTATGAGAATCGCCGCCTAGAAAACGTCAAAAGGGAGGAGACACAAAACAGGAATTATCCCAAGAAAGATTCAAATAGCAAACAGGTCTCTGATCCACAAAGCACTGCTGGATCGGTATTTGTGAAGAAGGAGCGTATGCCCTTTCAGACATTTACCACCAACAAGTCGGAGAACAACAGGGCAAATTTCAACACCCACAATTCTGCAAGTAGTTCAGGAGACTACGAGAATATGAACGCCCCATCAGATGAGCTGGAGATAATAAAGGAAAAGCTGGAGAAAAAAGACAACTTTCTCGCTCAGGAACAATACTTTAAGGATGCAGCGGAGAAGGATTCGCTTGCTTATTTAGAAAAAATCAAAGAAGCGGAAACTCGTTTGGAGGCTGAACGCCAGCTCACACTAGTCTATGAAGAAGAAGTCAATCAGTGCAATGGCATTATTGACGATTTACATCAGACCTTCAAAACATGTGAAGAAGAGGAAGACAGTGAGGTTGAGTCCAAACAGGCAGAGGCCCATAAGTCGGTCCTTGATGAAATAGAAAAGTTAAAAAAGCAGCTAGAAGAAGAGACAAGCTCTAATCTGGATCTGATCTCAAAACTCGGGGCACAGGAAACAGTGCAACAAAGTCTAGAGTTTAAGTTTGCAGAGCTCACGGAGCAACTGAAGTCTGCCCAGGCAACATCTGAGGTGAGAGCAGATGAACCTGAGTCGTCTGCAACAGAAAAAGTCTCCGAAATGATAAATGTCTCATCTCAAACTGAAGATGCTGATTTAGAAAATGTCTCTGAACGAAAGGAACTCTCAGATCTCCCAGTAGATGTCCATGACGAATTCCCTAAAGCAGAGGATGTTCTTCTAATTAGGAACAATGTGGCTGCAGAAAAATTGGCTGAAGAAACAGAACCTTCAGAACCACAGGGGGTCTCTGAACAAGAAACCGAGAAACCATCACCGATAGAGCCAGAACACAGCGAAGACATGATGTTGGAGCTTATTGTAGATAGTAGCCAGTGTGAACTCAGCAAAGTGGGAGTGTCAGAACCAGAAGAGGTCCCTGAGATGAAACAGACCACTGAAACAGAATTGGTGTCCAATCAGGATGGGGGTTCTGAACAAAAAGCAAAGAAGCGTAGACGCAGAAAGAAGAAAAGGTCAGGACAATCCCAGGATGCTAATCAGGTCATTGAATCCCTCCCTCAACCAGAAGATGGTTTACAACCAGAAGACTTGATGGTTTCAAAAGAGATGGCTACAAAAGTTGGACTTTCAGAACCAGAGGGGGTCTCTGAGCTGGTGGGGGCCAATGAAAAAGAATTGGTCTCCAAAACCGAAGATGTCTCTCGACAGGAGTCAGAGAAAGCATCAACAGTGGAGCCTGGACCCGAGAACAACGACATGTCTGAGGTCAGTGAGAAGCTGACTGCAAAAGTTGAGGACTGTGAACCAGAAGAGTTCTCCAAACCAGTACCAACCACCGAAACAGCACTGGTCCCTGAACAGGATGGGGGTTCTGAACCAAAACCAAAGAAGTCAAAACTCAAAGAAAATACGAACCAATCTGAAATCATTGAAGAACTCCCTGAACCGCAGGATGCTGTTACAAAAGAGGACTCGCATTCAGATTCAAACTCCGAAATGGTGTACAGTCCTTCTTTGTGGAGACGATTTAAGAAATTCCTCACACCAGCATGTCTGCGCCAGAACAAGCACAAGAAGAAACTCCAAGATCCAAACTGAGGGCAGGAACAGACCGGCTGTAACAAAGTCAACGGCAACAAGATGAAGAGCATCTCAGCGGTTTCTGTTCACGATGATTTGATGAAATGTTGCAGTATTTTCTGAAATGTGAAAAATAAAAAAAAAGAATTCAGAAATATATAAGTTGTATGGCTATTAATCAAATCAGCTTCAAAATAATAAGCTTTACAGTGTATTTTGTCAGAAAAAAAATAACATCCAGCAAAGAGTGACGAGCATGACATCACATGGGGAAACAGCATCGTGGTTACGTGCAGTAAAACTGCAAAGTAAAAATTCAAAATACAAACTGACAAACTCCATGATAAAATAAAATCCCTGAGAGAATAATAATTGAAAACATTTTCCAGGAAAACTGTGATTAGGGATATCTGTGATCTGAGTTTTCTTTTTTGCAGTAATATCTTTGTTGCAGGTATCCACAGTGTTTATTACTGATATTTTTATTGTACATGTATATTTTTTCAGCGATTGAAACCCAATTCACATAAATATTAAGACATGATGCCATTCTTCTAAGGACAAATAACATTTTGAGTATCTGCAATGCTTAATTTTACAAGGGTGATTTTAAACACAGATATCTGCAATGCACATAACACATTACGTAAGCATTTATGATGAGGTGTCTGAGCACTGGATCCTGCGTCCTGGTCGGCGTGGCAGCTGGTGGCCTTGATTCTTCATCATCTTCACCTACGTTCCTTTGGTGGCAGCTGCTTATAAGCTCCAGTTTCCTCCATGTTCATCACCAGATCGTTTGTTCCTTCACATAGTTTAATGCCAACCAAAACTTATGTGTTCATTGAACCTAATCACCCATTGAGTATCTGGTCATGATTAACTGTCTGATTTAGAAGAAAATTGTATCAGATCTGCCAGTCTTGGGTGCAAAAGCTCACATGGAGACAGCCGATCTGCTCCGCCGCTATTTTACCACCTCTTAGAATATCCCAAAGCTAATAAGCCACAGAGATGTTTGTCCACAACTCCACTAAAACCTGAACTTTTACTGGTGCAAACTAACATTAAGATCACTTAAAAAAGAGTTTTTTAAAATGTAGAAGATCATCGATATCTGTGGTTTAAGTTCTGACAAGTATGAATGTTATTGTGATTTTGGGGACATATGAAAAGAAGGTGAAAATATGTTTGGTTTACTTAAATGTCAAATTGTGTTGCCTACATATATGTGATCCACGAGCAAAAGTCCTGACGTGATGTTCACCTACATGTCAAGGTTTATTTCAACAGGATCACAGGATGAATCATAGGATAGTAATGACAATTAAAAGGAGCAGTGGCCATGAATCCCCTCCTCTGTTTGCTTCTATAGATGTAACCTTCTTTCTTTTGTTGATTAGTATAAGCTTGAGGTGTTGGTGACCTGAAGAAAATGTTAGATATGAGAAAAACATTAATTAGTTTTTTTCTGTAAGCACCTTCCAGACTATCACTAAGTGGAATTAATTTTTGAGTGTTGGTATAAAACTTGCTTGGTTGCTGTCAGGGTCAACATTGATGGGCTTCAGAGGATCCTTGGAGCTAAAAATCACAAAAGTTATTTTGTGCTGCCTTATCTAAAACCAGTGTGCCATAACGTAGTCATTTAGTGACTGGAAACAAAAATAGTCAAAAATAAAAGAGATATATGGCAGGTGTCATACAATGTATATTACATATCAGCTGACTGGAAACCAGGGCTGGAACAGGGTTTTCTTTATGGCATCAAATCACCTGGTCAGATGTGATAATTGACAATCACTTCAGCCAATGGCTAACCATTATCACTTCCTTATCCATAGTCATGCTACCGCGCTTACTGATGCAATTGGGAGTTTGTACAGTTCATCCAGTGAATTGAAAAATGCTTCTTGACATGACGACCTACCCAACCTTTACTAAATATCTGTACAGTCCTAGTCTGTAATTACTGTTGGGTCTATGTAAACACAGCTCCTGCAGCAAAGTAGTTTATTGCTTCCAGTGGTTGTTGGGATGTTGGAACAACGATGTGAGCAAAACATAAAAATGCAGAGGAAAAAAAAAAGGCACCATATTTCTGTTTTAAATTGTGAAAGTGAGATACAAATATTATTTATTAATACACCCATAATGCACAGTATCAGGGTTGAATTTACATGACAGTTCCAGTGTTCTTGCTGTCTTTCATCTATAGATCTACATCTTAGACTGAGGATTAGAGAATCCTCTGAAGTCACGGTGTCAACCAGACTTCACAGTCTGAAAAAGACCATGTTTTTTAATTTAGTTACAGCTTGTAGGAGTTTATTCAACCTGTTCACCAGGGCACAAACAAAAGGTGAAAGCAGCTGCAACTGGAGAGTGAAGCATTAATCAACTACATCCTGATGACACCTGCCAACCTCTGCAAATGCAATATCATTCCTGCAGATGTGTATATGTCCACATCTGATAGCTGGATACATCTGGGCAATATAAAAAAGAAGAGGTGTCCAGATCAGCGCTGCATGCATTTGCAATAGGACACTTCCTTCTCTGGGATCAGAAAATGATCTGGGTTGTGGTATTCTTGTGGAATCACAGTTACTATCACTGTAGTCTAACAGCAAGCACGTTCCAGCTTCCAGCCTTTGGCTTAGACAGGAATTAGAATATGTCGTTTTGACTTTCTGTGCAGGTTTTCTCCTTTTCTCCCAGTTGGGTTAGAGGGTCAACTGAGCCTCTATGTGCTCAACTGGGTATATAATTCTTAAACAGATGGTGGTGCTTCACCTGCAACACAAAACTGAAGTTAGGAATCACGACAAGGGTAAAGAAAAGATCCATCATTAATATGTCCATTATTTATTCCCACATCACTGGGTTTAAAGCAAACAGAGAGATAGATGACATACTCACACTGCACATATGAAAGGGAGAAAAGCAGTAAATCATTCAGTTGGTTCAGGATAACAATTTTCATTGAATAACTGCAAAATGGTTTGGGATTTCTTTTCATTGGGCTCAACGTTTTATGGAAAAGTGAATCTAGATTAATCTCTGTATGTGAGCGAAAATGCAAAAAAATCATTACTAACAGGTTGTGATCTTCAGACTCTCAGGCAGCATATATTATACCTCTACAATAGACCAATGTAGGTCTTTAAGGGCCATTACCATGTATAGTCTGGGTGTATAAATTATGGTATTGACATACAGACAATCACACACAAATGTGTATATATATATATATATCTGTGTGTGTGTGTGTGTGTGTGTGTGTGTGTGTGTGTGTGTGTGTGTGTGTGTGTGTGTGTGTGTGTGTGTGTGTGTGTGTGTGTCCTCAGCAGCTTCTTGATATGTGTTATTGTCCTCCTCCAGTGCAATAAGGCTTGTAAAACTGACTTCTCCTCTTTCACTCTGCTATATGTGTTGAGGATTTATGATGAAACGTGTGAAGGAAAAGAGAGAGAAAGCTAAAGGAGGACAGAAAAGAGAGTGGGGAAGTGAAAGGGAGAGAAAAAGCGTGATAAAAACAAGGGATGGAAAGAAAGTAGAAGGTGAGGAAGGGGAGATGCCATGAAGGACTGTTTGTGCACCCCCCCCCCCCCCAAAAAATGGCTCAATTACCTCAATTAACTATGAAAGTAATAAAAATAAAGAGAAAAGAGACAGGATGTGAGTTTCCGCTCACATTTCCCTGGACAGAAATGCTTCCAGGAAATGCACAAACAAATACAAATCACAACACAGAGACACGTGCACGTACACAGACCTCAGTCAGTCATGCGTGCGCAATTTAGCGCACATCATCATATGTGCAGCTCTGTGCCCTCCTCCTCGTCTTCGTTGTGGTTTTGGCTGTTTCGTTCCCTCGCCGCTCCAGCAGTCTCTCGTGCGTCCTTCCGGCTCCAGCCTCTCTCACTCTCTCGCTCACCCTTCCTCGCTCGTCCTCTTACGCTTATCGTGAGAAAGAGTGTGCGCGCGTGTGTGCACGCACACACAAGTGTGCTTGCAAGTGCATGTGGCGAGGAGCTCATTCTGTTTCCACTCCAGGCAGAAGATGGTAAGTAATGTCTTTCCTCCTGCATATCAGAGAGAAATGTTTACAGGGTTGAGTGTACAGGGTTGTGTTTGTGTGTGTGCGTGTGTGTGTGTGTGTGTGTGTTTAATAAGGGAAAGATTTTGTGTTATTAGCTGAGTAGGTATGGGCTGGTTATGTTGCATGTGAAGTGTGTGTGTTTTTCAATGTAATCTGTGCTCTTGGACACATACTTACTCGTGTGTGCTGCTACTGCTGCTGATGAGCGTGATGATGCCTGGAGAAGGTATGATGTCAGGCCGCGGATGAGTTTGAGACGGGCAGGAGGGCTGTTGACCAGTGTAAAGTACTGGTGGACTGCAGAATTTAAAGGAGTAAGTGGGGGCTTTGTGAGCTGGAAGTTGTGTTCCTGCAGACATGGTGGCAGACATGGTTACATAAAAAGACAGGATGATGAGTGTGAGCGAGCGAAGCAGTGTAGCAACCTCACAGGACTTCACAAGAGATCAGTGTTTAAGTCAAGCAATCAGTCATGTTCCCTCCACATTTAGCTGCAGCTCTCAACCAGAGCACCTTGCAAAGCAGAAGCAAAGAACCCTTTGATTCATGCGATGTTTCTCTGTCTCTGGAGTTGCCATGCGTTGCCTCCCAGGCGTTAATATAGCACCTTGGCTGCAGCAGTACTGTAAATGGAAACGAGGGCGATATGGGTGAAGAGCCAGGGGAACAGCACCTTCAACGTCCACGATGGCGATGTCAGGGACGAGGCAGGATATGAATGTAACATTGGAGTATAGCTCTAAATGTCAACTACAGCGATAAAATTGTGCATCTTTCTTGATGCTTTCACGTGAATAACTGATCCAAGCAGAGAAGGTTAATCTTTTCTGTACCTGTTTGAACTCATGTGTTGGTGACAAAAAACACTGCAAAAAGTTTTTTTTGTGTCTGACGATGACAGAAGAAAGTTTCAGGAAAGACTTTATGATTTTGACTTTTATAACATTGTATTTCCCCAAACAGTGAGGCCTGGATGTCACCACTGATCCCTCGCTCTGTGTTTTGTGTTTCTTATCAGGCTAACATTAAGTGCTGCCAGCAGCAATGCATGCTGGTCTTGCATTGCTCAGCGTTAATGTTTTTGACATGGCACTTGCAGGTGCTGCACTTGTTTGTCCAACCATCAGCCACTGGTACATATTAAGTACCTTTTTGAAGGTTGAAGCAAAAATTTAAATGCTTAAGAGTTCAAATTATTATCAGTTCCTGGAGTGCGCATGCACACCATTACATTTATTTATCTGATGCTTTAAGAATACACCCCAAAGTTATGGGGCGATCAAACCAACAACCTTCCAAATAAAAGATGATTCTTCTACTTCCTGAACTACAGCTCCTCACCTTCTACCCCCCCTCCCATTAAAGCCTTCTCACTTAAGTGACATCCCATTCCTGATCCACAGGGTTCAATATGACGTCAGTCCACCCTTTGCAGCTATAACAGCTTCAACTCTTCTGGGAAGGCTGTCCACAAGGTTTAGGAGTGTGTTTATAGGAATTGTTGACCATTCTTCCAGAAGTGCATTTGTGAGGTCACACTGATGTTGGACCAGAAGGCCTGCCTCTCAGTCTCTGCTCTAATTCATCCTAAAGGTGTTCTATCGGGTTGAGGTCAGGACTCTGTGCAGGCCAGTCAGGTTCATCCACACCAGTCTCTGTCATCCAGGTCTTTATGGATCTTTATAGGTCTTTCCAACTCATGTTGGAAGAGGAAGGGCCCAGCTCCAAACTGTTCCCACATAGTTGGGAGCATGGATTTGTCCAAAATGTCTTGGTATGCTGAAGCATTCAGAGTTCCTTTCACTGGAACTAAGGGGCCAAGACCAGCTCCTGAAAAACAACCCCACACCATAATCTCCTCTCCACCAAACTTTACACTTGTAACAATGCAGTCAGACAAGTACCGTTGTCCTGGCAACTGCCCAACCCGGACTTGTCCATCGAGTCGATTGCCAGATGAAAAAGCGCAATTCGTCACTCCAGAGAACGCGTCTCCACTGCTCTAGAGTCCAGTGGCTTTACACCACCGCATCCAACGTTTTGCATTGCACTTGGAACGGAAACCCATTCCATGAAGCTCTCTGAGCACTGTTCTTGAGCTAATCTGAAGGCCACATGAAGTTTGGAGGTCTGTAGCGATTGACTCTGCAGAAAGTTGGTGACCTCTTTGCACTATGCACCTCAGCATCCGCTGACCCGCTCCGTCAGTTTACGTGGTCTACTACATTGAGGTTGGGTTGCTGTCATTCCCCAACACTTCCATGTTCTGATCATACAGCTCACAGTTGACTGTGGAATATTTAGGAGCGAGGAAATTTCCCGACTGGATTTGTTGCACAGGTGGCATCCTATCACAGTTCCACGCTGGAATTCACTGAGCTCCTGAGAGCGACCCATTCTTTCACAAATAGTTGTAAAAACAGTCTGCATGCAGAGGTGCTTGATTTTATACACCTGTGGCCATGGAAGTGATTGGAACACCTGATTACGATTATTTGGATGGGTGAGGCAATACTTTTGGCAATATAGTGTACATAATGCACAGAAGCATAATTATTAAAATATGTAAGTATTCATTTAACTTTACCCTACTCAAAATATTTCCTGCTCCCATATTAAATTAGCCTTTTTTTGTGAATATTTTAGAAGTGTTTGTGTTCTGAAAGTAGAAGCATTTAGACTGACTCCCACGTAAAAAATTAAGTTTTAGTTAATTAAGTTAATTAAGTAGTAGTATCAACAACATTCCTGATGTAACGATTTTTCTGTTGTTTTAATGAAGTAAAAGCGTAACGACTCAGCATCAAGTGATTTCCTTTTTAAAATTGCCTTGTAGGATATTTCCATGGACTGAGGGATGCTGCTGTGTCTCCTGTTAACAAGAGACACAAGACTAGAGAATAGATGGATAGAAAATGCAGAGATTCATACCGCTGTCTTCTCAGTGGCAGGTGCAAAACCAAGGCTCAGTCACCTGGAACTTATAGAAAACTGACTGTATTACAATATGTCTGATATATTATTGCCGAGATCAAATGAAAGTTGCCATCTGTTAAACGTACAGACGTCCAACCCTCCCTGGTTTTGTGTGGCTCACTCTACCCAATTTGACCATTTGGGTCAAATTGCTTCAGGCTTCAAGTCAGAAAAATGTAAGTGCAGTGTGCTTGTTCATCCGTGCAGGGAATATTCCATTTTTATTTTAATGTTATAAAGTGTTTAGAACTATAGGCAAATAGTGTCATCAATTGTTTAAATGTAGGTTTTCATAAATGCGTGTCCAGTATTTACATTATTTACATGCAACTGCATGTGTGAAGTCTGCATGCAGTGTACAGGAAATTGCATTTGTCTCGAGTTACTCACGCCGGCTGACTCTGAGTTTGCCTTGAGCACAATGGAGAGGATGGAAAGAGCACAAGAGAGCTTTGAACAGCAAGACAAAAAAAAAAAAGAGAGATGAACAGTACGACACAGAGAAGGAGGAGAAGAAGACGAACGGGAAATAAAAGGAACGGATGAGACTGTCTGACCAGCTGAAGTGAGCGTGCTCATCCACCATGTGGGCTGCGAAGAAGCGGAGGAGACTGCTGAGCAGCATAACATGTGCCTGTCAAATCAGCTGTGTTAGCTCTCGCTCTTCACCGCGGTGGAAATTCACTCGATAGCTCATTAATTTCTAATATATGTAGCCATGGAGGCAGCGTAAGGAGGCTGTGATGAATGGCTGAGGCTAGACGAGGAGGCACTTAGCACATGCTCCTGGTGAGCTGCGCTTTGCTGGTCATTTGCTTTTTCCAGCAGGGATTCTTGCTCGACATGTTTATTTATTCACAAAGGAGGAAATTGAAATCCTTTTTTTTTTTTTTTTTATCTGTTGCAACAGAATTACAGTTTAAAGGACTGAGAGTACAAGTTTCATTTGATGAGTAAAGACATCATAAACTTAGTGTTGAACAGAATCTATAATTCACTTAAGCTTAAAGGAATGCAAACGATTCTCTTTTTTTTTTTAACATTGATTTTTTTTGGGGGGGTGGAGTTATCATTCACTTTGACGGATTTTCCAACAGGTTTCTTATTGGTGTCTGTTGTGTTACGTTTAGTTATTTTTAAAAAGCTAAACAAATGTTTTTTTATATATATTTTTAATATAAGTAAACATATTCTCAAATGTTGATTTAAAATGTAGCTAGGATAATCTTAAACTTGAGTATTTTGGTGCCTGTATTGGAGATAAAACTCAGGTTTGATGTAAAACCGATGCCGTTGCACAGAAGGTTGGATATGCAGGAAGGTTTCCGGTGCTCAGGATGCACTTCCATGATCGGTTGTTAGAGTTAAGGCAGCTTAGGTCTCTGTATAACTGAGAGACTGGCCTGGGTCAGCCCATTAACTGTTAAACAGACAGAGTGTTACTGAAGACGAATTCAGCATTCATGGGTAATAGAACAATAACGATGAAATGTTCCGTCTCCTCTTCTTCAATCTGGAATGGAAATGCTTCTGACTCGACTTCATGCAGAAAAACTCTCTCATTACCGAGCACAAAGCGGGATGCTTTGTTAGAAAGCTGCTACTAATCTCCTCCATCACATCCCTTTCTAGAGTCAAGTATCAAGAAAGTCACCGAGGTACATTGCATTAGCACATGCAATATATATTCTATACAATTTTTGACAGAAATTGTTCACTTCATGGCTAAGTTTTTCAGATAAAATGAACAAAGACGAGCTTTATCTTGCCGTCTTTCTCCCACAGTATTTTCGGAGAACCTCATAGCTCACGCCTTGGCTTCAATTTGTAACCACTCATGCTTTCCTGCCAGAATCCATTATCTGAGCAGTGAGTTTGATGAGGGCAACTGCTGTGAATGCAGAGCATGTCAGTTATGAGAGATGGGATGCGCATCTCCTTGACATCCCTGGCTGCATAATAATCTAAAACGTTACTGATTCACGAGGAAAGGTCAAGAATCGTCTAATGACTTTACTAAAAATTCATGGTGAGCTTGGCATTCGTGCCCGCTGTTATTTTGGGAAGGGATGTAATATTTCTGCACGGATTTCCCTGTGATATCTCCTGGCTCGGGAGGCTTTTAGACAAGCAAGAGCTTCTGCCAGCACAGATGGCAGCGTTTCTGTCATGTTCTTGTTTCTGACATTTTGACAAACTAACACATGAATGAAGTGCTGAACAGCATCTGTCATAGACATAATAGGTGTTGATTTACAAAAGAAAAAAGAAGAACTTGATCTGCAATAAAATCTGATCAAATGGTGACATGTCTTGGATAATCTAATGTACCAAACTTGAATTAATTTACAGCTTTGCATATTCATTTTAGTTGTATAAAGTCAGTACCACGTAAATGCTTTTGATGGATATTTGACCTCAGTTAAAGTATTTAAAGGAGGCTGAGGCTAAGAGCCTGCACAAAAATGAAAGAGTTGCCTGGCATTGTAACCAGTCGATGCTGTGAAAGAAGTTTGGCGGCTGGATGCATGTTACCGTAAGCAGCGAGGGATTGGATGTCCGGGATATAAACAGGTTACATGTGGATTCTCTTCGGTCAAACTTTTTGAGCCTGAACCCTCACACTCTGCCAGATACACTGACAATCAAATTCAAGCCAGCTAGATTCGAAATAATGTTGAAAATGGGTGATTTTTGTTTCTGAGGAGCATTTCCAATTGTTCTGGTTGGGAAATGAATCCCCATGCAACACCTACCTGCTGTCCTGTCCTGTCCTGTCCTGTCCTGTCCTGTCCTGTCCTGTCCTGTCCTGTCCTGTCACCATGCCCTTGGCTGCCTTGGCCCATCTGAGACAGTCACACAGAGACCTGTCATGCAGATGTCCTCCCGAGAGACAGAGTTCGCTGTCCGCTCCACCCGTCAGTCTCTGTGTGCCTCTGTCCCCCTGCTCAACCTAGCTTTGGCCTTGTTAAACCTCTTCTCTTCTCCCCTCCTCTCTCTCGTGGCACCAGGCGCGGCTCCCCTCCTGTTCATCCACCCTAAGCATTGCTGAGGTACTCCTGCATGTGTTCTAATGCATCGTTACAACCGTTGTCATGGCATCGGTTGCTGCTCCCTCCTTCTCCAACAGCACCTCTGATTTCCTGCCTGGCATGACGACTTCCTCCCTTTCTACCGTTTCCCTCACGTGTACGTGTGTGTATGCGTGCAGTGTGTCCTCCTCGTTGCACTCCTCCTCTCTCTCACTCCGTGTTATCAACGCACCTCCGCGCAGCCTTTTCGTTCTCCCTCTCAGTTTTTGTGTGGATGTTGCCTTGTCGCTGTCTCACTCTGACTTTGTCTTGTAATTAAATGTTGTCTCGTTCTGCAACATGGACCGTGTCTAACCCTTGGCTTGTTTCCATACTCTCATGCCCCGCCAAAGTAAACAGACCATCACCTGACATTTCTTCAGCTGCGTTTCAACCTCAGAAGTGAAGTTGAAAGATGCTTGAATCGTGTATATGAATGAAAGTTATATTGCTTGCATAAACATTTCTCTCCCTCTGTGTACACACCTCAGTTCCTTCTAAAGGGCCTTGCTCTCACACACATACATAAACACACAGCATTTACAGCTCTCCCATTATCCTGATCAGAGGAAAAGCGTGGAATGGTGCTGACACGTATCCGCTGTGATACTAGGATTCATTAATCTAATATACTGGCAGTTTCAAAAGGAGTTTGATGTAAACCTTAGTAAAAAAAATTGATATTTAAGGTGTTTGGGAGCTAATTTTCTTTCCAGCATTTATGTGTGCCAGTAAGTTCGTTTTATCCAGTGATTTTAAAATAAAACTTAGAAATAAAGTAGAGCAAATAAAAATGGGAAATCAACTAAATCAGCCACATTTTTAAGCAGAATATGAGAATCGGAAAATACTGGTTTTTTGAACCAGTTATCCTTAGAAGCCAATTATATCTTAACATTCATCTTGAAATAGGCATGTCAAAAATAAGGTTTATTTTTAGTCATGAATTTAGCTTCCAGTGATTATCAGGATAAGATAATTAAAACAAGTAAACAAAGACAACAACTGATCTGTTAAAATATACTGCATCTTTACCACTAGACCAAACCTTTATTTATAGTATATTCTCTGCATTGTGAGCTACTTTTGATATGGAGTCTCTATACTCTATAAAAGTATCATTACGGAAGCTGACAGAAGACAAAAAGCAGGTTGCTATCCAAGTCTACATATGCACCAGGAAATGTTAGAAAACTACATGTTTGCTTATTTTATGTACCAACATTTTAAACATGGATTAATAGTTCTGCTCCCTCTTTAGTGTAGTTCTGAGTCCTAAGTAGGTCCAGCATTCATTTGATTAAGTCCTTTTCTTCTTTTTAATTCCTTTATAGAGGGTTGTAGTAATTATAGGAAGTGAATGTCTTACCTACAGAAAAGAGCAAAATCAGCAATCTCAGTTTGGAGAATCTGGGGGGATTTCTGATGAAGAGCTAGACTAACATCTACTCACAACAGAAAACAAAAGAGAAACGCAAAATTTCCACCAAAGTACATATAAAACGTGGATATTCTTAAGCTGATAAAAATATTGGTCAAATTACTGTCTTATCTGCTTATGCATTGTAAAAAAGCAAAACAATATTATAGAGCTATCTGTATTAAATATATTTGGTTTGAGTTGTTTAGATGATAATTTGCTCATTTGATGTCCCTGTTCTGAGTTGCTGTATCTTCAGTATATATCCCTTTAACACAAAGACACACACAAACACACTGATTCAAATGTGACTACACTGGCAGACCTCTAATGGAACTGTTGTCAAATCCACCGAACTGCTTCAGTTCTTCATCCATCTTCAGTTACCTGCTGCTGGTGGTTGGTAGCATTTTCCAGTGACATGTCTGCCACAATCTTTTACTTTGAAATGTCCTTGTGTCCTGTTGCAGAATGTGTGTTAGGTGAGAAACGGCTTGGTTTTTGTGTGTTTGAGTGTACGTCTCACGATCCTGTGTGCAAAATTAGCAAAGTGTGAGAGCATTTTTTTTTTTTTTTTTAAAGCTCAACTAACTGATATTTTTTCAGAGTGGGTGTGTATGCCCTTTGCTGGTATGTGTGAACGTGCATGTGTGTGATACTAAGGTGAATGACTATCCTGTGGCTTCCCCCAGGCCTCACGGAGAGAATTCAGGGCTCACCTGGATGAGGTCATCACGCTCAAGTCAAGGTACTCTACCTTGGACCAGGTAAATCCGTTATCCTTCTCGCAACTTCTCATCTACCGGCATGCAGGCCATTGGCTTCCCACAGAGCACTGAGCCACACTAGAGACATGCATCAGCACTCATGCACATAGGCAGAGAGCCAGCAAGAGAGAACCTCTGAACATTTTAGATCGTGCTGCACTGGAGCATATTAGCAAATGCTTCCTGCGCTGGTACGCCACGACCCAAGATCACCATGTGAACAGACTACAGAAGCTTTGTTATAGCTGTAGATAATGGAAAAGAAAGAAAATCACTTTCCTTGCGTTGTCACTGACTCCTCCTAACTGTGCATATTCAAATTTGATCAAATTAAGACAACTAGAATGCTTGCTGATACCAGCCCCAAATGCAAAACCCAATAATCTGTCACTTCCCGGCATGTGTGAGTCCAGCAGAGGAGGCGTCTGATACAGTGAGGTTCAGAGGTGCTGTGGTGATACACAGGGCCGCTATGAAACCATAGGAGTGCATCCGATTTCATTTGATCCCTTTAGTTGTCCTATTTGTCTTATTTTTCTCACATTTGACGATTTTGTGACTCAAGGCTTAAATTAAAAGTTTGTTCAGGCTTGTTAAGGATACAAATAAACATCTGTCCGGGTCAAAGAGTTGGTTGTTTCATGGAAGTGTAGTTTAGCATGTCTTTCCTGCATAAGGAAAAACTTTTATTTAGGGCTTGTAAATGTAGCTGGAAAATAAACTTTATCACAAAAATGATTGCAATCAGCAAGATTGGATCCAGTTTACGCTATGAGGGAAAAGTGACATGTAAATAGGATTTAACATAGAGGGGAAAAGAGTTGTTTACCCTCCAACTGGAAGGTTCCTGGATCTGTCCCCAGCCGCATCACATGCCAAAGTCTCCTTGGGCAGGATCCTGAACCCCCGATCGCCCACATTGCCCCGACCACTTGTGCCAATTCCAAGCTCGGAAAAATGGGGAGGGTTGTATCAGGAAGGGCGTCTGACGTAAAAACCTGTTTCAAATCTACGTCCTTAGAACTCTGGCGACTTCTACAGAGGAAAAAGCAGTGAGAAGTTGATATGTGCATCAACATATACACCAGAAAATGACTGAATAAACATGAAAACCAATGAAGATGTTGTTAATTGTGTTTTGTAATTTGTATTTCTTCTTCTACTCTTTATTTGTCTTTATGTTTTCACATTTTTAAAGATATCTATGTGTGCTTTTCCACATTTACTTTCTTATTCTTTAATAGATTTGTTCCTTTTTCTGGCACTCCTATCTTTCCATAAGGAACAAGGCAGTCAAAAGTCAAAAGGATATGGACATTTTTTACCACCAGAGTTGGTGCAGGAGTTGACCTGTGTCACCCGTTTCAGTTATTAGCACCATCGCTCCTCTTCATTGCCTCTTGTCTCTGCACCGGCACTCATTCTCTTTCATCCATCACCAATCTGCTCATTCGTCGGGTGTGATTTCTGCTTGGTGCTGCTTCGTTTCTGCACAAAATATTTCGCTTATTTGTGTTTATGTGTGTGACATAAGATGTAGAAATACTGAAGAGGATTTAGCAGAAAAAAGTGACCCATCAATGTGGTAGTTATGAGGAAGCCGCGGTCAGCACCCCTGTGCTTCTGCCTCGACTCTCTGGGGTGGAAGCTCGGCGCTGGATTGCCACAGCAGCATTTTGTCCTGTGTGGGTAGAGGTGGTTGAAGCCGGCTGAATCAAGAGCCTCCCCGCTCTGTCACAGCCTTCTCTTCATCACAGAGCATGTATATATCCTCGTCTTTTTGCATAATTTGTCTGACAGCTTCTTTGTTTTGTGCTGAGCTCAGCACTGTAGCAGTTGCATCTCTTCATTTTCTGGAGCATCTTTTCAGCCAGCTGCTTATTAGCCCCATTGATTTTTTTTTTTTCCCCCCCGTGTGGCTCACAGTTTCTTGGCCACGTGTCTTCCTGGCCCCGGCCACACTCGCTCTTCTGTATCTTTATTCACCGCTGCCACCAGCTCCCCAGCGCATTGATCTTCCTGGCAGATCTCCATGACAACCCATCGTCAGACTGTTTCCGCGGTGACAGCAGGCTTCCCATTTAGAGTGATTAGAGTTTCTGGCACAAAAGCTGGTGTTTTGTTCTTTGTTTTCCTGAGTGCATGTGTGTGAGACTGCACTCTCAGCTTACTGCTGTTATTCAAGGGGATTGAACTTTGTCAGACTCGAATCCTTCCATACACACATCCATGATCATGACACTTTTTATTTATTTATTTATATTGCTTTCTAAGGAAGCTTCCTAGCTTTTCTCAATGTGCTTGTGTCAATAATAATTGCCTGTTAAGTTTTACATCCTTTATACAAGCCCTTTCTCATTTCTCACCCGGTCTCTCGCTAGTAAGGGGGGATTACAGCTAAGGATAGACTAGAAATTATCATGAGAATTTTTAACAGCCTGCTTTTTTTGGTTTCCCCTCACTAAATGTCTAAAACAACCCCATCTGCTTCCGCACTCTTTCTCCACATGCTCTCCTCACTTCCAGACACATTCCTCTCTAGCTCCTTCACTTTTTTCACCTCCATATGAAAACTGTCTTTCCCCATGGCTCGGTTGCATAAACGGTTTTCGGTTGTGATGGTGGCTGTACATTTGCTTTAAGTCTAGCTGCAGAAAAGATGGAAGATCCACGATAACCACAAGGTGTATGGGAAGCTCGATGAGGAAGTAGAAAACGTCTGATTCTCGTGGTGTGTGTGTGTGTTTACAGAAACCAGAGAGCTAGACTGTCCATGTTCATGTCATTTCTTTAAATTTTAGATGTCCACTGTTTTCAAGCATGGCACGTCATGTACAAAATGTCCCAGCTGGCAATTGTCACTTTTCATTGCTTTTCAGTATGTGCAAGTTTGATCTTTGGCAACAAATATACTTCGGTGGTACTCCTACGGCTGACAAAAGCCTAAATCATTGTGCTATTGCTTAAAAAGCCCCCTCCAACCGTTCCCTTTAGACAACAACAGTTTTGAATTATTAATCTACAAGATGTCTCAATATTTGGGTCAGAAATTACGTGGTTTTTTTTTTTTTGTTGTTGTTTTTTTACTCACAATACATTTATAAAGTTAGGACATAAAGTCATGTTTAGCCAAAAGTTAACACAGACACGAGGGAATATTCAAAATAGAGCAAAGTTAACCAGTGCATTTTAGGGAAGCTGTAGAAGTTATAACAGGAGTAAAGGCCCTGCATTCTACCTCCTGAAAGGTCCCCCCTTTTTTTCCCTTTTAACTCTATTTCTCTCTCTTTCTATCTGTCTGAAAGCTCTCATTGCTAGTCCCGTTAGGTTTGCTTGTCGTAGTGGATGCCTGTGTGTCTGTCTGTTCCTCCGTCCGTCAGTTCTGTCCTGTCTGTGGTGTTGTGGTTGCTGGGACAGATGCACTGATGCCTGTGATTCGATGCTTTATCTCCACTAGCTCCAGTGTAGGTTGGAGGGGCTTAAAGATGATCGCAGGAGGACCTTCAGCTCTCGAGTAACTATCCCGCCCCCCTCCTTTCCCCTCCCTTTCCCTCACCCTCCCCTCACCCTCCTCTGAGGAGCGAGCGAAGCAAAAGCCCCGCTCTGTCCCCACCCCCTCCTCGCCTGCCTCGCTGTGTCTATCTGGCTCTCGCTCACCTGTCTCGCTCTCTTTCCCTCTCTCATCTGTCTCTTGCTCTCAGTGTGTCTGTCGGTCACTCTCGCCACCCTTGTCACCCTTTGTCTCGCTGTTTCTCCATGTGGACCGTCAGGGTTTTCGCTCTCGCCATCTCCCACGCCTTCCTCTCTTTTCTCTGTCTCCTGTTGTTCACATGCTCTCCTCATCTCTTTTCCATCCATCATTTCATCCGTCTGTTTCTGTCTCTCCGGTTAACATGCGCTGCTTTCAGTAGCTCTGTCTGGTGTGTTGGATGTCTGTTAAGTAGATGGCATTCAGGCCGCTCTGAAGGCCTTTCTTGTTTTTTGTCTTTTCTTCCTGTTTTCCCTCCTTTCTGCTATGTCTCAGCTCCTTAGTTTAGTGAAGTCTGTCTAGTTCGTGCTTCCTGTTTTTTTGTTTTTGTTTTTTTCTCGATGGGCTGTGGGACCATGCTAATCCTCATCCTTTCCACCCCCCCATCCCCTTTCTTTTTCTCCATCCCTCCTTCTCCACCATCCCATCCAGCCAACCCCAACACCCCATTATCCACCCGCTCACCTTGGCTGTTTGGTGCCCAGTGGTGTCGCAGTGTTAGCTAGGCCATGAGGGAGGGGAGGAGAGAGAAAGGGGTGGGTGGGTTGAGAGACCTTCACCTTCACCATGGGTGTTTTGGTTCTCCATACGCCACACACCGCCCACACCCAACTTTTGTAATAACCACAGGTCCTAGAGGCTACTGAGACAGAAGGAAGGATTTACAGATCCCACAGGGAGTGAAGGACATGCCAGAGCAGACGAGCAATTACTTATTTCAATTAAAACATCTGGATATGACGGTAGATAGACAAGTTTTGGCAAAAAAAAAAAAAAGTACTTTTTTTTTGTTGTTGTAATAGCCCTGTATTTGTGAAAGGGCATAAAATACAACAATACACTAATTCTTTGCCAAACTTGCAGCTCAATAAACTGTATTCTGTGATTGTCCTTCCCCTATTAACTATTCACAGAGGCTGAGCTTCCCAAAAGCATGACAAAACATCTTTGTTACTTACATTTGCATTAAACAAGTAACGTGTTATTTGTTTAACGTAAATACGATGATGCAGGATTAAGGAGTGCGGGGGCATCCATGAATCGGTGGACTACCTTGCCATGAAGCCCTTTTTGTCCTTGCTTTCATTTGTTGCTAATCTTTCTGCATTGCACTAAATTGTGTTAAATGTTAAAATAGGTTGGCTGTGGACATAGTTTGATTTCATTGGAAAGCTGCTGCTGTAAAACCAAATTTAATAAAGAATGCATGAGTCCAGATCTATCTCCTATTTATAAGGTTCATTGCTGCTGTAACGTCTATTAACTTCTGTCTGAAATGCTTTATTTCTGTTCCTACCTTTGTTATGGCCGTCCCAGTGGTGTGAGCTTTGGACTTTGCAGACTTTTATATGTATTGAAAACTAGATTATATAACTCCCAGAAGAAAAGAGTGAAAATGCATTAAAAAACATAATGTGACCTTTTTTAAAGGAAACCCAGCAGCAGGGAGGCAATCTAGGGTTTATACATATTTTATTAATCAGAAATAATCAAAAACTGTTTTCAAAACGATTTATTTATTTATTTTTTCCACACCTTAGATTTTGCCTTTTATAACCAAAGAATGCATGGGACCAGTGCCATTTTCTTAGAGTTATGGGTAAACATTTTGAGTTTTTAAACTGCCGTCCCTCGGGAGGGTGAGGGTAGAGGTGTTCGATTGGTTGCAATCTGCAACTTTGCCATTAGGTGTCACTAAATCTTACACGCTGCAACTTAAACAGCAAGAAACTCAGCAGAAGCGGTCACAGGGTTTTACAGCATCCCAAGCCTCTTTTGGCCCTTATGTATTTAAATTGCTAGATGCAATTATAAAACATAAAACTTTTTGATCCACATTGTATGAACTGGAAGACAGCATTTATGGCAGAAGTCCTTATGACAAGTACCAATATCCAGGGATTCCCCACGGGAACTACACTTATGAGAAATGTGGTCATATTTATACAGCTGTGTTTTTATTAAATCTACAACCTGTTCCTGTCTCAAGGTGTTTTTTGGGAAACTCAGCCCACTTTTAACCCACTCTGCTCTCCTCCTCACCTTGTTGTAGTTTACGAGAAGCTACCGCACAGCATCAGCAATTTCCAGAGAAATCTCGCCATCCTGTGCCACATCTGAACAGCCGCTATCTTTACTCGACACTACTTTCCACTGCATTTGATGTTACACCGCAGCACAGTTGATACATCTGTTTTGATCTTGTGATGATAATATTGTCACTCTGTATGTCGCTGCCTTTGTCCGTATAGTCTTTCAAGCACTTTATCGTGACAATAGTGTCAGATGTCAGCACATTTATCACCTGTGATGTAGTGATGTACCATAGCGTTAGTGATCATAATGTGAAGCGGGAGATGTAACTATCTCCCAGCAGCGGGACAAAGTGCACAGTGTAGTGTGACACTGATCTTGTCATTACTTTTGACTGTTGTATGAACAGTTTCTCATCTCAGCCATGTCAAAAGAGCAGCTTGGCTTATCTCAAATTACCACCGCCTCTGCTCTCTTTCTCTCCTTTTGCCCTTTGTCTGTCTCTCCCAATCACTCTCTCGATCTCAAGGTGCAGTCACGATGCAGCAGCAAAGAAAATATCCTAAGATCAAGTAAGTGTTAACTTTCTCCTTTTCTCCGTGTGCCATGTCTGCATGTCGCCAAGTGCGCTCCCAACCATGTAAATAGATTTGAAATGCGTGTATGATGTGACAATGCGTGCCTGATGTATGTGTTTTGCCCGTGTTTGTGGCTCCTGTGTCATGTTTGCATGCCTGTGTGTGTATGTGATGTTTTGCCAGAGGTTGTTAAGCCTCGTGTTAAGCATCAGAAAATGCTGCGGAAGCGTATGTGTATGTTTAAAGAAGGAAAATTGGGTCGAGGGAAATCAAAGCATGGCGTCTATTCTTTGCTGTGAGGCAGGGAGGCATAAGGAGAAGGAGGCAGAAAGAGATAAAGACAGAGGGAAAGAAAACAGATTACACATTAGTTACACTTTCCTTTGTTCCTTTTACCTTTGGAATTATTAGATGAGTATTATTAGACCCACATGCCTGCTATCACACACCTCTATCATCACAACTGAAAGAACTGTATGTCTTTTCTAAAGTCTTGTCTATATATTTTTTTTCTTTATATATATATATATATATATATATATATATATATATATATATATATATATATATATATATATATATATATATATATATATATATATATATATATATAGGCAAGGCAAGGGGGGGGGGGGGGTTATTTGTATAGCACAATTCAACAACAGGGTGATTCAAAGTGCTTTACAGAGACATCAAAACATCACATAAATAAAAAACCATGATTTAAAAGGAAACAAAAGAGAAAAAAAGAACAATAGATAAAATCAGTGGTTAAGATGTCATCAAATTTTGAAACTTAAGCTTAAAAGTAAAACAGTGTGGATTTGTGTCTTTATTCAAATGCAGCTGACAACAGGTGAATCTTCAACCTGGATTTAAATAAACTGAGTGTTTCAGCTGATCTGAGGTTTTCTGTGAGTTTGTTCCAGACATGTGGAGCAGAGAAGCTGAAGGAAGCTTCTCCATGTCTGGTTCTGACTCTGGGAACTGATATAAAACAAACAGATCCAGGTGATCTGAGGGGTCTGGAAGGTTCATAGTGGGTCCGGAGGTCACTGATGGATTTTGGTCCTAAACCATTCAGAGTTTTATAGACCAGCATCAGAACTTTAAGGTCTATACTCTGACAGACAGGCAGCCAGTGTAAAGACCTCAGAACTGGACTGATGTGGTCCACTTTTGTGGTCTTAATGAGGACTGGAGCAGCAGAGTTCTGACTGAGCTGCAGTTGTCTAACAGATTTTTAGGTAGACTTGTGCTGTCACAGTAAACAAGCCTACTAAAGATGAATGCATGGACTAGTTTTTCCAGGTCCTGCTGAGACGTTAATCTTGATATATTTTGAGGAGATGGTAGACTGACTTTGTTATTGCCTTTATGTGTTTCTCCAAATTTAGTTTTGAGTCCATCAATACACACAGATTACCTTAGTTTTGTTTTTGTTTAGCTGGAGAAAATGGTAGCACATCCAGTCATTAATCCTCAATGTCTTTACCAAGAGCCTGTATAGGGCCTCTGTGTCCTGGTGACATTTTAATATATATCTATGTGTCACTTGCATAGCTGTGTAGTTTATTTTGTTGTTCTTTACAATCTGTGCCAATGGGAGCATGTAGATGTTAAACAGAGAAGGTCCCAGGATGGAACCTTGGGGAACTCCACATGTGATTCTTGTCTGCTCAGATGTAAAGTTACCTATTGACACAAAGTTTTCTGTTCTCCAAGTATGTTTTGAACCAGTTTAGTACAGTTCTGGATAGACCAGCCTATTTCTCCAGTCGTTTGAGTAACATATTGTTGTCAACTTTATCAAATGCAGCACTGAGATCCAGCAAAACTAACACTGACATTTTTCCTCAGTCTGTATTCAAGCATATGTCATGAAATACTTTGGTCAGACCAGTCTCAGTGGTGTGGTGCTGTCTAAAACCTGACTGGGAGGCATCATAGCAGTTATTTTGTGTTAAAAAGTAATTGAGCTGTTGAAAAACTTCTTTTTCAATTATCTTAATTAAAAATGGGAGATTTGAGATTGACCTGTAGTTGTTAATTTGCATCTTTTTAAGCTTTTCCTTTTTCAGCAGAGGTTTAATTACAGCTGTTTTTAGTGGCTCTGGAAACACACCTGACATTAAAGACAAGTTCACTATCTATAACAGATAGACTCCAAAATATTTCAGATCTTTTTGAAAAAATCTGCTGGCAAGACGTCTAAACAGCAAGAAGAGTTCAGTTGATGTCCTCCCGGTCTTTGCTGTTAGCATTTACACCACTGTATGCTGATCAGTGTGAGATCAGTGTGAGTTTCTTTGCAGATTTCCAAAAGTTTCCTTCTGCATTTCCAGAAAACACCAACATTTAGTCTGTCTGCAAACCTGGTACCACAGAGGGCCCTTCACATAAAACAGACCTCTGTGAAGTGTCACAAAGAAACAAATACGTTCACTCCGCTGCTGGTCTGCAAAAACAAAAGTACAGAGTTATGGTCGGCCAACTCTCCTCCCAAACAAAAAGACTTTTTTTTTTTTTAAACATTTTCAAAACAACAGCAAAATGCCTTTTAAGAATAGTAGCAGATCCACTGGAATAGGAAAGCATACTCAATCTCTACTCCACAGATGTAAACTTTGTTTTTAACATACATAATAACACTGAAAAAAAAAAAGTTAAAAATATGGAAATGGGGTAATATTGTATGAATTTTCTCTATATTTGGAATATAATTTGATTGTGTGGCAGCCAGTTAATGCCAGTGTTTGTGATGGCACTCATCTTCATAGGTCACAGTGCAGTGGACATCACCAAGGTGGCCCGGAGGCACCGCATGTCCCCTTTCCCCCTCACCTCTATGGACAAGGCCTTCATCACTGTGCTGGAGATGACCGCCGTCCTGGGCACTGAGATCATCAACTACAGAGGTGAGCGGGATCCCTTTAAATTATACAAAAAAGATCAAACTGCTGCAGATCACGCTAACCTTTCTGCCCCAGTTTCTCGACATACCCAGCTTGCCTTCCCGTTGCGTCTGCTGACATCAGTGTGGCTACGTGCAACGTCCACAACTGGACACCTGACTGAATCAGCAGTCTCTGCCCGCAGGCAAAAGTCAATCACACAGACACAAATCCTCTTAGCTGCAAGGGCACAAACATAATAAACAAACCTTCCCTAAATATAGCTGCAAGCAGCAAAGAGGGGAGCCAAGCAGTTCAGCAGGACGCAGTCGCCATGGCAACTTGATCTGTTCATTTTAAAAACGTGGCTTTAGACTGTGGTAGGAAGAACATATCTTTGCGTAATGAAGTTGCCTTCTGTGGTCAAGTGTCACAGTTTTTCTGTTTTTCTTCTTAATACTCTTAAAACACAGATTATAAAATATTGCTTTTTTTCGTTTTTTGCTGCAAAACCCAATTATCTATTTGCTAATCCTTGTGATTCATTTGTATCCTTTTTGCATTATTATAAACTGGTGTGTGTAAAATAACTTCTATTGTTTTTTAAAAACAATAGAAAATCTTAAACTACTAATATGTCCTCTAATACTGGAGATGCTCCTAAAGAGTCTAAAATGTCTCTTTGTCTTTACATCACTTTACTTTTTTTCTTCCCTTCAGACCCACCTATACAACACAAAACGATAAAACAGCAGAAATGTCAAACCCTTAAAACTCTGACAATTCACTTAGCCTTCTGTTTTTGCTTTATAACAGGAGGACAAGTGTCAGTTATTAAACAAATTTGACTTGTTACAACCACATGGCCTGAAAAAAACCAACATTTAATAATTAACATGCAAATAAGGCAAAAATAACAAATTATCTTTTGTGTTTTCGTTTTCCTTTTGTTGTTGTTGCTTGGAAATGTGTAAAAAAAAAACTGTCAGGAATCAACTTTAAAAAAAAGCTGTGTTTCTTCAGTGCCTTAATGGGTATTATCAAAAAATACTAAAAATGTTGTATTTTAACTCTTTAAATGGGCGTGAATATGATTAAAAAACGTGACTTAATGATTTGTGTTTTGTGAGCTTCTCGAAATCCATTTTGACAAAGTGATTAAATATAATCCAGCTTCTCTTGGAAGAACCTCCAGAGGCCAATTCATAGCCAAGAGAGCATGTTACCATCAAGTGTGGTATATATGAAGGGAATACTCAGCCCCCACTGCTGTGCTGTGTAGGTCTTAATCCCCACACATTGTGGACATCAAATTCTATGCAAAGACAGAGTGAAATCTCAACTCACTGATCCACCATACTAGGATGTACAGTGGTGGTATTGCTACGCTCCACCTGCGGTCATGTAAGGACGCTGTAGATTGAGGAAGGTAGGTAGCGTTGACTAAGACTCTGGACCAGTATTGGAATGGCTGATGCTTTTATCCCAATCCAGTTCTGGCCACAACCAAGAACCTAGAAAGATGAAGGAAAATCACCTAGAACAAGCTGAGTTGAAGAAACAAAGTCTGAGCCATCAATGCATATTCCTTGCCAGTAATCAATGGCACGCAGGATTAACCTCCTGAGACCTGAGCTCTTGTCTTGGGAGGCTTTTTCATTTCTTGTTGCTTCAGAGCCTCATCAAGCACAATTAAGTGCATGCCATGCATGTACTTAGAGCATGTGGACCCCAGCTCTTTTAAGGCAGCCAGAATTTTCACTTTGAGTGGTCAGGGCATTGCAGTATCATAGCATCAGCTTTTATTAATCTAGTGCCCCCTAGTGGCTGATAAGATCGTTGCATGCAGTCATAATAACAAATACAAAACACTTCTCATTCATATTCATTATTAGCATTTCAAATGTCATGTGAGCTAAAATGCTGTTGTTTTTTGTTGAGTTTTGTGTGTGTGTGTGTGTGTGTGTGTGTGTGTGTGTGTGTGTGTGTGTGTGTGTGTGTGTGTGTGTGTGTGTGTGTGTGTGTGTGTGTGTGTGTGTGTGTGTGTGTGTGGGAATGTTTTCATTGTCATATATTTTGATTTGTGCGCTTGGCCGACTGAACAGACATGCCCAGACACACACGCTGAACAGAGAAGTAGCTTTAGCACCTGAGGGTATTTTTCCGGCAGAGCGGTATAAGCAGGGGTGGAAGATGATACATGACCAAGATTGGGGCCAGAGCATGAAACATGAAACATACACTCATCCATAATAAGCTATTTAGCACGGAGTACCGGAGGCAGTAACGGCCTGCAGCAAATGTGACTTCTCCATCAGTGATGGGAGAGTAAACATTTTCTTTTATCCAGATGTAAAGTGAAGTTTCATGTTCTGAAGGAGGACACTGAGTTGTAGGATTTGCATGAGCGCAGCTGAGAGCAGGGTAGTTGGGTAGGGCAAAATGAAATCAGAGGTGTTGGAGAAGTTAAATATTCAGACGGATCACAGCTGGAGCATCTCCCCTGATGGAAGTAGAGCCATGTGTGTGTGTTTGGACGTGTGTGAGGTTCAAGTCATCATTTTTGTCAAAATGATTTTACAAATTGTTTCCCTCTGCTTTTAAGTGACCCGATAGAAAAAGCTATATTAATGTCATCTAATATCTGCACGTGTGTGGGTGTCTGTGTGTGTAATTGTATATTTCCCTCCCCCTTGATATCAAAGCCTGGATCTTCATTTTAACGCCCACATAATCACAGCATTAAAGCTCAGAGAAATGCTATATGTAGCCACACACCAGCTTAAGGTATTTTAGTGCTGGGATTTTATTTTCTTCCACCCACACTTCCTCTGAGTTTTTCTGCTTTTCTGTATTTTTTTTTCCTTTCCCTCACCTCCTCTGTGCCACTGTCTGTTGAAAAGCCTGTGGTCTTCTTCCACAAAGCGTTATAAGTCTGAATGAAGTAAAGTAGAAAATGAGTTCGTGTGTCCATGTGTGCTGGTCAGCTCGTGAGAGGAAAGTGAGGAGAGAGTTTGATGCGTGGTGTCATACTCTGCTGTCTTTAAAACACATACAGACATCTCTGGCACGCACGTCTCCCTGCATCAAAAGCACTATCTCTCTGCGTCTGTCGCTCTTTCCCATCTCTACACACTCCTTCCCGCCTCTCACCTACGCTCTTCGTCTTCTCCCGCAGATGGGATGGGTCGAGTCCTGGCTCAGGACGTTTATGCCAAAGACAACCTGCCACCCTTCCCTGCTTCAGTCAAGGATGGATATGCTGTGAGAGGTGAGTTTCATACGTTCGTCATATGTAAAGCGCACATGTTTCAAATTTCAATCTTATATTTAAGGCAGGAAGATATTTGCATAATCAATAAAGTATTCATCTTATTGATTTAAATTCAAAAAATATATTTTCAAGCAGGTGGTTCCAGAGGACGGGGACCTGATAACCAAACGATCTAACTCCCATTCTATTTTTCAAAACTTTAGGAACCACAGATAAACCTGCTATCTGAGAGGGAAGTGCCTCTGCTTGGAAAATGTGGAAATATGAGCTCTTTAAACATATACAATACTCCTTTAAGAGAAAAGTGGCTTCTTCCTTGCAGACAAGCACTCCAAATAAGAAAAATTATGTTTAGGATTAGGTAAACATGGCAGTGGCAGCATGGTGGTTTGTGGCATTTAGTAATTACAGCATTATTCCTGTGCACCACAGGCTCTGTGTGGGTACACTAGGGTCTTCCTACAGTGTAAAGTCAGTTTCCACACCAGTTAAACAGATTAAATAAAAGCACTGCATTTCGTTATAAAAGCCTTGTCTCATCTATTAAACATGGTGGTGGTGGTATCATGACTCAGGCCTTTTTCTGCTGCATGTTTTGCAGGATTTATGCAGAAACAGAATACTATTAATGGTTCAAAAGCACTGCATGACTTGCCATCAAAACTCAACCCAGAATGCTTCATTACCCTTTCCCTGAGGTCGATCTTGAAATGACCTCTGGCCCAGTTAGTGAAGAACGCGACATGAGGGAAATAAAGGGCTGCCTCAGGAACGATGTACAAAGTGTTTTTCCTGCCAAGGTGAACTATTGGAAGATATAAGCTGGCCGTTGTTAGACATTAGTGGTCCTGTCATCCACTTCTGCAAGGTGGACACATGTGGCAAGAGGCAGTTCTCACGCTCATAAGAGTTTAGCTTTGTTTGGAGAGTTTCATTTTTATGACTATGACAAGCCCCTGGAGTGTTTTTTGTTTGTTTGTTTGGGTTTTTTTTTTTTTTTGTTAGGTAAGCTCCTGGGGAAGGTTCTTGAGTTCTCTTGTCAGCAATTGTATGGCTGGGAGTCTTGGAAAGCACCAAGGGTCTTGTTAACCTGGAGATCAAGGCGACAGCTTGCTGGCTTGAGGCAGCTCAACGAGTCCTACATAACATCTGCTGATGGCTCCTGGTAGTGGAGCAGGACCGGGAGAACACCCCAGGTTTCTCTCCGTGCATCCGTCCCGAGGGCCTCGTGACTCATTAAGGCACACGCGTGCAATTTTTAGAAATTTTAGTGTAATGTCTGTGGGCGTGGATGGTGCCAGTCACCTAATATTCTGTCCACAGTCATTTGCTGGTTGCTGCTGTTTTTTCTATAACCGAAGTGCAGCGTCTGTCGTTCGCTGTTAGCTCACAAAAACGCTCCCAGAAGCCTCAGCTAAGATGTAAAATGGGATCAGGAAAGTCTGCTTGGTGGGTCCGAATGGTACATTCGTCACAAGTTCCAAAATATTTGGAACGTTTTAATGCCAAATATTGCAGACACTTCCAGGCTGAAGCAGGGAGATAAAAGCCATAAAACACTGAAGTTCCTGTGGTGTCGGTGTTTGTTTTTCCTCATCAGCAACATGTGCTCCTTTAAACTCTTAAGCATGGATGGTAATAGGTTTTCCCACTCAACTAAAACATTTTGTAATATAAAAACATTTTTTCAAAGTTTGAGGGACATTCGAGTACAAACCCCAACTTAAAAAGAACATTGTATCACAAACAAGAACAGACGAAAAGGATTTGCACAACATCAAAGTATATAATATATTTAAAATAATGTGACGACAACAGCAAATCAAACTTTAAAACGGACAAATGTGCACGTATCATTCTGAATTTGATGCCAGCAACGTGAGTCAATTAAAGATAGAACACATTTACAATTAGATTGCATCACAGACAATGATGTCTAAGCTTTAGGAAGCTGGGGAAACCAGTCACCTTTTTTTTTTTTTTTTTGCTTTTATTTAACTTGAACCAACTTTTCTAGCTTTTCATTGCTTGTCACAGCTTTTTTTTTTTAATGTGTGTCTGCCGTCAAACCCAAAACTCATTCTATTTATATTTAAACTTCACAAAGCATGTCATCTTTTTTCGGAGACAGCATTTCATCATGTCAGTTTCTGATTCTGTCTGTGTATGTTTTTTTTTTTTTTTAATATTTATAAACAGATATTTGTCTGTATCAGTCCTGCGTATGCTTTTGGGCAGAATGCATTCTAAAAAAAACCTTCCATGCAACGGTGTTACTGTATTATTTACAATTAAATCTGCTAGATCTGGTTTAAAGATGTCATGTGCCATTTTTGTCATTGCACATGTCACTTCTCAACCTTTTCTGACTTAAGTAAAGCCGACGGCACACTCCAAAACATTCCCCTATTCACAACTGTTCAGATGAGCCTGATTAATCTGTGTTTTTATTTTAGCGGCTGATGGGCCAGGTGACCGTTTCATCATTGGAGAGTCCCAAGCTGGAGAGCAGGTTTGATTCCACGCCGCCTCTTGTGCAGACCTGCTTCCACTCACGCACACTTTCAAAGTAATTATCACACATAGATCCAAACATCCTGGAAAACGAAGTCAAGTACTTCATGTTCCTCCTTCGTTCCACGTCCTGCCTTGATCAGCTGTAATTGCACATCAGTTGGCAGGTGATAAAGAACCCTTCATACCAATGTAGTACAAAATATACGCTCATAAGGCCTCTGGGGCAAAGCCAAACGTCGGGCATACACAAATATGAACATGCACGTCATACCTGTCCTAAGTGTGCAAAGTCCTTCAGATTTTCACTTGATATGTTTGATTACTTGGCTCAACGTTGTCTGCAGCTTCCTGAGATGCTTTTAAAGAAACTTTGAGAACAATCTGTAGATGATTTTCCTAAATGAGAGTAAGAAAGTCTGTACACATGATGTCCAACATCATTCACATTCACACACCCAAGAATGAACAAATCTGACAACCGTCACTAAGCAGGAGGTGGCTTCACTGCATTGCTCTATTTCTATTATTTCAGCTGTAAATAAGATCAGAATTTGTCACTGGCTTGCAATATATGTTCATATTTGGGGGAAAAAATGTGCTGGTTTAGCCATATTTCTGTCTACATTTCTTGGTTACACTTGTCCTGCCTGCGCTCGTGAAGCCTACGCACACAGTGATGCCAGGCCAGGTGATGAGGGTGACGACAGGTGCACCTATACCGTGCGGGGCAGATGCTGTAGTCCAGGTGGAAGATACCGAGCTCCTCCGTGAGTCTGAAGATGTAAGCACAGCATTTCACTCCAATCCAATACCTGTGACAGGATTGTTAAACATTGTCTGGCTTAAAATTTCAGTCCAGAAATGGGCAGACCTCAGGAGCGACTATGGTTTGAATTGTACTTCCTCACTCAATAATCTGACAGCCACTCTGCTTTTTAGGGCACAGAGGAGCTGGAAGTACGAATCCTAGTACAGGCTCGTCCAGGACAGGACATCAGGTAGACTTAATATTTTGTCAAAGTGCAAATGGTTTTCAGAAAATACTGTCACTGCGTAACATCATTTGTCTCTGCACAGGCCTATCGGTCATGACATCAAGCGAGGGGAGTGTGTACTGGCAAAGGGCACCCATATGGGCCCCTCTGAAATTGGTCTCTTGGCCACTGTAGGAGTCACAGAGGTGGAAGTCCAAAAGTTTCCTGTGGTGGCTGTCATGTCTACAGGAAATGAGGTAAAACAATACATTAGATGCCTGCACTTAACAAACAGGTTTAGACAACAGAACAGCTTTCGCAAGTGAATGTTACTTCATCTGTTTCACATGAGCTCTGAGTTGTGGAAAACGTGTTTATCCGCGATCATTTGAAATGTGGAATCACATCAGTGCATTTCCTACATGACTGATATGCTGTTTCGTTTTCTTCAGATGTCCATCTTAAGCGGTCACAAAATGATATTGTTACATTTTCTTGACTTGAGAAAGTTTCTGGTTTGAATCCCAGCTGCTGCCTTTTTTATTGTTTTTAATCCTTGGAAACTATCTCATCTATGAAACATGGGGGTAGAAGTATCATGACGGGGGCTTTTTGTTGCACTTAGGTCAGCGCTATGAATACTTTATACGGAGAACCCAGTGAGTCCAAAAGATATCAGACTTCTGCAGATACATTATGAGCTGGAATGCAAAACACGGATCTTGCGTAATAAGACTTTACATCTTGTAACCACAATGAAAATTTAATTAAAATGTCTTACCATTTATATCAAAAGTAGCATTCAGTGTATTTTATTACAAATGAATTGCTGTAATTGACGGCAACCCCATTCCAGAAGCGTGCATGTTAAGTTGATTAGTGATTGTGGATTGGTTGCTTATCTGGTTTGTGTCTGCATGGCCCCGTGATGGGTCAGGGACCTGTTCAGGTTGCACCCCACCGTTCACCGGGTAACATCTGGGACCGCCTCCAGCCCACCCACGACACAGAACAGTGTAAACTCTGGGGACATTTGGAGACATTAATAAAACTTTTTTTTCCACTGAGTTTTCAAAACCTGAGTAAAACTGAGCAGAGCTGTGATTAATAATTTAACTTTGCTTACTCTATCAAAATTTGCAAAACTTGTTAGAGGCTTTTTTTCTCCATAATAAATGCTGTGCCTGCCATTTTTAAAGAAAGTGATCAATATCCAAACCCAAGTCGTTTTTTTTTTTTTTCTTTACTCATGCCGCGTCGCTTTACCTAAGTTGAATAAGGTATGTCACGTAATCTTGTTGACAAAAAAATGAATGACACTGAAGGCCATTGTCAAGTTTGGCCTTGAGGGACAGATTCTCCATATGCTAATATGTAGTGTTAGCTTTCTTTTATTTGTTGATGCTGTGGAATGATTTTTGTAATTTAAACATTTTAACAACTTGCATTATGGTACTGTTATTTACACATGATGGCAGATAACTGATCTATAAAAGTGGTAATAATTCTGTCTGACAGGTAAAGTGATGACGGTCATAAAACGGGACAAAATAGTAGGAAAAGGCCCATAACGTTTAAAACATTTTTTTTTATTTAAGACTGTTGTCATCACTGATCAGTCATCAGTTTTGTCTTTTTTTTAAGAGCCAAAACTGTTATTGCAAACAGTTCAAACACAGTAATCTACCTACACCATATTGCCAAAGTATTCGCTCATCCATCCAAATAATCGGAATCAGGTGTACAATCACTTCCATGGCCACAGGTGTATAAAGTCAGTCACCAGGCAGACTGTTTTTACAACTATTTGTGAAAGAATGGGTCGCTCTCAGGAGCTCAGAGAATTCCAGCTGTTGGGATGCACCTGTGTAACAAATCCAGTCGTGAAATTTCCTCGCTCCTAAATATTCCACAATCAACTGTGAGCTGTATTATAAGAAGATGGAAGTGTTTGGGAACGACAGCAACTCAGCCACAAAATGGTAAACCACTGAGGGAGCAGGGTCAGCGGATGCTGAGGTGCATAGTGTGAAGAGGTCGCCAACTTTCTGCAGAGTCGATCGCTACAGACCTCCAAAATTCATGTGGCCTTCAGATTAGCTCAAGAACAGTGCGCAGAGAGCTTCATGAATGGGTTTCCGTGGCCGAGCAGCTGCATCCAAGACAAACATCACCAAGTGCAATGCAAAGCATTAGATGCAGTGGTGTAAAGCACGCCACCACTGGACTCTAGAGCAGTGGAGACGCGTTCTCTGGAGTGACAAATCGCACTTCTCCATCTGGAAATCTGATGGACGAGTCTGGGTTAGGCAGTTGTCAGGACAACGGTACTTGTCTGACTGCATTGTTCCAAGTGTAAAGTTTGGTGGAGGGGAGATTATGGTGTGGGGTTGTTTTTCAGGAGCTGGGCTTGACCCCTTAGTTCCAGTGAAAGGAACTCTGAATGCTTCAGCATACCAAGACATTTTGGACAATTCCATGTTCCCAACTTTGTGGGAACAGTTTGGAGCTGGGCCCTTCCTCTTCCAATATGAGTTGGAAAGACCTATAAAGATCCATAAAGACCTGGATGACAGTCTGGTGTGGATGAACTTGACTGGCCTGCAGAGTCCTGACCTCAACCCAATAGATCACCTTTGGATTGAATTAGAGGGAGACTGAGAGCCAGGATTTCTTATCCAACATCAGTGTGACCTCACAAATGCACTTCTGGAAGAATGGTCAAAAATTCCCATAAACACACAAACCTTGTGGACAACCTTCCCAAAAGAGTTGAAGCTGTTGTAGCTGCAGTTCATATGCAAGTCAAGGCAGATGAGCCAATACTTTTGGCCACATAGTGTATGTGATTATGAACAAAGGTACTTTGCCCATGTATATTTTTCACTTCCCCAAGCCTTGCTGATTAATTATTGCTTCTGTGGTCACCAATCTTTGATCACTGACACTCAAGGAGACCACATTTCAAAATGACTGTAGCGAATTCATTGATATTTGCATTTGACATTTTATTTCTCCTGTCTCGTGACAGCTGCTGAATCCTGAGGATGACCTCCATCCTGGGAAGATCAGGGACAGCAATCGCTCCACCCTCCTGGCCACAATTCAGGAACATGGCTACCCTACTATTAATCTGGGCATCGTGGGTGACAAGTATGCATTCAGATCTGCTCTCCGCCAGAACTTCCCCAAGCCATAGATACTATTCTCATCCTTGTAATATATTTCATAATTATAGTTGCTCTAATCCAAGGCTGGCTGTTTATTTTCCTTTGCCTTTCATCATTTCCTCTTGGTGAGTTATTAAACACATGTGTCTTTATTTTCTGTGCCTTGCAGCCCTGATGACCTTCTCAATGCTCTGAATGAAGGCATCAGCCGTGCTGATGTCATCATCACCTCAGGAGGAGTGTCTATGGGAGAGAAGGTAGGGTCGCAGGAAAGGAAAAGAGCACGATGTTTCACTGACACCTGGTGGTGGATGGGAGAACTACAATGGAAATTTAGTCCATGACATCACGTTTCATTTGAGGGCCACATAATTTTTTTCTGTCTCTCTTTTTTCAGGACTATCTTAAGCAGGTGCTGGATATCGATCTTCATGCTCAGATCCATTTTGGGCGTGTTTTCATGAAACCAGGGTAAGAAAAGGAATCTGCTCCAATCTTTCATTCTTATACAGTACAGTTGTGTTTTTCAGAGAGAATATGTCAAAAATTATTTAAATCTGGGAAAAAATGTTGTACTACAAGATTTTTAAAAAATCAGTTTGCATAGTTATTTATCATTTAACTATATTGTATAAATGTATGTATTGTATAAATGTATAAATATGGTTCTATTTTTTTGTCCTTTTTTTTTTTTTTTTATTTAGTCTCCCAACAACATTTGCCACTCTGGATATAGACGGTGCTCGCAAGCTAATCTTTGCCCTCCCAGGTAGTGTGTGAAGTTGAGAGAAAGAGGAGTGATTCAACGTACAGCTTTCTCAGAGACGTTACTCAGATATTTTCTGCTTTCTCCCCTTGCGCCCCTTTCTCTGTCCGTCCATCTGTCCTAGGAAACCCCGTGTCCGCTGTTGTCACCTGTAATCTTTTTGTCATCCCTGCTTTGAGGAAGATGCAGGGCATTTTGGACCCCAGGCCCACCATCATCAAAGCGAGGGTAGGACGCATGGGGCAGCCGGGGCGTCGCGGCATTTGAAGAAAGAATCTCTTATTTTTCTGAGCGTTCTTTGAGTGTAGATCCAACAAACTGCACCAGAGAGAAAATATAAAACATGACAATATTTACACTAATGTATATAGAGAACTTCCAGGCTGTTTCATTGCACTGCCTTGCATCTTAACCAATGGTTTGATACCATTTTCATCATCTGCTTGATACATATTTATGACCACAGTGTTTTGCTGTGACTTGGCAGAGGCATTACTGCCCACACTGACCCGAAGGCCTGCTCATCAGTCATGCATATTTATAACTGTGGAAGTGGGAAAGAAATTATAAGAGTATCACACACACTGAGCAGACCCGTGTTATGTCCTCAACTAGCATTATAAAGGATCTGGTCCCTTGCCATGATGGGTGCCATCCAGAGTGCAGTGCTCCATCATTTGCTGTTACAAAGCAGTTAGAAATCGACTTGTATGTATTAGTGCCACTTAGTGGAGGGACTTCTGGCCTGAAAACACAAATGCAGCCAAACTATTTCCCTGAGCAGATGTTATCAAATCCATAACAACTAGGGCTTCCTTTGGAAGCAAAGCTTTTCTTTTTATTTGAAAATATATCAAATGGATCAAATTCCGGAGTTTTACCATTAACAAATCATTGAGGATTCATGTTAAATAAACCTGAAATGTCGCTGAGTACACGTAGTAACGTCTTGCACAATCTCAGCTACTCTTGAGGTGCATGAAGGTGTGAAAAAGAAGTGGAAAAAGTCAAAACTCTCCTTGTTATGAGCAGTATATTTTTTTGTCTGTGGCTATCTTTAGGGATTTTACCTGTCAGTGATCAACGTTTGTGAAGGTCTTGACCCGAGTAAGGATCCTCTATTTACTTTAACAGTCCCAGAACAGCAGAACCGGAATGCTGAATAATGAAATAAGTGCTAGAGGGATCCTAGGAAATTATCTGAAGGTCACTTAAAAGTAGGAAAAAAATGGCTTAAATAACTTTTACTGCAAGTTACTCCCTTAAAACTACTGAGAAATATATGTGTTGATAGAAAAAAGCACTAATTTCATTTGTATGTTTGTTTCTAGTTGTCTTGTGATGTGAAGCTGGACCCTCGCCCTGAATACCACCGCTGCATTTTGACGTGGCATCACCAGGAGCCTCTGCCGTGGGCACAGAGCACAGGTGCAAAACTCTAAACCAGCAAAAAACAATTATCCCCAACAAAGTTGCACGAGAGCTGTATTTATGAATGCGCAAAAGGTGTTTGAATCCACTCTTCCCAGTCCAGCCCGAGCAGCACATTTCATCACCAGAACCACTTGACTTTGATACAGTTCTCAGATATGAACTGAAAATCTCAAACATCAGTCGTTCGACTTCCCTGTCACAAGTCACTTGTGCCTAAAAGCATCTTTTCTCTTTAAACAAAACTAAAAACTATCACGTTAATGATATTCAACACACGTAGGCCATTTCCTATATTCTCTGTGCAATAGTTTGACCTTCAAACTGTCATGAGACATCACATGCAAAACGATTGGACTGGTTCTCCTGATACATATTCTTTGTAGTTTAGGGTTAGACTTTTTTTTTAGAAATGACTTAATAAATTGCTGATTGTGTCTTTTAGCAACAGAGGAAAACATGTGAGCCATTAGCTCCACCAATGATCTTAAATTTCTTAGAAGTGCTTTTGTTGCAGAGCAGAGCAGAGCAGAGCACTGGGTTTCACTTGAACGAAGGGTGTGAAATCAAACGAGATCGATCACTGGGAAGGGTTACGATGAGAACAAAATTAGGATTAAAATGCAGTCACGCAGGAGGCAGAAAGGTGAGAAACCTAAAACTAACTTTAATTAAATTTAAAGGTCGAGAAAAAGAAGACGACTTAACAGCGGTTGAGGTGATCAAGAACACAACTGAAACTTAAACGGGAACATAAAGATGGTGAGAGCGAAACAAAAAGGAAGAGCGGGCCAGGAACATAGAATAATCAAATGCAAAAGGCACACAAAGAGAAAACTTAAATAAGAGAGAACAATCCGATTATGAGATACTATATACACTAAATATACTAAAGAAACTAAATAAAAGCGGGCACCTTAGATAAAAAGCCAAAAACCATGAGAGAAAACAGGAAATTCAAACAAAAATGAAACGGTGTAGATTCAGAATTGATATGGACCATTTTTTTCTATCGTGGATTTAAAAGTGGATGAATCGGGTCCAAAGGTGCAACCAAATATCAGGAGGAAAGTTTCATTTCAAAAATGACTTATCATAGAGATTAAATAATCACTGCAATTTAGTATATTGAGCCGGATATGTGACTGTAATTTGGACAATACTGTTATAGTAGTTATTTTGGAAAATGTATTCAGTGTTCACAAAGTGTAACTGTGATTATACTACCTTTTATTTCACTGATACTTTGCCAATATTTGGCAACAAGACTGTATATAAGATTTTTCTATTGATTAAATTCATAGGCTATAAATCGGTCAAATGTAAGATAATTAGTATATCTGACTAAATATCCAGCACTTCTGATTTGCAGGGTTCTGTGACATTGCAGAGCCAGGTTAGGAGTAAATTAATACAGTGTCCCATTTTTTTTTTTTTTTTTTTTAACGTCTCCTCTCAGTTTCACATCCTAATGTATATGTTGTACTTCTGAAGTTACAAAGCTGTAGCACAGTTTTCAAAAGGCACACACCCCAGTAGAGAGGGGAGGAGTCAAGCCAAATGGCTGGCTCCACCCCCTAAACCAGCTACGGGGGGCCTTTCTCCTTTACAGCGTTCATATATGACCAAAACAAGTCACACATGTCCTTGAGACATCAAACAAATTGCGGCCATAAAGTGGTAATACTCACTGGTCTTACAGAGGAAAATATTTACTAGACGGGTTAAAACTCAAGTAATCCAAGATCCATAAACACGTCCGGTGTAATCCTTGCTGTTTCCTGGTTCTCCCCCTCCTATCTCCTGCAGGGAACCAGGTGAGCAGCAGACTGATGAGTATGCGCAGTGCCAACGGGCTCCTGATGCTACCTCCAAAAACAGAGCAATACGTGGAGCTGCACAAGGGAGAGGTGGTTGATGTCATGGTCATCGGCCGGCTATGATGTCATCACAGCGGGATGGCGAGTTGGCGTCATATAGCGTGGGTTGGAATAGGTGGTTCACGGTGCATGTCCACATATCATTAACTATTCTGTAATATGCAACGGCACAGCTAGTTTTTATTAATTTGGATAACGTTGAGGTATAGTCAACATCTTGATCACAACCTAGATACATATGAAGAAGTTAATTTAAAAAGATTATAGTATTTCAAACAAAGAAAATATAACTTTTAATGAAAAAAAATCTAATTATAAAAAGAGATTTATTCTGTAATATATTATTATGATTATTCTTATTATTATTATCACTATTCTTCTTATTATCATTATTATATTAAGGCAACTTTGTTCCTTTCATTGCAATTGCTTTGTGTGTTCAATGCTAGACCTTATCTATAGCAGTAGCATTTTAATAAACAGCTGTAGGTGCCTGCCAGGACAAAAAAAAAAAGAAGAAAAAAAGGAAATTATTATTTTCTCATCTGTAGTGGAAAAAAAAAAAAAGAATCTGTTTTTAAAAATGAAGAAAACGTTAAAGAAGGCTCCAGATTTTTCATGGTGCTCAGGTAAGAGGAAGAGGGTGCACATCAAGGCAATCCTCCTCTTCCGAGCGCCCATCAAGGTGACACTTCTGTTTTTTCTCTCATTAGTATGCATCATAATGGCTTCACAAAGAGCTTTGCTTGTTGTTTATCTTGTGAGTCTTGTTTATGTGCGCAGTGCCAAATGCCTGGGCAGGGAAGAGGGGGAGGTGGGGAAAGGGGGAACGGGACGGAGGGGGGGAGGGGGGGAGGGGGAGGAGGGCGGGCACAACCCAGTCGGCCCAGAACCCTGAAGCTTCCTTCAATTCACAGTGACCAGGCGCAAACTCAGCCCCGAGCCCCACCGGGGGCCGAGCAGAGCCTGGGAGAAATAATCTTTTATTTGATCAACTATTTAAGAGGAGAACCAAGAAAAGAATACAGCTTCTTTAAGTGCTGACAGCCTTTTTAACCGACTTCACGAAAAATGTACAGAAAAAAAAAAATAAGAACCATATTGTACAGAGATATGTGACCAGCACTCCTATGGAAATTATTAAGCAATGAGGAGACATTGATCAAAGCTGTACTATAACATTTTCTGTAATGATATGAAACTGATGAAAGAGACTAAGATAATAAAAATCCTTGATCATTATGTAAAAAAAGAAGCTCTTGTTGGGTTTCCTTTTTCTTTTTTTTTTAATAAAATGTATCTAATGAAAAAGCAGTGATTTTTCTTTATTGGTACTAACAGTTTTTAGGAGGTACCGTGAAACTTGGAACGTGAATTTGTAATGAATGACGGTCCATTAGATCAGTGACACACTGGGTCCAGCAGCTGAATGTAAGCATGATTAACTGCATCAAAATGATGACTTCCAAGCTTCTGTTGCTGTAAAAAGTGCAATTTTTAGATTTAAAGCTGAACTTTTTATATTGTAAGATGTTATTAAAACCACATTTAACAAAGCAGTACAATGTGACATTCCATTTTAAAAAAGAAATCTCCGAATGGCATTGTAAGTTGCTCCAAAATCCCTGTTCACCAGCTTACCATGAGAAATGGCAGGTCGTTACTTATTATTAGCTAGATAAGCTCCTAAAAGGAGGTCACACTCTCTATAAGTTACAAAAACAATCTCAAGTTTTGATCTTTTCTGTAATCAGAACTGTTTTCTAGCCTATTTCAGTCTGACTTAAATGAGTGAAATTGCAGACAGTATTACTGGATATTTCTTTAATTTAAATTTTTTTTTTTTTTTTTTTTTTTTTTTTAGTTGTAGCAATGAGCTGTGGACAATGTTTTGTTTTTTCTTGTTCCTGAGCTCAAACATTGATGTTCAATGATGATCATGCTGTTTTTTAATCAGTATTTAGCTTGGCGATCTGAGCTTTGATTTAATCAGTTAGATAGTTTAGTATTATGAAATATAGATACATAAAACACATACATAATCATGGCATTCGTATAATGTTGAAATTTTGAACCGGTCTTTCACAATATTGAGCCTCTGTCACCTCCAAATGACTAATTGTTTTGTAACGATGATGTCAGACTTCGTGTCATTTTCCACTGTCCCTAAGTTCCTTTCAATGTGTTATTGGCATCAAAAATAATTATTATATTTATATTTATACCTAAATTAAGTAAAATTATTGAAATCTGTTTTTAACTGCATTTTAAATAACATCTACATTTTATGGAAAACATAGCAATACTTCATATTTTTGCATTTCAGTGGCAGACAATGCATTTTTTAACCACATTAAATCAATCTGAGAGCCTCACATACTTATTACTTTTCACATTGAGATTTCAGATATAAAGTCGTTAAAAAATGGTTCCTTTTTTATTATTTTTTTTTATTTACATATTTTGGGCTCTTGCGCCTCTGCTGCATTGATGAACAACAGAAATCATTACATTGCAATGAATCATTGCAAGCCATATGGTGTTTTTACTCCCTCTTTACTCTTTCCTTTTCCCTCTCTTGCTCCCAGATAGTAAGTCTTTAGGATTTGGAAACTGGCAGAAGAGAATCTAACAAGGAAAAGAGGTTAATCACAGAGGTGTCAGAAAGGATTAACCCAATAGAAATTGCGGCAGGAAAATAGCAGCTCTGGGCTTTGGGAAAGGCTTTTTTGGAGGCATCATAGGATTAGACTGTTTCTGTTCTTCTCTGCAAGGTAAAATGACAGCAGATCCCATTAGCTGCAGATGATTAATAGTGCCATGACAAGAACGTAGACATTCATCTATGTAGATGTGCGTAAACTGTGTTAAATATAAGGGGATCAGTGCAATGACGACTCCAGGGAAAATGTTCATCCCCTCAAGTGCACCAAGTGTGTTTATTTATTAGAGGACACCACGAGTGTCTAATTTTTCTTAGTATAATGAGCTAATTGAGGCCATTGGGATAAAAAGGTAAATGGGATGATTAGTGAGCAGTTTCAGCCTCCCTGAAGAAACAAATGCAGTGACTGTAATTTGCATTTATGTACTGTGTGTAACGCAAGGTTAAGGTAGGAGAGAGGAGAGATAAAGGCAGGACCGTAAAAATTGTTGTCAGCTGTGAGACATTTCTCCTGCCTTTTTCCTCCTCAGTTTATTGTACGTAATCCAGAATGTGGTATTCAGCTTCTGCAGACCCCCCCGCCTACTTTCTGCAGCCGAGGGTTAAAACTACTTCCCCACTTCAGCTGTCAGGATATTTGTTAGTCCTGCTGATGTGCTCAGTTTGAAGTTTATTTTTTCATCGAAGCATGAACGCTGGGGTCATTTTGAAGAATGCAGCCTTTGCAAAAATGCCATATGGCAACCATTTTTACTTTCCAATGAAGCTAAATTGTTTATTATGAATACATCTCTTGTGCATATCTCCTAAAGCAAAAATGAAGATTTAAAAACTCCACCCATATATTCTGATGGTTAAAATATAATATGATATGCTCATATAAAATACATTTTAATTCTTTCACAATGTGAAAGGGAAATTATTATACATAAGAAGCTTGTTTCTCGGGTTTCAGGATACAGATGCAGGCCCGTAAGACAGTTCGAAGTCCAAAGCTCAAAGCTTTTTGGCAGGCGGAGTTGCATACTTAACAAGTTAAGGAAATGTGAAAGGTAAAGGCCAAACATCCCAAGAGGAGGCTTCAAAAGATAAAAAAAAGGTAAAACCCACCAAGAAATGTCTCAAAAGTCCTACATCAGTCTAGCAGTGAAAAAAGAAATAAAATGTCACAAACTAAAATTGACACAAAGGCACAAAATAAAACCAGTCGTTGCAAAGAAGAAATTAAAATCATGACATACATGAATGATGTTTAGAGTTTTCAAAGTTCAAAGCCTAAGTAAAGCAAATTGATGCATTTGAATGGAAACCAGAATTTATCTAATTCTTTTTTCCGTATCAACAGCCTAAGTTTCTTGTCCTTATTTTACATATTTTTTAGACGTCATTAACCAAAAGATAATAATACCTCGTAACCACTTTCTACAGTTTGAAAAGCATGATTTGTATGTGACCGAGAGGGGGCGCTGTGGACCCGCAGTGTTGCCAAGGAAACGACTGAAAACAACTGGCGCTGTTGCACCAGCAGAAACGGCTACAAGTGACTGAACTGTGAAGCGGCTGGACGCGGTCCTGTAAAGACTTTGAGAGGAGCTGCGCTTTTACTGTGCGTCTTTCAGTGAGCAGCATACTTGTTCCCTAGACGTTGGATCGTAAAAGAATAATTTCTTCGCAGCAGGACCCATTCAGCTCGTTATTTTCGGAAGCGGTGAGTAGACTCGAGTCCGTTACGGGACGGCCACTGTTGAGCTACGTAGTTAGCGGTACGCCGTTGCTAAGCTAAGTGGCTCTCTGTTGTCACGCCAGCTCCAGATACCAGAAATAAAAACATTTACGCTTTTAGAAACGTGTTTATCCGAAGGTTATGCTGTGCCTCTATGAATGCTACTCTTCAGGAGTTTGCTGCATCGTTTGTAAAGTTGCTCAAAACATGTTTAAACTAGAAGAGACTCGGCTGCTGTAATTCCTCTGGAAGTGATTTTTGTTTACTTCTGTCACTAATAAAATTATAATATTACTCATATCATATTTACATGTAACTAAGAGTACTATTTAGGTAATTTGGGGAAAAAATCAATTATAAGGTCAAGTATTAGTTTTTTTTAAAACGTAAAAAAATATATATATATATTCCACTCTGGGTATAAATAATACGCGTATAACATAACATAAGTTGTTATCCCCATTTTATTGTGTAACATTGGTTTTACTTGTTTCTGGATTATTATTCACATTGAAGTGAGGTATGTGAAAGGACTGTGAGATTTAGAATAACGTTGTGGTTTATATCTCAAATGTTATTTTTAAGGTTTTTGTGTATATGTATATGTGCACGTCCTATTTATACTTAAACATTTTACTATTATTATTATTTATTGATATTATTTATTTGATTATCTCCACAACCCACCATTCATAATGCATACTGTGTATGCTTTTACATAGAATACCAGCTACCGCTGTATATAGTATTGTATTTTTATCTTATATTATTTTATTTTATTTTTTGCTTACTCTTCTGTTTTTGCACTTGAGCTGTGGTAACACGCACATTTCCCCTTGTGGGATCAATAAAGTCCTATCTTATCTTGTCTTATCTTATCTTATGTCCTTTTTATGTGCTTCATTTAGGATTTTTTTAAAATGTATTTTGCATGTTTATGCCTACAGTTATCTCAGTGCAGTTGATATTGTGAGTCTAATTTCTTATCATGTGACAGAATTATCTCTTATTCAATTTCACAAAAGTATCAAATCATCTCTGTGACTCTGCAGAGGTCTGAAGTTTGGTTCCCACACAGAATCTAAGCAAGTGGAGCCAAACATTCCCGCTTTGCCTTGTGTGTTTCTATCAGCGGTAGATGGGTGTGTGCCATTCATTCTGACTCTTCTACCTAGGTGCTTGTCTCCCTTCCCAGCATCCCTCTAAGTGCTGCTGTGGTCACTGCGCTACAGTACTGCATGAGATCCCAAGCTTAATTAAGCCCACAGGAACAGATGGTCCTCTGGCAGGTTCTGCTGTTTATCAGCAGCGGGCCGCCATTCTAAATGCAGCTAAATGCTTCTGTAGGGAGGAGCTTGAGAGGTGTGGGGATAGACTTGCCAGACATAATTAGCTGTGGAGAGTTAAAAGAGGGGGAGGGCTGCCATTTGGTGGTGAGAATATGACTGACTGCATTACATGATTGCCACCTTGGCTTTTCAGGGCATTACATTACAAAACATTAGATTTACCTTTAACAGTCTACATTTTGGCTGGAAGTAATTTAAAAGGATACATATTGAACGTACTAGAATATTCTTGACATATGTAACCTCTATTTCAAGTGCAGGAACTTTTTCCAGGAGCTAGGATCTTCAAGTTGTTTCCTCTATCCCCTTCATTTTCAAAGCAGAAACCAGGAACTTAACACAGTCTCCAGGAAGAAATTTTTGCCGAACAAAACCCTGATTGAGAGGTGGTACGTTTGATATTACCTGGAGCCTACAGGTTGAGGCTTGCAGAGCTGAACATTTCTGGTTGGTGTAGTATTCCAGCATTTTATTTGACTTTTCTGTCGCAGTCATCCCGGAATAAACACCTACAATAACAAGTACAATCTATCGGCTTTGTGTTTGTCCAAAGGAATAATTGTTTTGAGATCAGACATTCTTGAAGCTTCAGTCAGCTGAGACGAGGCAACATACACCATGAACTGCAGAGGTTTATTAAGCTCCAGAAAAAATAAAGGGATAGATCTTAGACCGAGATCATTGAAAAAAGCACCCATTTGTTTAAATTCTGGGTTCAGTTGGTCAGTACTTGTACATCCAATGCGTGCAATCAGCTACAGATGGACATTTTAAATAAGCTGTTCTCGTGGATAATTGGGTAAAGGTGTGCCCAAGCAAATGGCTGGATGGAGGTGAACTGAGGGGATTTGAAGTGAGGCCAGAGAGCTCTCCAAGTTAGGAGTTAGATAAGTGGTGTGATCGACGAAAGCTGATAGGAGTAAATACTGGTTTTGATCAACATGCATCTGGCTGGAAGGAGGACACAACACACTATGATAAAATGATAATAACTACACTATGTGGCCAAAAGTATTGGCTCACCTGCCTTGACTCGTGAATGACCTTAAGTGACATCCCATTCCTAATCCATAGGGTTCAATATGACGTCAGTCCACCCTTTGCAGCTACAACAGCTTCATCTCTTCTAGGAAGGCTGCACAAGGTTTAGGAGTGTGTTTATAGGAATTGTTGACCATTCTTCCAGAAGCGCATTTGTGAGATCACACTGATGTTGGACGAGAAGGTTTGGCTCTCAGTCTTCACTCTAATTCATCCCAAAGGTGTTTTCTGTCAGGTTGAGGTCAGGACTGTGTGCAGGCCAGTCAAGTTCATCCACACCAGACTCTGTCATCCAGGTCTTCCAGGACCTGCTTTGCACACTGGTGCACAGTCATGTTGGAAGAGGAAGGGCCCAGCTCCAAACTGTTCCCACAAAGTTGGGAGCATGGAATTGTCCAAAATGTCTTGGTATGCTGAAGTATTCGGAGTTCCTTTCACTGGAACTAAGGGGTCAAGCCCAGTTCCGGAAAAACAACCCCACACCATAATCCCCCCTCCAAACTTTACACTTGGCACAATGCAGTCAGGCAAGTACCGTTGTCCTGGCAACCGCCAAATCATGCACATTCACAAGTGGATGGATAAAGGGTACGTAAACCTTAATAACTTTAACCAGTGTTGTTTCAACCTACCCCTTGAGTACTCCTGTCCTGCATGTTTTAGATGTTTCCTTCCTTCATTATACCCTGACAGACATGGCTGTGTCATTTACGGACTTGCTGATGATGACCCCTAATTAGAATCTGGTGTGTTGAAACAGGGAAACATCTAAAACATCAGGACAGGTGTACTCGAGGACAGAGGTGGGGAAACACTGACTTAAACAACCATACATGCTGCAAAGCCAGGCTGTTTACAAACAGAAATGCAAAATAGAGAGCAGTGAAGAAGAAAAACTTGACGTGGCAGAAAATGAAAGAAAGACACAGATTAGAAATGGCAATAAATAATATCAACATTGGACTATAAACACATAAAGAACTAATGGATATATATATATATAAGTGTGCGTAAGAGAGAGAGAGATCATTTCATATGTTGGTTGAATGATTATGGTGAATTTTTATAGTATTTTGAATCAGCATAAGGCATTTTAATATACATATATATTTTGTTTGTACAAACACAACAATTTCATAATTTACAGTCTTGAATATAAAAAAATACAAATGTTGTAACAAATGTTTCTTCTGTAGCTTTATTGTTGTTGTTCAAGCCACCAATAACTTTGTTTATTTAGCTGTGAAACTGAAGATAAACCTGTGGTTTATTAAGAATGTGATTAAAATCACTGTCAACAAGAGAAAATATTTTCCTAACATTTTGTTTGTAATTTTAAAATAAATTCTTAATAACTTTCTTTTTTCTTTTATTTTGTTCCAGGATGAAAGATCACAGAAGGACCACGAAAAACAGCGTCCCACACTGGCATGCTATGACCTCTGCCGTGAAACGTCTCTGCTATACTTTCTCGTAACACTTCAGCAGACCTCAGCAAACACTGGGGTGGTTTGAGCTGTATGCCGCTGCGACAGGGATGATTACATCCCATATGAACGGTTATGTTCAAGAGGCCTCTGGTCAGGCCGTGAGCCACAGAGAAAGGGCCGTGGACTGTCCAGGGGAGGAAAGTAGCCTTGTCAAATCTTCACACTGCGTTGCCCACATGGAGAGGATTCAGCATTACCAAGAGGAGCTGAGGAACAGGAAAGAGGAGGACAGCAAGGGAAAGCATGACATCGACCCCAATGCTTCTCTCAGGCTCAAGAAGCTGTCGCAGAACCCGAAGGTTGGCATTGACAACCCCACCTTTGAGGGGAAGGAAAAGGCTACTATAGACACAAGCATGGATCCTGTCATTGGTGAGTTCCGAAGGAGGCAATGATCTTTTCAAGGGTCAAAGTTGTTGGAGGGAGGAAGGGATATGTGATATGTTCTTCTCCAACCTTGGAGAAGAACAGAAAATTGAGAGGTCTCACAAAAGAAATTGTAAAAATAAAGTAATCATGGAGGAGAATAGTATTTTTAATGGCTTGCTTTAGGGTTCAGCTAACCAGTTTCCTCTGGTTAGTTCAACTAAACACAAAAACTGTTCCTGTGGGAAAAAGAAAACACTTGGATGCAGGACATGTAAATGGGCCTTGTTGACACATCATTCAGTTTGTGTCAGCCTCACACGGGGCAAATACAGGAGTCAGGTTATTAGATTTTGTTTTTTTCCCCAAACAGTTGAACATTTTTTTTAAATCTTTAGACACAGCTTCAGAGAGCTAAGCAGTAATTATTTTCTGGATATAGATTGCTATAGACTTTATTTTAATTTTGACTTTGTTCCACGTTTGGATTCACTACTCAGATTTGATGTGTAACAAAACACAACAATGACAAATATATTGTAGGCTGACTATAAAGTTATTATTCTTACTTTACTACAGGTTTTCCACAAATAATGTAAGTTCAATCCAAATTCTGGCCCACACTATTACTAAATCTATAAACTTCATACGCATAAGTTTTCATCGTTATTAAATTAGCTATCTACAGATAAAATCTATGTTACAGACATTCTTTCTGTTCTGTCTACCATACAAGGTCACAACTCGAAATACTGCAGCAACTCTTTAAAGGAAAGCTGTGTTTTGAATAACAATTGTTTTACAGTTATTCTGGTGACTGAAGCAAAATTCTCACACGCAGAGATGTACACAAGAACCACAGTTCTTGAAGATGTTAATGTCAAGTTTAACTTTTTTTGTTGGTTTGTTTCTTTGGACGTAATCAAATATCATCTGCCCTTTACCAGGTCTTAAAATTAGGAAAACACAGCCTCAGATGAGCAACAGCACAAGACATATTACACAAAGTTATTATTTAATCACAAAAACGGAAAAACCTAGTACAACCAAGATTTCACATGATTAGAAAACATTTAAAAGAGTTTCCAGTCTCCCCAGGAGTGATTAGACCGTGCAGTCCTCAGAGAATTGAATTGAACTGAATTCAGTTCAGTTCAATTTAAGTGAGAAATTGCAACCAACCAGTTTGTTCTTTTAAGTTACAGGTCTGAGTTAGCAAGTTAAATGTTCAACACAGGATAAATATTTTAAAGCATGGTCTATTTTTGAAGAATTATCAGTAGAAAGCCGTTTTGCTTTTTGTTTTTTTTTTTCTGAAAAAAAGGAAAAAACATGCTATCAAATTTTCAGGGTTGCAAAGTTGCATCTGAGCAAGCCACAAAATTATTTGAACAATATCGCTTGGACAGGAGAGTTTTTGCAGCTGCAAGAAGTGGACACACTGCAGTCATTGAATTATGCATTAACTCCTATGACTACTAAAATATTTTAGAGTCAAGTGTGAGGTCATGTGTCTGACAGCTAAAGTCTGAACAAAATAAGATCATGCAACAGGACAGTCGAGCACCTGCAAATCTACATCTGAATAAACTTAAACATAAAAATAACAATCTCTTCAATTAATGGCTGGTAATGTTTCTACATACTAATACATTTTAGTTTATTACATACAGCCTCTGAAACTTTATTTTATACGTTCTTTTTTGTTCACTGAGGCTTATCAATAGGGGCTGTGCCTTTTTTATCTGAACTCAAGGTTCTAATTGTTTAACAGTTTGTGTGGTAGTCGTATAGGAGATCAAAACATTGACCTCTTTAGTATGGATATTTATTGAAGCATAGTATCAGACCTTCTTCCAAGAATATCAGGTCTTTTGTAACAAAAGACAGTTTGTGTCCTAATGGAACTGAATTCATACACAGGTATCCTATAGCATGAGAAGTGTATCATGTAATTTGTGCTTTTTATGCTTTTGTTGCTGAGCATTGCTTCTGTTCTTTTGCCATCTGTGCCTCCTTGTCAGGCCTGGAGGACTTACTGCAGGCTCTGAAGTGGGCGCAACACTGCTTGAATGATGCTCAGAGCCAGCAGGATGTGGATGTGATAAAGCAGCTCCTAGCCAATGATGAATTCAGGACTGCCTACACGATCTACACCGCTGTGTCCCAACAGATGAGCAGAGTTAGTCCCACCTCACCCCTCACAGCACAAGCACAGGACCTCTGCCAGGAGGTATGTGTAATGATCATTCTCCAGCCATTTCTTCATTGGTCCTCATGCAAATGTAGTTTATAATGTTGGGTTTAATAAATTTGTAGATAAACATACGGGCTGCTCCAAGACTCTGACAAGAAAAACAGACCGGCTGGAGCCAAAATAATTGCTCTTTCCTTATTTTTTATTTTTTGTAAGCACATAAATATACCTTAAAACCAACTCTCATCTCAGTATCTCATGAATCTAGTAGTGGTCTCCAGAGAAGAGGCAGATTTTCATAAAGGTGCCTTCAATTTACTGGTCAATTAACAACCATGGTTCTCTTTATAGTATATTATATTCTAAAGTAATATACATATATATTTACAATAGCACACCATTGCAAGCAAAAACAGACTCAGTGAATTCTGAAAAATATTTGCTTGAAGTGATGATTAATTATTTTTAATAAATTTAGCTTTTTTTTTTTTGTTTTGTTTTTTTTTTTGTTTTGTTTTTTTTGTTTTAAAATTAAAAAAAATATATAAATCCCCAGAATTTATATTGCTGCTGTATCATTTCACTTTGGGACATGAATAAGGGATTATCTAACTAATAAAGACCTGGCAAACAAATAAATGCAGACAGAGCAAAAATGTGAGACGGTACTGGGGATGTGGAAGAAAAATGGAGCTCATGTGAATCAGATTATTTAGTAATGTAACTGTAAAGTAACTGTTAGCTCCAGCACAGAAAGTGACAAAGAACAAGAAACGGTTCCAGGGAATTTGCCACATGTGACCTCCTCGTTGACAAAACATCCGCCAGCTTATTTGTGCAGAGCAACAGTAATTGACTTAACTAGTGAAGCAAGCCTCCGCATGTCGAGTGTCCAGATGCAGCCGGTCACACAGACTTTGCAGAACGAGAAACTGTGATGTACTTTGGCATATACGTCAATGACACGCTGCATCCTCGTTAGGTGCCGTTGAAGGATTCATGTCCGCTTCTGATCAGTCTAATCTGGACCTTTTAGCACAGTCAGTCTGGCACTGCAGAATTTGTAGCTGCCAGCCATGTTTTGGTGAAATAAGTTATGAGCCATAGCGTGTAGAGTTCATTCAGAGGACAGTCAGCAGCAGTGTGAAACAGCTACTACTCCAGTCATGACCATGACAGGTTTGACGATAGAGAAGCTACATGTCATGATCTGTTCTGCCTTACGCACACACTGCACAACACATTGTCTTCCCGTGCACAATAGATCAGTATATGGTCTCACACACCAGGCACAAAGAGTTTAAGCTGCAGCGTGTCTAAACTAAGTGGCTGTGCTGTGCGGAGGCTATTGTGTAAACTAATCTCCCAGCAGCCCTGTGCGCTGGCTGAGGAGTGCAGCACACCGCAGGACGAAGGCCAGGATCTGGGCAGCCAGAAAAAGAAACTCCAGCAGCTTATAGCAGCGTGGGCTGAGGTGCACCGCTGCTGGGGGAGGGGAGGGGAAAGTGCGTCACCTTGTTAGTGGGAGCTTTGATTAGTGTAATGGATGAACTAAGCTCTGAACAAGAGATGAAGAGGCAGAATGGCAAAATTTTATTATCGCATAGATTTATAGATTAGATTTATAGATAGATTTCTGATTAACATTGGGCCAAAAAACAAGTGATAAGTATGTATTAATTTCAATTTCCATTAACAGGATAACATCTTGGAATAACTGATTATGGGGGGGTTGTTGTAGTTTTTATTCAGTTAACCTAATCCAAGGTTGTAAAAGGGTACTCAACTACTATGTCTGACTTGGTTTAGAGGATTTGCTAACAGATGTATCATACCATAATGTGTCTCTGTTTAGGTTCAGAGGATTCTCCAGTCAAGCCAACAAAAGGAGGGTTTGGAGCTCAGAGCCCTGCTCACCAATCCTCATCTCCAGGTCAGACACCGGATTTCCTCCCCTGACCTCTTCTTGACCCACAGGTTTATTATAAGATAACAACAGAAAGAAAGACTACTATTTTTTTTTTAATTTATTTTGTTGTTTTTTACAACTTGTTTCATTTATGATCCGGTGATTGGACTACTGTAAATATAGATAATGTTATTCAGGACTATTTCTAGGTCACAGAGGTCAGGTTATGAGGCTTTACGACTTGACAGCTCAAAGACAGTTGAACAGTTTCACATCTCTACTGTCATATTTACTTGCTGAGGACAGTAGTAAGGTCAAATAATTTATCATCATTTTAGTGGATGTTGTTGTTTTGCTCAAGGACATTGAGGAATGTGGGAGAGTTACTTTGCAGATTAATTCCTTTAAGAAAAAAGTATTTTATTTATTATTACGGGGAGAATTTTAAATGTGTGTTATGACTAGTCCTTTAATGAATGACTGATGTAGGTGGCCTAAATGCCATTGTCTGGTCAGTCACTTTTCTTTGCAATAAAAAAGCATGATTGGTTTGTTCCTTGCAACACTGTTGATTCATCTAGATTAAAATCATTTTGAAAAAGCTGTTTTCATGGGGTCAAAATATGGCTGTTTAGATTAAAAGACTGCTTTTGGCACAAATGAACAAATGAGCTCTTCCTCCATGGCGTACTGCATGCTCCATCTTTATATGAGGGACTTTTCACTACCTTTGTTGATGGAGGCCCAAGTGATTCTTCTTAAGGAAGAATTGAGTCATATGATCAGACTGCCATTGTCCATTAGTGAAGCACCACAATGTAAAAGGTCCTCAGGTGTATGACTTAGCTGTGGTTGAGGGTTCCTGGCAATGGAAGCCCCCCCACCACCACCACAACTGAGTCAGAACCAAGTAGCCAGCAGAGTTGGTGTGATGAGATGTGAGCCTGCCTTGTGGCACAGAAGTGGGACCAGATTATGTCAGTTTCTCTGCAGGAAGCAGAGGATCACATGATTCACCCCGCTGTACAGGTAACCAACTTCATAGCCCAAACTAATGGAGGCATGTGAGGGAGAACGAGCGCTCCCTCAGGTCCACTTGTCTCTGTTTCATTGTTTTGTAGGACACCGTTTCCTCTGGAGCATAGAAGCTAAGGGTGTTTTGATGATTGATGGTGGCTGATTCTGACTCCTACATGCAGAGGGAGATTAAGACGGATTGTGTCTACACCAAAGCTTAGCCCGGCCTTCATTCTCTCAGGTCCCCTTATCAGCCGGACAGAGAAACTAATTTGGACTGATAGTTATTAATTGTGGCGCATAGGCACTTGTCACATTTAATGAAGCGAGGGAGCAATCTCTGTCTTATTTTTGGCTTGGATGTGGATTTGCTGACCGCTCTTGTTAAAAAAGATGAGGAGTGGATAGGCTTTTAGCAGCAGGTGCATGTCTTAAGAGACTTGTTTCACTCTTCTTTAAACTTTCTGATAGCTTTTCAGACACTTTGTTTTCATGCCAACCAGTAGTGTTGGCAGTGAAAGATGCTGTAAAAGACACCGTGCCTCATTCATTCTCTTTGACTCGTGCTGCCTCTTCCTGCCCTCTTATGTAGTTTTATTTTTTTGTACTTTATTTTTGAGTTTCTAAGCTTTTTGGCTGTATATGTGCATACTGTATACTGCATGACGTCTGTTTGTTCATGTGTTCATTATTCATTTGTTCATGTGGCAGGCACTGATGCAGGCTCATGACAGTGTGGCTGTGCAAGAAATGACTGAGGAAAATGTGATCCAGTACCTTGGAGAGACTGTTAAATTAGTGCGGCTGGAAAAGGCCAGAGACACGCCACTGGTGAGACGTCATCTGCTTCTGAGTCACTGCTGTCATAACTATTTGTCTTCCTAAACTTTCAAATAGTCTCCAAGCCATTTAGACTACTTTATGATTTTTATCTGTCCTCTGAATGTAGTGTAGCAGCATTAGAACTCTCCTAGAAACAAGCATTGTTATGCTTGTATTCAACAACGTTAGTTGGCGCCAATAATAATTAATATTACCATAAAAATGTGAATTATTTAAATAAGGATGGGAATAAATGAGTCACTGGAGGCTCTTTTTGACCAAAGTGGCTTCTGTGCTGGTTGAGAGCCAGTATCTAACTGAGAAAGTGCCAAGCACTGGCCCTGGGTCAGGGAAACTGGTGCAACAATAGATGGGTTTCTGGATAACACCATCACAGAGGTTTCTACACATACAGGGGCTAGAAAGCTCATCCAGGATTGTTTGGCAGAACCAAAGGTCCAAATTAGACGTGACAAAACTGTGCCGACTGCCAAGAGAAGATGGATGGAAATTGTTTAGTAATCTGAGGGAATCAAAGCCCTCCGCCAAAAGCAGAGGATGATTGTGGATCCAGGCCAATGAAAGGGCAGCCTGGGGCCCAGTGAGTCCAGAAAACAGCTAATCTTTTACGTCTTACATCTTTACGTACTACACAAATAACATAATTTTATTTACTTAACATTTTAAGGTTATGTCTGCACATCCAGTAATATTTCTGGGTGAGAAACCTATTTATAGGTTTCCTAACTGGACTAGGACATAACCCTGCCTGGTCGGGCTGCACGAGGACTGTAGCATCCATACTGAGAAACCCACTCAACCAGGTGAGCTGTCTGGTGCCCCCCTCAGGGAGTGGGATTTAGGAAACCAACCAGACCAATTAAAATCTTCTGACTGTCATTAAAACAAAACAAAAAAAAAAAAAACACAAAAAGGGGGGAGGCGCACAGGGCAGTTTTTAATGTTCCTCATCTAAGAGAGAACATGAATGCAAAGACAAAAATGATTGAGCCTCTTTATTTTTTATGCTTTTCGGTGTTTTAACATCACTATGTGGTGTTTGTAGCCAGCTTCATAATTACCGGCCAGATTTTGGAAATGTCCTTTCGGCCTTGAAAAGGGCTTTTGCAAACGCCAACTACAGTTTGCAGCAGCTTGTATAAACACAGACTGGTGATTTTAAGGCAAATGTTTGCAGAAAAGGGAAAACAAATGTGATGTGTGTAGGTAAACTGTCTTCCTGCACTGCAATCTGCTACAGAAATGCAGATATACTGGGACAAAAACATTGTATGCGTTGTAATGAAGTGGCTCTGTGGCAGCTCTCAAGTTGTGGAAAATAAAAAGAAGGCTCTCAATTTGAACTGGCTCTGAAATTGTTCCTGGACCAGCAGCTGCTCAAAAAGGGATATAAGACTTACATTATCCTATTTAGCCTCTTAAATGTTTACTGTTTTAACACTTTTTGTTTTTTAAGTCCAGAGCAAAGACCTCGGCTGTCAGTTTTCTTTAAAACCCGCTTTTAACATTTATTACCTGTGTTTAAAGGTACCCACAAACCAACAGAAAGCTAAACGCCTCTGACTCTGTCAGTCATCCAACTGCATCTGACATGTCGCCTCTCTTCTGGATTTTATATTTGCATACATTTTTTTGGTGTCATTTTTGAAGTTGTAATCTATTGAGATGTTGTGATGTGTTGTTTGTTTAATGAGAGAATTCCTGTCATCAATACGTATATGTGGTCATCAGGGTGCAACGGTACGAAACGACATGGACAGTGTGGTGGTGAGTCGAGTGGTTAAAGGTGGAGCCGCAGAGAGGAGTGGCCTCCTCAGCGAAGGAGATGAGATCCTGGAGATCAATGGGATTACTATTCGAGGGAAACACATCAATGAAGTCCATGACCTGCTGGTGAGGGCCACTGTCAAAGTGATGTCCAGGAACCTCGATTTATTATAGAGCACCCTAAAAAAATCCATCTGAGTTTCCAAAGACAAAGAATTTCTAGAGATGTTTAGAAAATAAAAAATAAAAAGTTATGTTCTGTCTTTTTTTTCTTTTCTTTTTTTTTAATAGCAACAAATGCAGGGAACTCTGACGTTCCTCCTCATCCCAAGCTCTCAGGTTAAACCTCTCCCTCACAGACAGACTGTGGTGAGTCTCAACTGGTGTGACTGTGTGTCACGGAGAACTTCGATCGATTCAGCATCTACATTTTCAACAACCATGTCGATGTAAAATTTCCTCAGATGCACGTACGAGCTTACTTTGACTATGACCCCTCTGATGATGCCTTCGTGCCGTGTCGGGAGCTTGGCCTGTCCTTCCACAAGGGAGACATCCTTCACGTCATTAGCCAGGATGACCCCAACTGGTGGCAGGCGTACAGGGATGGAGACGAGGACAACCAGCCCCTGGCTGGACTTATTCCCGGTAGGAATCAGAAAGTAGTAAAAATGTTACCATTTTTGCTTTACTGTTTTGTTAATGCTGTTGTTCGAAAACGGGTTGATGTAAATGCTGTTTTTTGCTGTGCATGTTTAATAATTCAGCACCTTGCTCATTATTCATGGTTGTAATGTGTTAAGTCAGACATGTATGTGTTATGCAATTGTGGGCTGATGCAGAAGAAAGATTGATATCATAAAGGACTTATAAAGGGTTGTCCTACTTCACACTGTGAGAATATTTCAGATGGCAGTTGTAACGTAATTGCAGCTGAACATGGGTCAAAATTCTGACCATGCTGGAAATTCTGGATGATCAACTTTGAGTGTAACTGTTGCCAAGGTCTGCAAGGACTAAACATAGATGTTGATGCAAACTAAAAGGTTAGGAGGCTTATAATTTATAAGATTTAATTATTTTGCAAAAACCAAACATGATGTGAAACTAAAGTTCATTCGATCAGTGTGTTTGTGTCAGAAAAACTAAAGCACTTGGGACCAATTTGTTCATATCGTTATATTCAGTGGAGTAGAGAAGGGCAAAGTGACTCCCTTCAGATTTGTTCATTTGTATCTTTCTGCTTTAAGCTGTTTTGATGGCTTCACTACTATCTTCTGATTTGACTGGGGCTGTGTCTCAGTCTGTATAAATGATACTGTCTATCTTTCTCATCTCACTGTCAAGCTTTGACAGTGTTAGAACGCTCCATTGTAAGGTATAACCCTTAAATAACCTCACAAAAAGACAAGTTCTGTTTTTCCAGTCTCACTTTTTCAGCTTTCCTGGGAATGTGCTCCCAATATCCGCGACAGCTGGCAGTGAACTTAATAGGATTGGTGAAATCTCACTGTCTGCAGGGGCTTTAAGAAGAGAAGCAGCACTGTTTACTGAGAGGACATTTAGCAGCAAAACTCATATGTCCTGTAAATTGATGAAGAAATGGTCTTCGGTGTTGTGTGTTGGCGGGATCAGTTCTGTCATTGGTGCCACGGTGCTCTTTACACCGATGACAACAAATAAATAGTACGTCCAAGCACTGGACTCATGCTGCAAGTCTTTATAAAGGCCTTTCCAGTACAGGTGAACAAAATGAGACAAAACCGTTGTGTTGAATGTTATAAATACACATCTGTGTAAGGACAGCTGTTACACGAGTTATACCTTTACCAAAAACAACTGTCCTAATAACAGTGAAATCCATAATATCCCAGAGGACGATTAATGTATGAGCTCCACAGGACAACCATAATTTCATAGGAAACCAATAGATTACTCCACCCATCTTGTAGTAACTGTAAACTAAATCCAAGAAGAGAACTTGAAAGTGACAAATAACAAGCTTTGGCACTACTTGGCTAAGACTTGGCTCCATCCGGCACGTCCAGTAGATTAAAACAGCCTGTTGTAGGTGGAAAAAACAAGGTTAAGCAGTGGAAATGGAAAGTTGGCTGTCTTTTTGCTTCTTTTTTTTTTTTTTTTTTTTTTTTTTTTTTGTCATCATGTCTAAGAGGAGATAAAGGAACAATAGCTGCCTTGCATAACATTTGAACGTTTGCATTAGTAATTGTTTACTGATAAACCCAAAATGTTAGAGTCAAATAAAACTGAATTATCCATGTATGTTTTGTTTTTTTTTTTCAGGTAAAAGTTTCCAGCAACAGAGGGAGACCCTAAAGAAAACTGTTACAGACACTAGTCGAGAGCAGCAGGGTAAGACGTCCTTTTCAACGTACGATCTGAAAACCCTCGCGGAATGATTATTTGTCTTTTAAAACTGGCTTATTTAACTTGTCCAGGGAAGCTTTGGTCTTCAAAGAAGAGCAAGAAACAGAAGAAGAGGAACATATCAAGCTTTAGCAAAAATGGAGGTAGGACTTCTTTCTTGCGTCTCTTTGGTGATGTGAGATCTGAGCTGGTTTAAAAGTGATCTGCATACTTAACTCGGTGTCGCTCCTAATTTACCACCTGTGAAAAGGCCGCTTCAGTGAGTGCTGGGGGACTGCCAAGTGTCGTCCACAGTCAGTATTACGCCCACACCTAAGCTGAACTTGACACACCTTGTGTCTCTCACAGGAGCTTGTCCAGACTTGTTGTGTCACAAGTCAGATTAGACTTGTCTTCAGTGACGGGATCAGCAGGTACTTAAATGGCTTGGAGGTACCTGCGGTTTGAGGGTTCACACATAGAAACACGTACTGAGATCGAACGCTGTCACACGTTTTATTCTAGTCGTGATGCTCGGCGGCCGGCAGCGACTGCATATAAGCTGAGAAGGCGTGTGAAGACAAGTTTTGGTGCTGCGCAGAACTTTCATACAAACGCGATTATTGACTGTAGTATTTTATTCATCTCTAAAATCCCGTCCGTGTTTTCTGACCCCTCAGCGAGGACAAAAGTCAGAGGTTTTTGCAGAACAGCTGCTCAAGAGCTCAATGTGATTTGATATGTAGGTCAGGGTTGTTTCTCTAACACTCTCAACAAACTGTTCAGACTACGATGACATCCTGACCTATGAGGAGATGTCCCTCTACCACCAGCCTGCCAATCGCAAACGCCCCATCGCTCTGATTGGTCCAGCAAACTGCGGTCACGATGAGCTGCGTCGGAGGCTTCTGTCGGCAGAACCAGACAAGTTCGCTGTTGCTGTTCCACGTGAGTTCATCGGGACGTGGCAATATCGAATAGTTACCAAAAACGTTCACTTCAGAAAACAAAAACACATCTGACTATCAGTAAAGAATAAATCATCTTTTTTTTCTCACCTGCAACACACTTTATAGTTTCTAATGTCTCAGAAACAGGACATCAAAAAAACCTACAGGTGTATCCGCTGCATGAATCCAACTTGATTTACCCTTTTTCGTGTTTCAGACACGACCAGAAACCCCAGGATACACGAGCGCAACGGACGCGACTACCACTTTGTGGGCCGCTCTGCCTTTGAAACAGACTTGGCGGCAGGGAAGTTCATTGAATCGGGAGAGTATGAGAAGAACTTGTACGGCACCAGCACGGACTCTGTCCGGCATGTCATCAACTCTGGACGCATTTGTTTGCTCTGCTTACACACAAGGGTAGGAAACTGAACACCCGCTCCTGTTTTTGTCAGAACGTGTTAATTAAAGAGGCTCATTTCATCACCCATCTTCATCCTTGATCTTAACCTCTGTGGTGCCACCATAACATAATGAGAAGTTTTCATATCTTCAACATTAAAACAGATGTGACAATATTATATCATGTTTACTTTAGTGTATCATCATTATGCTAAACTTGGTCTATGCTTCTTTTTTGTTTGTATGTGGTTTTTCTGTCTGTAAGTCACTCCGGCTGTTGAGGTCCTCCAACCTCAAGCCATATGTCATCTTCATCGCTCCTCCTTCTCAAGAGCGACTACGCACCCTGCTGGCCGCAGAGGGGAAAACGCCAAAGGTAAACGCTCAAGGAAGGAAAAACTTGTAACAGAAGTGAAATTCTCAACATATTTTCTAATTCTTCATAAGATTTCTTCATCCTAAAAAAAAAAAATAAACATAAAGTAATAATAAAACAGAAAGCGTGATAAAACTATACAAGCACTTGACTGGTCTGTGCTGGAAATATATATATATATATATATATATATATATATATATATATATATATATATATATATATATATATATATATATATATATATATCTATATATATATATATATATATATATATATATATATATATATATATATATATATATATATATATCTATATATATATATATATATATATATATATATATCCAGCACAGACCAGTCACTTTGGAGGAGTCATCGTCGTCTGACACTTATGTCTTGTTTTCTGCACACAGCCAGAGGAACTGAAGGAAGTCATTGAAAAGGCCCGCGAAATGGAGCACAGTTTCGGCCACTTCTTTGACGCAACCATCCTGAACACAGATCCGAACCAGGCTTTCCACGAGCTGCGCCGGTTGATAGATAAACTGGACACTGAGCCACAGTGGGTGCCCACGTCCTGGCTGTGCTAGAGGGCTGTTGCATCTCAGCGCAAGACGTCTCAGGGTAGAAGAAAGGAAACGGAGGGGCAAAACCAAAGACAGCTGCGTGGACGGTGGTTAAATGTCACTGAATTTCCACTTGCACGTTTTCCTCATTTGTAGAGGAGGTGATTGTTACAGCACGCTGCAGGGATGGACTCAGTCTTTTCTTTTCTCTTTTTTTTTTTTGGTATGTGTCTTTAATGCATGTTCTTTTTCATGAAGGTATGTTGGATCTCAGTTTTATGCAAAAATCATGTATTTGACATATAGAAATATTTCTATCTTATTCTTAATAGATATTTATAATTGTAAATATGTATTTACTAGAAAGATTGTGAAATATTTTATTGTTACATTTGGGTGTATCGCATGGAAAAATGGTACGTTCAGCTGGGAAAGTGTTTAGCCTGGCCAGACGTAAACAGCTATTCTGTCAAATCCAGGAGTTTTTTTTGTTTGTTTTTTGTATTGATGTAGAAAAGGATTGAATGGCTGGCCAGGCTAGGAGAGTTACTGATGGGTTTCCTGATGAAGCAGCAAACCAAAAATCCTCTTCAGGTACCAAACCGAAGTCTAGCTTTTGCGCTGCAAGTGCAACGTCATCCATTCAGAGGTGAAGTGAGAAATCTGCTGTGACCTGCACACATCTGAGCTACATTCAACACCACTGTCAGTATTATGTTGCTTCGACCTCTGAGTATGTGGGGGCTCGTCCGTACAATTGTTTTCTACCAGTGTTATATGAAAAAGACATCATTTAGTCTTAAATCCAACAGATACTGTATTGCTTCTGTTGTTGCAAAGAACTTAGTAAATTATGAACACAATTTTCCAAAAGCGCTAATAAAATCAAACGTGAACGGGTTGTGTTTTTTTTTTGTTTGGCTTTTTTAACTATTGACTATATGCTGAACAAGAACTCGGGGCACAATTTGAATGTTTAGAAGATCTTTATTCCGATGAAGTAGTGGACTTAAACATCACATTTCACAGCAGGGTCACAATAAGGAGGTTCTGTTGTGGTAAACACACTCCACTGAGGTAACCTCCCCCTGATATGACGTCAGCAGTGGGACGAGCTTCCACGACACAAACTCACACCGTTTCAAATCTACAACCACCATAAGCTTTACAGCATGCGATGGAGGAAAGTAATATATCTACAACTAGTTCAGTCACAGGGAATGCTTATTTAATTTCACTTGCGAACCATGTGTAAACATATTCTCTGTGATATTTGCTTAGTTCCTTTATATTTTGTTATTTATTTTTCTCTCTTGTCGGTAACACCAAAGCGGAATGACACTTTGGTTCCTGTACAGTGACACGTATGGAAACACTCGCAACCTCCAGCACTGGAACAACACGACAAATCAGCACAGATGTGGATACACCCACACACGCACAAAGAAAACACTTTCATCACTTGATTAAGAAGACAGACATGGCCAGAGAGGCACAAATAAATAAGAGTGAAGTGATTTGAGGTTGGAAATGCGGAGCGCTTCACTCAAACAGCAGGTCTTCATCTGTCTCCTCTGTCAGCATGTTGGCGGGCTCCGCGATGGGACCCAGCTTAGCCAGGCGGGCCGCGATCTCCAGCTCCGTCCTTTCCCTGAGCTGCTTCTTCTTCTCCTGGATCTTCTTCAGCCTGGCAGTGAAGAAACGTTAAATCAAAAGGAGTTATTAAAAGAGATGAGTAATAAAAAAAATAAAGGCCTGTGAGACAGAAGCCTAATGCAGTAAAAAAAAAAAAAAAAAAAAAAAAACCTGACCCAGATGTGCAACAAACGGTTAAACAAAACACATGATCTCATTCTTTACCGGTGCAATAACAACCTTTCAAATGTTTTAGGTGAAGGACAAAAAATGAAAAAAGAAATTTGACTCCGAAAGGAGATCACCTGTAAAACTCCTCTCGCTCTCTCTCATCCAGCTCTGTGATGATGTAGGTGAGAGTTCGGTCGATCCTGGGAATAATCACTGCAAAGTTCAACAAAGATCTTTTAGATTGCAATCATCGTTGCAGAAAAACTCTTCAGCCGTACGTCAAAGTGGCAGTTTACCGTGCTCAATGGCGTTCACGCGGCGGTTGGTGATCTTGATGGCTTCATCCAGAGTGACAAAAGACGTCTACAGACAAACATTAAGCAGCACATCTGTAGTTGTTTTTAAATCAAACTGATACTTTGCTAGAGTGTGGCATATATTGAAAAGAGGGAAAAAAAATTATTTCAGTTGTAAGAGACCTGCAAGGAGGCCAACTCCACAAGCAGCTCAACAGCTCGGGCGTAGTTCCTCTTCAACCTGGAGAGCTGCTCTCCTCCTCTAGCCAGACCAGTGAGCTCATAACCTGAAAGACACTCAGTAAGGCCGAGGGCTCCTTGTGCTTCACCCGGTACTAAATCTAACCTGGACACATGAAACATAAACTGAGAAGGACAGACTCCACTTACTGTCTCCGCCTTCTTGATAATGCTCAAAAACTGGAAGAGTGACACCTGAGAAAATAAATCCAGCACGTGTAAATAACTGATCACTCATGATAACATTTTAAAGAGGTTTTTTTGTTGTTTTTTTTTTAAGCTTACCTGCAACATTGTCTTTCTTAGCTCGGACCTTGACCTGGGCTTTGTTGACGTTCTGGATTATGGTCGTACTGTGGACACATTTAATGACTTGTTTAATGACTTGTTTCTTTTTTGATGTTGTAATGTTTCCCCATTACTTCACATTAACCCTGGCACCTGCTTTAAAATCAGAAAGACTGCTTTCCTCATCTTATTTGTCACTGACTCAACAACTGTATCAAACTCGACGCGGCATCACTGGAGCTCTGAGGTCAGTCTTACCTGAAGTCTCCAGCTGCAAATTTGGCTTCAGCCAAAGAGAACGCTGCCTCTCTCATGACCTCGCCCATTTTGGTTTTAGTCTAAAGAAAAAGAGAACAGAGCAAAATGAAACATCTCTTACCGATGAGGAGAAGTAAACTCCTGTCAGTTTATTTATTCACTGTCTACTGTTTAGTAAAATGCAAATTTTTATTCAGGGGGTGAAGATTCCTTTTGGAAGTTGTGGTTTGTTAATCTCGTTTCGAGCCCTGAATTTACTCTGTGAGCTTTTAACAAGAACTGAAGATTACTGTCATTTGTGATGGTTATTTAACTGTTGTTGTATTACATGGGTTAAGTTTTACATAAAAGCCCCAAAGCGACAGATGCATGTCAGTTATTCATTTTTCGACTGACTTCAATAATTTTGCGAAGGATCTGACGGAAGCGCATGGACAGAGCGTCAGATTTCTTCTTCAGCAGGTTGCGGCCAGTCTGCGCTCCTTTCAGCCGAGCCTTCATGATGGTCTGAGCCCTACAGAAACACAGAAAACACACTTTAAACCAATTTCACCAATTCTAACCCTCTGAAGGTTGCCCGTTTGTCTCCTCTGATGACCTTTGTGACATCTGTTTCGTTTTCAACCATTTAAAGATAACTGGGGAGTGTGTTCTTTTTTTTTTTTAAAGCAATCTAAGGGTGTTAAATGTCCATTCTTGAAATCAGCAGAGCTACATTCCTCAGAAGAGGACGTGGAAATCACTGACTTAGGTGTGATGCTGGAAACATCACATGACACGAGAACTCTTCCTCTTTTTAACAGCACGGTGCAAAAACCAGAATGTGATACCTTCACGTGAGATGTATAAACAAAAACAAATAAATACATAACAAAACAGCGTTAAGCGGGTTTTGTTGAAGCCGCACTGGGTTAGCAACGTAGCAAGCGAACGGGCTGCTTACATTCTGGAGGGGAAGATGTCGATCCTGTCTTTTCCGGACATCTTCTCGTCTTTTGATCGACACTTGCTGTCCTCTGCTCCCGTTCGCGGTCTAGACTCGATACTACAGCGTTACTTGAAATTGTACGTTACTGTCGTGCAAATACGACGGTGAAGTTTGTGTCTTCGTGGAGGATTACGAGCACAGTTCGGGCTAGCGTTCGTGATCTCCGTCCGCGGCGATCAGCTGACCTCCCGGTCACGTGACGGCAGACGCATTCGGATCTGCGCGTGCGCGACGTGCAGCTTCCGACGATCTTTTCCGGGTCGGAAACTTAGCGCAGCTGATGAAAGCGAGCTAGCGGGCCACCGATTCTCCGTCTGAAAGAACCCATCGAGAACCCGCAGTCGGAGTCCCCAACGCGCCCGACGCCGAAGATAGTACTCCATAGTCCCGCAAGCCCATGACACAGGTGGGTTTCTGGTGCTGGTGGAGAGCGGAGTGGAGCGCCGCGCGGGCGGCTAACCCGCTAGCAGGCGCGCGGCCCCGGTGGCACATGTGGCGCGCGAGCGTCTGAAACCAGAGCGGAGAAACGGCCGATTACGGACTGTTTCTGGTTGGACGGACTGGTTCTGGTTTAACGGACTGGTTCTGGTTGGACGGACTGGTACTGTCTGAACGGACTGTTTCTGATTGGACGGACTGTTTCTGGCTTAACGGACTGGTTCTGGTTAAACGGACTGTTTCTGTCTGGACGGACTGTTTCTGGTATACGGACTGGTTTTGTCTGAATGGACTGGTTCTGGTTTGACGGACTGGTTCTGTTTGAACGGACCTTCGCCTACCAGAACATCCACGATCACACCCAGACACGCGTGAAAAGGCCACAATGATCCAACCGATGCGGTGTTTTTGTCGAGGCTCTTTAACTGTCGTTTGTGTCGTTGTTATTCCGTTTAGACAGAAATGTACAAATAATCTCCAGAAGACACTTACTTAACTCCTGTATTTGTTTTTGGAAACTTAAAAAAAAAAAGTATTTTTTTCTTCTATTTCAAATGTCATTGAAATAGATGTTTTCACTGCTGTCCTCGTCTTTGCCGACACTCACATAAAATAAAAACCGTTTAGTATCAGAAAGAGCCGTCAGTTATAGCAGGTCACAGATGACAGACAGTAACAGTGCATCGATTTACTGTAAAGCTTCAGTTGATGTCCGTACATATAAACGCCAAAAAAATGTTGACTTATAGCTCAAACGTTTAAAATGTGCATTTTACATTTTACAAATCTGTTAAACATGGACTAAACTAAGCATTATTTGATTTTCCTGCAGATCAGGGCTGTGTTTTTTTTTTTCTTGTTACCGTTGTGTTTAAACACCTTTTTACTACTATTTTATAATAAACGCATGTGTTTAGTTAATCAGGTTTCATGGCTCAAGTAAAGAAGTGAGTTGCAAGCAGATAAGAGGGTGAAAAAGTAGTTTTGGCTGGATTTATTTACTAAGATGCTAAAAAAATGTTTTTAAATACTTATTTTAAAAAAAAAAGAGAGAGAGAGAGACAAAAAAAAACCAACTCATCACTGACTATTAATGTGTGCATCTGTAAATATTTACTCTCCTGCTTCTGTGCACACAGCAATGCCGGGGCTCAGCTGTCGATTTTACCAGCACCGCTTCCCAGAGGTGGAGGATGTTGTCATGGTGAACGTGAGGTCCATCGCTGAAATGGGCGCCTATGTCAGCCTTTTGGAATACAACAACATCGAGGGCATGATCCTCCTGAGCGAGCTGTCGCGCCGACGTATCCGCTCCATCAACAAGCTCATCCGCATAGGTCGCAACGAGTGTGTGGTCGTCATCCGAGTAGACAAAGAGAAGGGTGAGTGTTGACCGGTAGACCCGGAGGCCGGTCTGAAGTGTGTGTGTTTTTGTTTTTTTCCCCTACAAATGTAATCAGGTGTTTGTTAACAGACATCACTGATCATTGCAAACAGTTCAGCCGTGTATCGGGTCTGATATGCAGTCAGAGCTCCGATCAAGTAGTGAACTAATCTTTTGGCAGCCTGGAGCGGCTCTGATAAAAAGCTCTGGGAGTGAAAATAGGAAAGCAACTGGCCTGGCTCTGCCTCCGCCTGCTCGGCTTTGGCCTGGTGGTGACAAAGCAGCTGTTGAGACCACCCAGCTTTCTTTTTCTGCATTTAGTTTTGACTTGGTTTGTTTTTTTGCTGCACTCACATTATCAGTTCACACGCAATAATCCAGTTTACAGATAAATTACTTTTGCATAATTTTTTGTCAAGAACAGTTACATGACAGCTGGAACATTTTACATTTAATAATTTAACAAAACAAATGCAAACACCTTGTGAAAGTTGACCAGCAAGACCTAAAAGTTTTTAAGTCAGTTGACTGAAACTCTTAACTGCTGGACCATTAAAAACTGGAAGGGGGCTCACCTAAATGGTCCGTATACAGGACCTTTTTTTTAAGCTTAAGTTCTACAAAAGTGTTCTACATTAAATGTTTCTAAAAAACACTCATGCAGCACTTCTCACTGTACATATGCAGTATGCAACACTATAACCGGTGCAGATTAAATGTGGGCGTGTTGATTTTTGCGTTAGTGCTACTGCAACTGATCTATTACTTTTAGTCTTTTTTTTTTTTGTGTGTCTTTTGTATGATGCTTGCAGCAGAATCGACTGCCTATAAGTTGGTGTCACTGTTTTTTTCCTCCAGGTTACATTGATTTATCAAAAAGAAGAGTTTCACCAGAGGAGGCCATCAAATGTGAAGATAAATTCACCAAATCTAAAACGGTTTGTCAATTTATTAATCTTTATTTATTTGTGTCCCCCTCGTGTGAATCCAAACACCGGCCATTGAAGATTTTAACCAAGAATAGGTGATTTTCTTCATCGAAGCAAAAAAAAGTTTCTCAATTCAATTCAGTCTTGACATTAGATTTTATTTATTTTATTTGTTCTTGTTAACGTTGAGCTTGTTTGCTGACGTGAAGACTCGTGTTTTCAGGTGTACAGCATCCTGCGGCACGTAGCAGAAGTGCTAGAGTACAGTAAGGACGAGCAGCTAGAGAGCTTGTACCAGCGCACCGCCTGGGTGTTCGATGAGAAATACAAGCGACCGGGATACGGCGCGTACGATGTCTTCAAACAGGCTGTATCGTGAGTCCCACAAACAATGAAAGCACGAATATTGATCCCTTAACCCTTTTGAGCCAGTTTTTGATCAGAGTTTTCCCTTTTGCAGGGATCCCACTATTCTGGATGGCCTGGATTTAACGGAGGAGGAGAGGAATGTGCTGATTGACAACATCAACAGGCGACTCACTCCGCAGGCTGTCAAAATCAGAGCAGGTTTGCTGCTGTTTTTTTTTCTGCCTGTTTCACAAGAGGATCTCAGAAGATGGTGCTTTGATGGTTTTCATTCATCTTTGTCCCACAGACATTGAAGTGGCGTGTTACGGTTATGAAGGCATTGATGCGGTGAAGGAAGCTCTGCGAGCCGGACTCGGCTGCTCCACAGAGGCTATGCCCATCAAGGTAACCTAGGTGTCTCCTCTCAGCTTTAGTTGGATTTTTTTTTTTTTTTTCCCTTCTCCGTGCCTGCTCTGCTATTTTATGATTTTGTTCTCGGCAGATCAACTTAATCGCTCCTCCTCGTTACGTGATGACGACCACCACCCTGGAGCGCACAGAGGGCCTGTCTGTCCTCAACCAGGCCATGGCTGCTATCAAAGAGAAGATAGAGGAAAAGAGAGGCGTCTTTAACATCCAAATGGAGGTGGGTGACCGGGCATTTACACGAAAGCCACTGATTTTATTTGCTTTCTCATGGAGCTGCACTAAAGTGAAAAGCTGATAACAGACGGACCAACAAAAAAAAAAGTCTCAATAAAATATGAAGTTTCATCACCCCAAATGGCAGTGGTACTGTCATCACTGCTGCTCCAATCAGGAGATTGTTCTTTGTGTTGGTAGAAGCAGCCTGAAAGAGAAATGCCGAGGTTTGTCTGTCTGTTGCAGCAGTCAGTGCTGATCTTTGTGTGACGCTGAGAGCTGTGCACAGAACAATGTTGAAGTGTTGGTCTTCTCTCTGACTAACAATTAGTAACGGAGCAGGAGCGCTGGTTTAAACGTCTTGTCATGCAGCAGCCCAATAAGACGGGAGGCTGTTTTTTAACTTGTTCATAAAACCACGTCTCAGTGTTTTTACTTGTTCCTGTGCTTTCAGAATATATGCGAGTCAACACCGTCACCTTTTCTGCCTCTTCTTCTCAGTCCGCTTTACTGCCATAGCCTCATACTTTAGGCATGAAAAATGATCTGGATTTCGCTCTCTAAAAGTTTTTAGCTTGAGCTTTGTTTGTTCTGTGCTCGACCCCACACGAGCCGCATTGGGAATGTTGTTTTTAGAAATGCGTATGAAAGTCACCATTCAGCTAATATCAAAAATTCACAAAGTCTGCAGTTGTCTTGTACACAAACTGATTCCTCCTGCATCCCACAGCCCAAGGTGGTGACAGACACGGATGAGACGGAGCTCGCGAGGCAGCTGGAGAGGTTAGAGCGCGAGAATGCTGAAGTGGACGGAGACGACGACGCTGAAGAGATGGAGGCCAAAACGGAGGATTAGTCGGTCCTCGGAGAAAGGCTGACGGGGGGGATCAAAGGATGAAATGTGGACAGACCCAGCCACTCAGTTTCACACTGCAAACATTAACTGGCATTTTACTAGTTGATTGGCAAACGTCTCGGTTCGTTCATTAGCAAGTTTAGTCCCAGAAGAAGGCAGCACAAATTTGTCTTCTTAAGCAAACATGGACACAACTATGATCAAGTCCAACATCCGTATAGTTTCTATTTTTAAGTACACCAATTTGAATAAATAACTCAGAGAAAAGCTGCTTTAACCAGTGGCCTTCACCTGTGTCCCGGTTGAGAGCCTTGTGACTTCAGCATCCACAGTGCTTGATCTTTGGCCGGTCGCTGGATGCGACCGCGTGAGGGAGAAATGCAAAGGTCCGTCTCTTCACAGCAGTGATTTGTGTGCTGATGCTCTTCCAGTTACACCAGCAAGACCTGCTCTTGTTCATGACATCAATAAAGTTCTGGAAGTTTCATCTCAAAGTGTCTGTCTCTTCAATTAAATGGGATGAGATTTATTAAAGATGAAGGCAGCTGAGGTTGAACCCATTTAAAGATTAGTTTGACAGGGTTTTCTATACTTGAGTAAACTCAGTCCAAATAGTTGATTCTAAAAGTTGTGGGTTACTGAAGCTGTCACCTAAAAGAAGCTTGGAATATATTGTTGGCTCAATAACCAGTCAATGTCGACTTGCATTCACAACAACTTTTAGGCATGTTTAAAGTTGATGGCTGTGTGACCCAGTGTTTAAGAAAAACAAGCAAGTAGTTATAAAAATCAGTTTTAATCAAATGTTCACAATACAAAAACAAATGGAGAGTGCCTTCACAACTTCAAATTATCATTCCAGGTCTGGGCTTTTCCTATAGTGGTTGTGAGTTTACAGCTTCATGATCGTCACCGTCTGGGACATAAGGTTTTGTCAAAAGACAAGTAGATCCACTTACTGTTGACAAAAACGTGCCAACCCCTTACTCAGGAATGTGTGAGGAAAAAAAGTTTAGTCAATGCATACGCCTGAGGCGTGTCAAAAACCTTGAATAAATTATTTTTCCACTACAAAGTTGTAAAAAGAAAACTAAACATCCTTGTACTTTAAATTTCACCTTCCACAATGGGAATCCTCAACAGAAATTCTTCAAAAAAGTTTGGAAACCATTCACCAATTACTTGTGAATATACAGAGTTCCCACAAACTGGTGACGTGTACGAAAGGAAAAAAAAAAAAAAAAAAGTATTGGATCAATAGACTTTATCTCCAATTCGACAACAGTCCCACCTGTCTGACAGCAGCTCTCTCCACATTCTTTCACTTTTGTCAAATGAAACTATTTACACTAAACAACATAAACACAGTTAGCACCTGCAAAGAGAATGGAAACAGATGGAGCCCGAGTGTGTTGGAGAAAAAATAAAAGATAGGACATGACGTGGACAACTGGTGCTTGTGAGATGAGCAGAATCTGTAGTTACAGTCCATTTTAAATGACATTCTGCTAGACTATTCTACACGGTTGGGGGCATATTTATCTGGGGGTGACGTTCACTTCACCAGTCCGATCTTCTTGGCTTCTGTTTCATAAATGAGCAACCGCCACATCTTCACTATGAAGACCTCAGCTTCTTCATCAAGTACCTGAGCAGAAGCAACAGCAAAGTTTAATAAGATGCATTTGAAGAGCAGTAAACTTGCAGACAATAATACATCCTGAAGTCACTGTTTAGTTGGTGACGGTGATGACTCAGGTGGTTTTATGCCCATGAGCATCAGCAGTGAAAAAATAATGTATATATTAAACAAAAAATAAATAAAAAAATGCAGGATCTGTAGGCTTACTTATTTTTAAAAGGTAGCCTATTATAAATCAGAGTAGGCTGGCGTCATGACATTAAACTTTAGCTGTTATATAACTCACCATAGCGACATCATCCAAGATGCTCTGCGGCATACTGTGAGCCATCACCTGGAATCAGAAAACCACGAGGAAGATGGAATTATTTTTGCTTCCCCATCAAGTCAGACTGATGTCAAAATGAAATCTTTTTTTTTTTTTTTTATCCATACCTTTGAGCACACAAAGTCTACCAGCGTTGCCTCTTCCTCGCCAATGTACTCAATAATCTTTTTATTGATCCAGGGTCGGACACGTCGCTCCATTAACATCTAAGTAACAAGAAATAACAAAAACAAGTGTTTAAGATGACAATATCCAGTACTACTTAATCAAGAACAAATGAAAAATATTTTATGAGCAAATAAAATCTAGATAGCCGTGCAAAAGTACAAAAAAATAAATAAATCGCACAGCTGAGTCTTCTATCGATGACGTCACATAGTGCACTCCAGCTGCATCCAGACCACAAAATGGATTTTGAAACGTTATGGGCCGATTAGCTCACTAGTAAATTGTGTTAGGTTTTTGAATTCCCACTGATCCATTAGACCTACTCAAAGCCTTCACACGGGACTTTCAAGGACTGATATCTACTCACACACTGCATGAACAACCCTGAGGTGGAATGGCAGGGTGTTTTTGTTGCACCTCTGTCCGCTTTGGGAAGTAATATGAGCAGAAAAACAAAGTCGAATGAGCGATTGAACACGCCACTCCTACCACACGCCTGCTCCCGTCACTCTGATGATTCTACAAAGCCAGCATGCGGAGTGTCATCACACAGCGATGCAACGCTGTGTGATGTGTTCAGTTTGTGAATGTTACTTATGAGTTTAATGCCAATGTGCTGCATCCACTGCATGAAAAAGGCCTAATATTCTTATTTAACACTTAGAATGTGATTAAAGAGATAATATTGCAATTTTAAAAAAATTAAATAAACGTTCTTTTCTCCTCACCGTGTCGACCATAGACCAGTCCAGTGGGTAGGAGAACAGCTCAGGTTTTGCTGTGGGAATCTTTTCAATAAGACTCTTGATGTGTTTGCGTTTTTCCTCGGCGTTGGCTCCTTTTACGTTGGAGAGCCCGGCACCGTCCACCCCGAGGCTTTTGTCGTCATCATAATCCAGGGGCACCAGCTTCCTCTTTCGTGGCTGTTCGTCAGCCTCTTCATCATCAAACTTGTCAAAGACACTGTCCACTGGAAGCTTCTTTCTTTTGCCGGCATTAGTTTGACCAGGACTTCCTGCGTTACCTGATGAAGAAAGAGACAGAATCTGACTGTTATTTTTCTTAGTCCGTACAACTGGAGTGATCTGTGACTGGATCACAATTATGCAAGTTCATTTTCCAACAATGAGAATAAACTTATAAATGGTTCACCCTCTGCTGCTTAACTAATCCTTGTAATCTCAACAAGCATTTGTAATAATTTAATAAATAAAATATTGAAATAGTTACTTCTTTTTGACATAAACCCCAAAACCTTTGTGATTTTTTTTTTTTTTTAAATACGATACGCACATCTTCATAATTCAAATAAAATAGTTTCTACTTCTTTAAGTAATCAGCTATTTTCTTCAGTCTTTACTGCAGAATTTTACTTTTTTTTTTTTTTTTTTTTTTTTTTTTTTTTTTAAATCAACTTCATTGGTCATTTTATTTTGTTAGTAAACATATGAATACTGAATGAAACATGTTCATGTACCTGCTTTTACGGTGAAACCCTTCAGTTTTAACTTTTTAAAGTGCAATTTTGTCTATAAACACATTTTTTGTATCTATGAATACATTGAGTAATCTTATTTAGTTTTTTTTATTTTTAAAAGAATTCCTTTATTGTATAAAACAATTTAATCGTTTTGATTAAGGGGGTTACGCAGATGTTTAAGAAATGTATGTATGTAAGGGGGTTAAAAACCTATAAATATCCTCTGTGACTTTGAACAACACATTAGGCATTTGTTTGATAATTAATAGTCACGATCGTTGCTCGTTTTCTTTTGTTGCCTGTTAATCAACTGGAGGGGTTTGAGTTGTGCCTCAGGCTGCTGCATCTCTGTCTATTTAACGGTAGGTGTTTCGGACTCACCCAGTTTGAGGCTGAGGCCGATCTTCGGCCGGTGTTCCTCCTGCGGCAGAGCGTCAGGGGGTGAGTTCTCATGAGGGATGATGATGCCGCAGGGCGACTCTTCTCCAGGTGTGTTGGGAGACACGTTGCCACTGGCTGACGACACTGAGGGAGCTGCTGTGATGGGCCGCATTGTGGGCTTCAAGCACGGTTTTGCATCAGTGTTTTCTTCATCGTTATCATAATCCTCCTCCTCTCCCTCCTCTACTTCGTTTTCAGAGTGATTAGGACGTGAACGGGGTTCTGCTCTCTCCTGCTCCTGCTTGCGTTCCTGGTGGTCTCGAGAACCCCTGTGGCGCTCGTGTTGCTCCACGGGTTCTGGTTCTTGGATGATAGGAGGTTGCCTCAGACGCTCCTCCTCTTCCTCCTCCATCTGGACCAATAACAAGGAAATAGGCAGAAAATGTCACCCAATTAGCATCTTTCAGAAAAGAAGGCCATCAGACAATGAGCTAGGCCACTCTTGATGAGCAGACATGCAGATGATAAACTGACCTTCACAGAAAAAAAAAAAAAAAAAAAAAAAAAATACGGCTTACTCCCTCACTCCAGCCACATGCAGGTAAACACACACATTATCATTATTAGAGACAAGCATACCCTGCGTAGCTCTGCGTCTGGGTCTGGATGTCCCTCGTCTAGCAGCCTCTGTCTGATCTCCTCCAGCTCCTCCTTCTCTCTCTTCCTGTCACGCTCGTCCGCCTCCATCTCCTTCTCTCTGTCTCTGAGTCGCTTCTGCAGCGCGCTCCCCCTAGTGGTCACAGTGAAAACAACAGCCTTCAGAACAAAGGACATTGCTGCAGTATCACATGAACTGCCAAGTTAGATTTGGGTCAAAGAATCTATGCCACAATTAACCAGGTACATTATATTTTTTTGTTCTTTTATGTGCTACTAGGCTCACATCTGTCAGAGTAGTGGATTAATAATACTTATATTACTATAGTTATTACACATCCCAATATTAAAGACAATTGAAGTTACCGGAAGCAAAGTATTTCTACAGATATGAGCATTGCATTTTGGATAATGTGTTTGCTTGTGCAAAGAGAACATTTTAGCCATTTTCATGGGTTCCCACCTGTAATACTTTGGGTCATCTCTCTCATCATCATAGTCTTCTAGAAATTCTTTTAACCGTTTTCCTTCTTTGGCCTAAAGAACGACGAGGGCACAGAACCAAACTGAATTGACTAACCATAAATTTACTTCCTCTAATAAAAGAAGAATATAAAAATCATGCAATATATTCCACATAAAAACTGAAACTTAATAAGAATGTTAACAATAATAATAATAATAATAATAATAATAATAATAATGTAAATCTGGACATTTGAAGCAGGACGACTCTGGATCTGCTTGTTTTACGTTCTCTGACCATTTCTCGTCGGCGCTCATCCTCCCTTTCTGCCTCTTTGGCATAATCCCGCGCCTTCTTCCTCTCCCTGAGCTCCCAGTTTTTCAGCCGCTACAATGAGAAGAATGTGAAATTTAAAAAATAATTTTGATACGGACTTGCACAAAGGAAAATAGCGTTTCAAAATGTAAAAACAAATAGTAAAATAATTGGTTAGCTTTTTTTATGGCCTTCTACAGTTGATAACAACCTCATCCCACCCACATTACATTAAAAACAGTAAATGGGATCACATTTAGTTTGTAGAATAAATCATTAGTTTATTCTTTGTAAAGGAACTATTGTACAGGTGTATTTACTGATGCAATATGAGCAGTCCAACAGGACAGGTCTGAATGAGTTTACTATTCCTGTATTTATCTCCATCTTTCTTACCTCCTGATAAGCTGCTTCTTTGTCTCTTAATTTTCTCTCCAGCTTCCTGCGTTCATAAGCCTCCTCTTCATCCTCTTGGTCCCGTTTCTTCTCCCTGTCTCTGTCTCTATCACGACTCAACTCCCTAAAAATAAATAAATAAATAAATAAAAAATACACACACACACACACACACACACACACACAGTATAACTTGTATATACCATGAAAAAAAATGTTTTAATTTTTTTAACCCCACCTTGATCTGCTGCGTTCTTTGCTCCCGTCACGGCTTCTATCTTTCTCCCAGTCTCTCTCTCGTTCCCTCTCTCTGGTCTTGCGGTCACGGTCTTTGTCTCTGTCTCTGTCTCTTTCCCGTTCCCGTTCTCGCTCCCTTTCCCTTTCCCGTTCCTTCTCTCGCTCACGGTCCCGTCGTTCTCTTTCCCGCTCTCTCTCTTTTTCCCGCTCTCTTCTTTCACGTTCCAACTCCAGCCTCTCCTTCTCCCGCTTGTCCTTCTCCTCCTCTAGTTTCTGCAGAGCAAAACAAATACAGGGTCAGCTAATGCCATAAATGATCTGTTGAGCGTTTCCAGTAAGCTTAAACTTGTTCACAGATCAAGTGATTTCCAGATTTTAAAAGGTTTCATTGAGGAACATGCCCTATTCTAATCAGTGCAAACCTGCAATTCTAAGTGGACAAATCTGATGCAATCAAAAAAAACTCTCCCTCACAGAAAGAGAGCTTCGTCATTCACCTAAAGCAACCTGTTGCTTTAAACTTGCAGTACTATCTAAAAGTAAAAATGTAGCTGGAAACCACTTTGAGGAACACAAAGATCTGTGGAAGATGTTCAATTTGGAGCATTCACAATAATGAAAACGCAGAAAAAAGCAAGGCCTTTTGTCTCCTTATGAGCCCTTCTTTCAGCACAAAAAACAATAACAGAAAACAGGCATCAGTCTTTTGTTGAACTAGTTGTTTGTGACTTACAGGTGTTGAACTATGGACTCAGCCCTTCGCTGCCCCTACAAGCCTTTTAAGTTAGGCCTGGGAGGAAAGCAGGTCACACGGTATACAAGGGAAAAAAGTTATGGGAATCTGTCTTGCTTTAGCATCATAATAATCATCAACAAAAGCCTTTACTTTAACGGACAACATTTGGTGAATCTCTAAATCAAGAAATAAACATGAACATCAGTTGCATTTCTGTACAGATAAATGAAATTATAGAAGCATTCTTACCCGTGCAGGTGTCTTCAGGTTCTCTTCTTGCCTCATAATTCACAAACGCACACACACACACACACACACTAAAACTATGCCTGTATTTGCATTAGACACAAGGCTTCATGTATATTTTATAGTTAAGATATTATAGACATGCTAGAATATAATGATATGTAATATTCATGTTTCACAGACCTCTTACATTTGAGCTGTTGCACAAGTAATCTCAATTTTTATGTTATCTAAATCCACTCATGAGTCACACACCACAAGCCACACAGACTAATATGAAAGCCTTAGGTGTAACAGTAATCCAGAAAAGGACACTTATAACACAAGAAAGAAATAATGGCACATGTTAACTAGAACTCCCAATGTCTTTAGGTCATTGCTAAGTATTACTACTTCAGTTTAAAATCGGTTTTATTGACTTCCAGTCAGTTGATCTACTCTGGATCTGGCTGAGTGACTTTTGAAACATAGACTGTAAATGAAAGATAGACCACATCACTTCAACCTCCCCCTTTTGGCCCTGGAATTACTTTGTATGCACTAACTGTGGCATTCAGCCACCATCGTACCATTTTTGAAAGTCACACATTGACAATCTGAAGTGAAGGAAAGGTGTGCTGAAATACAATGAATGTGAACTAAAATACTCATTTCTGAAATTCCTATTATAGTATTTCAGAGTACTAAGACAAAAAAACTTAAGTTTCAAAAGGCTGCTAAATAGTAAATTCTTTAAAAAAAAAAAAAAAAAAAAAAAAAAAAAAAAAATCAATAACACTATTAGGATATAAATGTATATTGAGCTGATCCACTTTCATGGTTTACACACTGTATTCACGTTTAAAAACTCCACACCTATGATACCACGTCCTCTCTGAGTCTTTTGATTTATTTGTTTTTCTAAACAATTAAATGTGACACTTTTTATTTATTTTAATTTTCTCAATTTGGTATACTTCATATACTTAAATATTTTTTCCTGTGAGGAGTTGGAAGGTTGTCATTTGGTTAAGAGGTTGTTTGAACAAACTGTGTAACATCCAAAATAAAGCTGTATGTGAACATTAAAAAATGGAACCCTTAAATGCAGATTGATTATCAAATTTTTAAATAATTGGTTTCATCCATTTCAGAGTACATTATGCATGGTCTTGATTGCGGTCTATTGCTACACTAACAGTTACAAATTAAATGGATAGGGTTCCTTTCTTTGCCTTTTAAACTCTGTGGACATTTTATCTAAAGAGATGATCTTACAATGCCTTAGATGCGACAATGATCCATTTGGAATTGTGGCATTGTATGCAAGTATAAATTTGCATTTATTTTATAAAACAACCAAACGGGGGCCCTGTTGACTGAGCAGAAGCCTATAGATGACAACCTGCTCACCCTGAGCTTTTAGGACAACAAGTTCACATTTAGCTCCTTGTCCCTCATTCACACCTGAAACAGAAGTACAAGGCAATTCTCTCTACCGGCTAAAGTTTCATAAATGTAAATTTAGTTAATCACATCATCAGTGCAAGCACAAGAGAGACAAGTCGAGTATTGATCTATGTAATTAATTCTGCGCCAAGTGACAAAGTGAAAGGCACTGAGGCCCTATGACAATGGTCATCTTTCATATATACTCTATGCTTATTACTTACCTCTGTGGAGACTAGAAGGACTTGTTAAAACAACTTCACCTGAATGGAACAAGGTTCTTACTATGGTTTCACTCTCAGCATTTTTCTTTTCTTAAGCTGAACCGTGTCCTGAATTTGCATTCTTAGAAATCCAAGCAATACATTTCTCTTCTCTTTGTTACACTTTTTTTTTAACCCATTCCCTTGTTACATAACCTCCCTTTCCTTAAAAGCTTGGCAAAGTTGTTTTTTTTAATAAGTAGAAAAACATGAACTGTGTGCTCAAATTTCATAATGTGCTCTTTAAATCGTTGAATATACTCAGTAACCTATCTTGCAAAACACAAAACAAAGCAAAAAAAAAAAAAATAGATGTGATAAGATAGTGAGTACGTAAAAGAGATGGACGTGAGAGATCCTACAACACACACAGGAACGTACCTTGTCAGCCTTCAGATCATCATACTGCTGTGGAGAGGGCGCCCCCCACTCCCCACTAGCATGATAAAAGTTACAACAGTGACTGCAGTGGTTATCGAGTCCCTGCGCTTCAACATGAACACCATTAAGACAGAGCATAATTTACAGAGGACTTGCACAGGTTCACTGACTCTCTAGGTAACTCCTTCCAGGGAACTGTTAATGCTGTCGTAATTCAGCATTAGAAAAAAAAAATCTGTTTAATTAAATATCAGGATGGAAAAAAAAAAAAAAAAAAATCATTCTGTGAGCCCTGGTCACAAAAGAGCAGTGCAGTTGCCCCAATGCAATTCCTCAAGAGGGGGACGCCCAGTATATGTATATAGTAAAAGAAGGATGATACTTACATCCTATCCTGGCAACTTTTTCCAAAGCTCTGAGATTCATCTTGCTTTAGTCACCATATGATCACTATCATAATGGTGGGGTTTAATGAATAGATTAGCTTTAAAGTAACTTTACATCGTCTCCATGCATTTCTGTGTGATGAATGAAGAAATGGATCTCTAATGATCACACCTAAGTAATTTCATAACGGTGGTCACAGGTTTCAAATCAGGCCTTAGATGTGACAAGAATGCTAGCCCTCTATTGTAGTTTTTGAATGTAAGATGTTTAATATAGTATAAGGGCGCAATAATGTTTGCTTGCATACAGTTTAGAGCCAGCCAATCTGTGACGCAGTATGCATATTACTGAGATCAAGAGTTACATTCTTCATCTAAATGTGCAAGCTCTAGGAGTGAACTACAAGACCAGCTGCTGTCCAAAACCTGTTATGTCAACTGCAAAATTAAAATGGCTACTTTACCTTGTGAGTGTCACGAAATTTACTAATCTCTCTGGAAATCAGGTCTCTCTTGTCCTCCTCCATGTCAATAGTGTTTATGTCATCCTGAGTGAGTCAAAAAAAAAACGTATGTTCTCAGGTTGAAAAGATAATCCCCATTACGCACATTTCACATTTAGGTTCAAAAACAAAAATTTAAGAACAACTGAGGCTATACCTCTTCTTTCTTTTCCTTTTTTCTCTTTCTTCGCTGGGACTCTTCATCCTGAGAAGGAGCATTAAGTTCGGCAGCATATTCCCGCATTAATCCTTCAATGGCACCTTTGACCATCTCATCTTTCTTCTTTGTCTCCTCGTCAAGAACCTCTTCCTCATCATCTCCATCTTCTGCCTTCTTTGTCTGCCAATTTAAAAAATGTGCTTAGTATTCTAGCTTTGTTATAATTGTTTTATTCAATTATAATGCTGTTACCACTAAGCAGTCATGTAAATAAAGTAACAAATCTTAAATATGTGCAGCAAATGCTTAAGGTCTGAAATGAGGAAGATTACATTAAGTATTCCTTATGCACACTGATCAAAACATACAATCTGCGTGCACAAATCCCTAAAACAAATTTATACCCCATTTGCAGTCTTCTTCTTGGCTTTCCACTCATCCAGCTGAGATTTTGTCTTTGCATCAACCTTCACAAGCAGGTTCTTGTCTCCAATCTGCAGGTCATGAAGGAGTCGCAGGGCTCGCAATGTGGATTCTGGCTCCTTGTACTCACAGAAACCAAAAGCTGCAACACAAAGGTTCACAGGAGAGGATGTAATTAAATAATTATTTATTTTCCCTTCAGGGATTAATAAAATATTTTAAAATTTAAATGTCACGTAATTGGCAAGCTGACTATATTGTCATTTATACAATAATAATAATTATAATCATCATCATCAATATTTGCATACATACATCTTTTAGGTAAATTTATATGGAAAATACTTCCAGACCTAAAAATCCTCAGACTATGCGTTGAATTACCTTGAAGCTTGCCAGAGGCTCCTTGGACTCGCTTCCAGCTCAAAACAATTCCACATTTCTGTAAAATTACCAAAAAAAGAAACAAAAATAATTCACTGCTTAAATGAAAATAGAACAGAAAAAAATAGCTACACAACTGGTAATCAAATGACATGGTTATTATATCATGGCATATTTATCACTTCTGCAGAAATCTTTACACCTGCCACAATAATCACTATATCAACTACTCGCTCTCAGGTCAGTTTATGAACTAAAAACACATCACCTGTGGACATCATACAAAAGTAAACAAACCAGGTTAATGGAATATTTCAGAGTTAAAAAATGGATTCTAAAGTCTATTAATGGAAAGCACTGAGAGTAAACAGTCATTAGGGACCAAAACTACACATGTGTCAATGGTGTTTTGAGTTAGAATCGAATAAATGTTTGCAGTCTAATAGGTGGCAACCACTAATGTCGGAGTAAATTGCTATTTTAAGCCTCTGATAAGACTCAAAAATGCCATCCAACTGAGGCAATAGTCTAAATAGGACCCCAAAAGAAAAACCAATGTAATTTTTACTTGTGACTATTAAAAAAAAAAAAAAAAAAAAAAAAAAAAAAAAAAAAAAAAAAAAGGACTGTTTATTCCCATCAGTCATAGATTTCAGGTCACTTGCATCCTAACTTCATACCAATTAACTACTGAATGTCAGATACGCTGTTAAGAGACACAAAATGAGGAGAAAAGTTCATAGCCACTGCTTCCCTAGAACTGGATCAGTATAACAACTCTAGGGAAGCTGTGACCATGAACTTACCTCCGCATTTTACATCTTGTACAGACAATCCCTTTGTTATCTTAAATTTAATCTGATAAATTTAAAGCCACATTATATCATAAAATAATTGTAAATGGGTTTTTTTCTCCTATCCTTTACCGCCAGCAGTTGTCTGATGAGCATGTCGGAAGCTTTCTCTGATATATTCCCAACAAAAACTGTGGTGGTGGGCCCGCTGTTCTCGTCGTCCTTGGCTCGCAACATAGAAATATCCTTCTTCGGGACTGGAGGCTTACTGACAACAGGCACAGATGAAACCATGACTGCGGGGGTGGGAGTCATAATCCCCATATGGACTGGGATCATTGGAGCCCCTGCATCACGCAAAGCAAATATATATCAAGTACAAATAAAGAAAATAATGAATAAATAAACATTACACTAATAAAACTAAAACTAAAGATGGACACCTCTAGAAAAACTGAATCTTTTCAATATTGTGAATTACTGTGAGACGCTCTTGGTGTACCTTAAAATATTGCCATAGTCACACATTGTAAGTACAATCAAAGGCATTTATAAGTGACAGGTGTGTGTTTACCTGAGGGAAAACCAGCATACTGAGGAGGCATCCCAGGTGGGGGCAACAGCGGCCGGTTCAAATGAGGAGGGAAGGACATTCTGGTGCGAATGTGACCTGATGACGACCAAAAACAACCAATGAAAAGTATATATATATATATGTATACTGTAAACCCATACAAACTAAAGAATACACGTACAAGTCAAACTTGGACCACAATTAGTTGGATTTTTTTGTTTGTTTGTTAGTTTTTTTGATAAGAGCACACTGAGCGAAACAATGCCATATTGTCCCAGCGTTTAAGCAAACAAGTCGTAGTTTTTATTGTCATATTGTTACGTTGGTTAAAGTTAGCTTAATCTGGTGGGCAAACATTCCCTAACGTAACATGAAGAGGTCCGAAGCTTTGAGCCTCGATTACTCACTTTAAATGTCAGAGCTGAATTTGAAGCCTCGACACTAGCCACTGGTTAGCTCGGGCGGCGCTGAGCACGCTGCTGCACCCGGCACCGCCGAGCGAGGCGCAGCTAAGCAGCTACAGCCGACGGGTCCGAGCAAACTAACTTGTCTGACTCAAAAAAGTAGCTAAGGCGAAATGCCGAAATATCCCAAACATACGTACCCTAACTCGAGCGATGTATAAAAGAGTAAAATTCAAAATAAAATTATTAGTATTTGTGAAAACCTCACTAACGTTCCGACTGTTGAATTAGCCGTCGAGCTAGTCGCGGGCCTTCAAGACAATTGACGCAAGCGCATTGCGCCCCGGAGTATAACTGCTTGTTTTGTACAACGGGGCATGGCCACGGGGCGGGGTATGTTTTTTTACAGTACTTACAATGTTCATTTACAATAAGAACTGATGGGTCGGATCAGTTACGTGGAACATAACCCACTCCGAACGCACTTCTATCGATTTAGGGAATAATTTACTTCAATGGGAGATAGGAAAATAGGAAAAAAATATTTGTTTTATTAAGCTACAAATCTGGCATAGGACATATTGTAAATTGATCCCAAACAAAAACCCATGGCACAGTTTACTTGTTTGTTTGTTTTTTATAACATATAACCACATTTTCAAATCAAATAAATTTGGCAAAATATGCACAAATATAGGCAGCACGGTGGCTTAGTGGTTAGCACTGTTGCCTCACAGCAAGAAGGTTCCCGGTTCAATTCCCGGCCCGGTGGGTCTTTGTGTGGAGTTTGCATGTTCTCCCCGTGCTTGCGTGGGTTTCCTCCGGGTACTCCGGCTTCCTCCCACAGTCCAAAAACATGCAGTGTAGGTCAATTGATCTTTCTAAATTGTCCATAGGTGTGAATGTGAGTGTGATTGGTTGTTTGTATGTGGCCCTGGATAGACTGGCGACCTGTCCAGGGCGTACCCCTGCCTTTCGCCTGATATGCGTCGGGATAGGCTCCGACAGACCCCCGTGACCCGGAAACGGAAAAAGCGGGTGTAGATAATGGATGGATGGATGCACAAATATATTTAAAGTGGTTCAGTTAAAATATTTGGAATAGATTAACAATGCTATTCCTTTCATTATATCTTCAGCCGTTTTGAAGATATGGGTGATATTTGCATGCATTCACAAGAACCACTGATGCACATGAATCAGGAATTGATTAGAAACACGGGATAAGTCCATCAGATACTGTTTTATTTGGTGTGTTTTGTAGAAAATGTGTCAGAAACATCTACTAAACACCAAGTGATTCATAAAACACTACTAGTTTGTTGAATAGTCGCAACGAATATTAATTAAATTAATATTTATATTGTGACAAAAATGGCTCTAAATTTGCTTCCCTTGATAGTTGCATATCTTTAATTAGGGTAATTTGAAAACACCGACTCTTGCTAGGTTTCTTAAGTAAGGTAAAACCTAAATCTTGATACACAATACCTGAGATATCATTGTAACAGTTACAGTGTAATGCGAACTTTACTAGTTTATGTTTTTACTATTGCTGGGCTATCTATAATTGTATAAATGTAAATTATTTTGAGTTCACCATGTAGATACGTACCACAGAATTTAGAACGGTTGTTGTTATGTTGTTATGTTCTATGGACAGCATGGTGTATGTAATATAAGTCTGGATATCATCTGACAATTCAGTGACGTCACTTTTAGGCGGGTTTTTTATGGAAGGTGCTAGAAGAAACGAAGCACGCCCTCCTGGTTTCTCTAGTATTCCTCCATGAGGTCAAAAAGACCTACAGTTTTTATACATTTTTAGGAAAGCAATGAGTTACATGGTTCGTTTTACTTAACAGGCTTATTAGTCTGACGCAGACAATTCCGACTCGATAGCATATAGCGGCTTGTATAAAGCGTATTCTACCAAATAAGAAAATGCTTTCTCGATAAATCTTTTGCCACAGTCAAAATTGCCACAAGATGGCAGCAACGAAGCACTTACGTTAGTTCCCAAGATAAAAGTTCATTATTATAACGTGTTTTTGGCATTCGCTTTACAAGCAAAATATGCTATCCCGTTAAACAAATACACACTGTGACTAAATAACGGGTCAACAAAATAGTTTACAAATTAATAATGCAATTGGTGCTAGAGCAACTAATTGAATGTCCAGTAGCTTTTTCCGGATAATACCGACAATGTTCACTTGTCGCTACTTGAAAAATATACACTAATCACTCATTAACTGCAGGCAAATGTGGCATTTCTTGGTCTTTTATTAACGGTCTCTTTCTATCAGACTGTCCAGTAAACGACGGCGTGCCGCGGATGGATACAGCTCCACGCTTAAACCCATGTGTATAAAGATTCACTGTGCAGCCGAAGGAAGTTCCTTTCCTTTTTCCTGCGTCAGAGAGTACGAGGGGCACCACTTTTGTTGCATTTTATTCAAGAGAAATCAACGAACTTACAAGGTACGTACCATAGTGTGGTGTTAGCTGTTTACGTATATTAGTCTTTTGATATTTGAATGCTCATCTATTTACGTTTTTGAGGTGTTGTTTAAATGATTTAAACCTTGTGCTTCGTGACAACGTTAACCGTCGTGGTACACGTCCAGTAAACATGGTAAATCCTCTTTATTAACTGGGGTGGCTTCTGTATTTTAAAACCCATTTTTGTGTAAAGCGTGGCCCGACCATTGGGATGCGGAGCAGCGTAAATGCGGCACTTTGCCGCACTGTCAGGTGTGGCGAATATGACAGTGCAGGCTCGAGCGTGTTAACGGACCCAAATCAACGGACACGACCCTACAGCTTTTATCAGCCATATTGAGTCTCAATCGTTCATGTTTAAACCTTGATAAACCCGAAGCTGCCTCACTTTTTCTTTCTTTTTTTTTTCTTTTTTTTTTTTTTTTGTTGAATGTCACCCAGTGGAGGTTAACGCTCGGTCGTTACGTAATGCACGAACGCACTCGTGGTTTCTGATTTGTCATGCTCTATCAGAAACGTTAGTCGTCCCCGACGTTCGGTCCAATGGACTGCGTCGCCTTCTACTAAGACTGTCGTATATTTTTATCGATCAATGGGCTTATCGTGTTTCGGCTTTTAACCGTCCTCTAGCACGTGTTTGGTTCGTCCATTGTCTATGCACAGACGCCATGTTGCTTAACGGGCACTTCCGCCTCGCGTGTAGCAACATGATGGCAGAGAAACCTCCTGACCTAGATCAGTTTGTTTGGTTGTGTGATCAATATAAATGATTATCTTGCGTTAGAGTTTCTTAACGACCTAATCTGATGTGCATTTGTAACACTCGAGGCCACTAAAGACTTCCATCTGTGCAGATGCCTGAAGAAATGCACCAAGAGGAGGAGGCTGAGACCTTTGCCTTCCAGGCAGAGATCGCTCAGCTGATGTCCCTGATCATCAACACCTTCTATTCCAACAAGGAGATCTTCCTCAGGGAGTTGATCTCAAATGCCTCTGATGTAAGTGTGAAGGAGCCTGGCACTTATGATCATTACATTTTTAATTAAGAGGGGGGGGGGGGTGGGGATCTTTTTTCAAATTGAAATGTTTAATTTGTGGCTCATCCTTTTTTTTTTCCTTTTCTTTTTTTTTTTAAATGTTTTTTCTTTTTTTTTTTTTTTTAGGCCCTGGACAAAATCCGCTATGAAAGCTTGACTGACCCCTCCAAGCTAGACAGCGGCAAGGAGCTGAAAATTGACATCATCCCCAACAAAGCTGATCGTACCCTGACCCTCATTGACACTGGAATCGGCATGACTAAAGCTGACCTGATCAACAACCTGGGTACCATCGCCAAGTCAGGAACCAAGGCCTTTATGGAGGCTCTGCAGGTATTGAAGAGAGCGTGATCTCAACTGTAATGCAAGGACCTGCTGCACAATACAAGGTTATAACGGTGTTTTGTTTGTGTGTAGGCTGGTGCTGATATTTCCATGATTGGTCAGTTTGGTGTGGGTTTCTACTCTGCCTACCTTGTTGCTGAGAAAGTGGTCGTCATTACCAAGCACAATGACGATGAGCAGTATGCCTGGGAATCATCTGCTGGTGGTTCCTTTACAGTTAAAGTTGACAATGGTAAGCTTTTTTTTTTTTTTTTTTTTTTTTTTTTTTTTTTTTTTTTTCCCCAAAATAATAGCTTGAATTGGCTGGTTTCATGACCAGCTGGGACCAGAATAACAGGCCTGTGTAGTGTTTCCTACTCGTCTCTTGACTGTATTCTTTCAGTTTGCTGTAGATCTAGATTTCCTTGTTCCAAATGGAATAACAGATGAGTAGTTGCTTAACCAGATATTTGAAGTCCTCGTGGATGAACAATGTTTTGTTTATACTTTTTTTTTTTTTTTTTTTTTTTTTTTTTTTTTTTTTTTTTTTTTTTTTTCTTAAGTATCATTTTTGATATTTAACAGTAACATAACACTCTTCACAGGTGAGCCCATTGGCCGTGGAACAAAGATCGTTCTGTACCTGAAAGAAGACCAGACTGAGTACATTGAGGAGAAGCGGGTCAAGGAGATTGTCAAGAAGCACTCTCAGTTCATTGGCTACCCCATCACCCTTTTTGTAAGTAACTGAACTGGGTTCAATAGTTATGCATATTTAAGCTTGGAAGTGGCAAATTAATCAAGCTGTTTTTTGTTGTTTTTTTTTTGTTTTTTTTTTTTATCTGTAGGTTGAAAAGGAGCGTGACAAGGAGATCAGTGATGATGAAGCAGAGGAGGAAAAAGCAGAGAAGGAGGAGAAAGAGGAAGGTGAGGACAAGCCAAAGATTGAGGATGTGGGTTCAGATGATGAGGAGGATTCAAAGGACAAGGACAAGAAGAAGAAAAAGAAGATCAAGGAGAAGTACATTGACCAGGAAGAGCTCAATAAGACCAAGCCCATCTGGACCAGGAACCCTGATGACATCACAAATGAGGAATATGGGGAATTCTACAAAAGTCTAACCAACGACTGGGAGGATCACCTGGCTGTTAAGGTACACATGGATTTTTATGAGGACAATTCTTGCATGTGTCCTTGGCTGGCTGTTGATGCGGTAGTGTTAAAAGAGATGCACTTTTCCCCTCCCCCTTGCAGCACTTTTCGGTGGAGGGCCAGCTGGAGTTCAGGGCTCTGCTCTTTATTCCCCGCCGTGCCCCTTTTGACCTCTTTGAAAACAAGAAAAAGAAGAATAACATCAAGTTGTATGTCAGGAGAGTCTTCATCATGGACAACTGTGAAGAGCTCATCCCAGAGTACCTCAGTGAGTTTTTTTTTTTTTTTTTTTTGTTTTGTATTATTAAAGACCTACCTAGTGGAATGTCTTGTTGATATAATGTTGTTCGCTGCAGACTTTATTCGTGGTGTTGTGGACTCTGAGGATCTGCCACTCAACATCTCCAGAGAAATGCTGCAGCAGAGCAAGATCCTGAAAGTCATTCGTAAAAACATTGTCAAGAAGTGTCTGGAGCTGTTCGCAGAACTGTCAGAGGACAAGGACAACTACAAAAAGTTCTATGAAGCTTTCTCAAAGAACATTAAGGTATCTGCATTATATTTCTTTAGTTATTGTCTTAAAAATCAAACTTTTAATTCCTTAACAAAGGCTCCTCTTGCACTCCCTGTGTCTGCAGTATGGCTACGTGGATTAAAAAGGTGGTTTTACCCTCTGGGTTCACAAGGCAGTGTAGTAGTTCACTAAATTGCAACTGTAACAATCTCCCCACCCAGCTCCAAGTGAAACTTTTGTATAGCAACCATGTAGACTGCACTTGCATAATTATGTTCGACTGGTACGGTGTCTGTGCTGTGTCACTTGCTGTAGTTTAGCTGCTTATGTAGTTTTGGTGGCAGCTTAAAACCTCCCACAGTGCATCTAAATGAACATTTTTGAAAGCGGATATTTATTGACATTACAACATGACTAGTTTTTGTTTTTGAAGTTGTTTGACTTCAGCTGCACAAATTATTTGTTCGTTCACTGCTTTAACTGGGTAACTTTAATTTCAACTAACATGCTGTTTTTGTGTAGCTGGGCATCCACGAGGACTCTCAGAACCGCAAGAAGCTGTCAGAGCTGCTGCGCTACCACAGCTCCCAGTCTGGAGATGAGATGACCTCCCTCACAGAGTATCTGACCCGCATGAAGGAAAACCAGAAGTCCATCTACTATATTACTGGTACATTTATTGAAATTGAATTCATATGAAAACAGTGAATCATCAAAATAAGGTCTTGCAGCATAACAAAGAATTTTATTTATTTTTTTTCTCCCCCCTTTCTTCTTCCCCCATACCTCCTTGTAGGTGAGAGCAAAGATCAGGTGGCTAACTCTGCCTTTGTCGAGCGTGTCCGCAAGCGAGGCTTTGAGGTCCTGTACATGACGGAGCCCATTGATGAGTACTGTGTCCAACAGTTGAAAGAGTTCGATGGGAAGAGCCTGGTCTCTGTCACCAAAGAGGGGCTGGAGCTGCCAGAAGATGAGGAGGAGAAGAAAAAGATGGAGGAAGACAAAGCCAAGTTTGAGAACCTTTGCAAGCTTATGAAGGAAATCCTTGACAAGAAAGTAGAGAAGGTTGGTGGCACAAGTGACTTGACTTTATTAAAATTCCTCTTCATGATGTAGGATTTTGAGTTCTTCCACATATTGAAAGCATTTTGTGGTAACAGGTCCCTTAATGGTCCCAAGTTCACTCATGGTGAGTCCATGCAGATTTGAAGTGGCCCATCGGCTTTGAAATGCAACCTGAATGACTCACTGCCTTTTCGTACAAAGTTTCTGAAGACTTGTTGTTCTGGATTGTTCTAACACATGCTTTTTTCAGTTTGTAAATCCAAATGTACAAAGTTGCAATTTAACAATTTTAATGAAAGATTTTGTGTGGATTAACTCTTTGACATGTGTAAACTCAATTTATGTGTATGTGGTTCTCCCAGCATATTTGCTTTGCATGCTTGAAGTTTTGATCAAATGTCCTGCATCTTGTCCAGGTGACTGTGTCCAACAGACTGGTGTCATCTCCCTGCTGCATTGTGACAAGCACTTATGGCTGGACTGCAAACATGGAGAGGATCATGAAGGCCCAGGCACTCAGGGACAACTCCACCATGGGCTACATGATGGCTAAGAAGCACCTGGAGATCAACCCTGATCACCCAATCATGGAGACTCTCAGGCAGAAGGCTGAGGCTGACAAGAACGACAAAGCTGTGAAAGACCTCGTCATTCTCCTGTTTGAAACCGCCCTGCTTTCCTCTGGCTTCTCATTGGATGATCCACAGACCCACTCCAACCGCATCTACAGAATGATCAAACTAGGCTTGGGTAAAGGCGCAGTTCAGATGAGGGTTGTTTTTTTTTTTTTTTTTTTTTTTTTTTTTTTTTTTTTTTTTGTGTGTTTTTATAATTGACTAATTTCTATTCTTTTCTCCAGGTATTGATGATGACGATGTTCCTACAGAGGAAGCAACTTCCACATCTGCCCCAGAAGAGATGCCTCCCCTAGAAGGAGATGCTGATGATGACGATGCATCGCGCATGGAAGAAGTTGATTAAACCTTTTTTTCTTTTTTGTTTTTGTTTTTTCTCCCTCTCAAATTTTAAACATCTTGAGCATCACTTCCCCAAAATCCATCTAAATAAATGCAGTAACTGCAAAACTTAACATCATTCCTTTGTGTGGTTGACCAGTGTTGCTCTTGTTTGTAGAGCGTTAACGCTGCAAACCCTCTTAAGAAAAGCAATTTTGTTTTTTGCTGTAAAAGTTATGGTGACCACACATTTGTTTTACAAGTACCCCGTTGCACTGAATTTTAAATGTTGGTGTGGTAGATGTGTGAATAACAGGAACGTTGCATTCCATTATCAGATGGGGTCTCGAGGGTTTGGTGGTCTGTTCATGTGCAACGCTGCATGGAGAAAGGACTGTACCATTTGTTTGCCTGAGCTCAGGCTTAACTGTATCAGTCTTGTTTTTGCAAAAAAATAAAGATGTAATACCTTCTTTGTGGGTACTGTGTGTGTGTGGGTGGGGGGGGGGGGGGGTTAAATCAAGTATCTGGTGTGTAAAAGCATCTTGTCTGCTTTTTAGGTTAAGATTTTTGTAGATTAGTTGCTGGCCACTAGGTGGCGCCATACGGTGTAGTTTGAACTGTAATTACTACAGATGGACTTAAAGTTCGTTGTAGTGACGACATACTGCGGTCAAATTTGGCATAAACCACTATCCACCATGTCTTTAAAAAAAAAAAAAAAAAAAATTTATTTTAAATGCACGAACTGGCTACATTATAGTCTAAACACAGGGGACCATGTCACTCCTCAACCTGCAGGGTGTTCTAAAAGCACAGTAAAGTGAGGGCCCAGGTTACATGAAGGTGTGAAACGTGCTGATGTCTGGTTCCTGGAAGTCATGTGCTTTCAAGTATGAGGGAGTTACTGCTCTTGTGAGTAAAACCGATGTGGGCGTCTCTCCCTGCTGGGTCATTTGCTCCAGTCAGCGTGATTGTGGGGAACCAGCGCCGTGTCATTAAGAAACGAGGTGTGTGGGTTTGTTTTTTTTTAATGCCTCCTTGTGCTTTTGACTTAAGCTGATCACCTCAAGAACGATTTTGCTGCATGTGCAGTTAAAGACTGTTAGGTTAATGAAAATGGGAAACATTTCTGATATAAAGTACAATCTGTTAATATAAACAAATTTGTAAGTGCAAAATAGTTTGTGGACAAGAGTTTAAAACTTAATTTCAAAGCGGTTGGAAGACTCATGTAAGGTTTATTGTAGCTCACTGTAACCTGAAGAGAAAATAGGTTGAATTCACTCATGTGACAATATCCCCTAAACATTGGGAGTACTCGTTTGAAACTTCTTAAAACCCTTAAGGCAGATGTCAAACTCCGGCCAGCGAGAACGTGCAAAGATCAGGCACTCGAAATACAATTCTGTTGTAAACTTTGATTTCTTTACCTGGGAAATGTTTTCTCAAATTAAGCAGAAGAGCAGAGGCACTTTCTGGATGGATGGGCAGAAACTCGTCAGTGAAGTATTTTCCACACTTCTACAATATGAGTGAACTTATGATTTAAACAAAAGTAATACTAATAATGCTGATGTGGCCCAAGATGAAACATGGTCTGACACCCCTTTCGTAATGTTTTCCAAGAGTTATCTGATAAGAACTTTTTGAGAATTGGAAGGGAATTTTCCAGAAAATTTCCATGGAGGTCCTTTGACTTTACATTTCCTCCAGTCTGTAATGGTATTCACAAACGAAGCCTTTCTGGAGCATTGCTTGAATATTTTTCACTGTACAAAAGTCTTCAGAACTTCACGGAATGCTTCTCACAAGGTTTCCTTAATCACTTTTTTAACTACAAACATTTAACTCTCAGAGGCTCTCCAAACAAAGTTTTGTAAAGTATGTTTTCTTCTTTGAAAGTTAAAAATTACTTGTATACTATTATTTCAAAGAGCATTCCAGATTTAGTGAACATTACTAGAACGTTCCCCAAAAGCCCTGCAGCGACTGTCATTATTTCAGGTGCTTTTCAGAGAACATTGACAAAAAAATAATCGCAAAAGTCCTAAGAGGGTTCACTGAAGATCCTCTGAAGATTTTACATAGTCACCATCAGATAATATTCAGGAAATTTTCCCAAAAGACTTCCCTGATTGTCCCTGAGGTTTCATGAAATCAGATTCCGTGAACCTTCATGGTGGAGTCCCCAAGATTTCTCTAAACATTCCACATAATTTTTTAAAACAAGATCTCGAGAATGTTATTGAGGTTGCAAAAAAGAATCCTAACATCCAAAAAACATTTGAAACTCCCTGATGGTTTACGGGATTCCGCTTCGAGGCTCAAACATTCAGCCAATAAGAATCTCGGAGGCAGCCTGCAGATGGAAAACTAACACGCAGGCCTTGAACGCACCGTGCCAAGCCACTGCGGTTATTCTGTCGTGAGAAAGTACCTTAACAAACGGAGGCCTAAACACCTTGGATTCAAATTTCTCTTTTCCCTTCACAGAACTTCCACACAACTGGAAGTTTCCTGGTGAGAATCATCCAAAGTCAGCGTACATTTCCGTCGCTGAGGGAAGTGCATCTAGTCGGGTCTAATTTTTCTTTTTTAACACAAGAGACCTCCTGTGGAAGCTTTTCACTCCCTCGTCTAGGTCTCTCCTTAAATTCATTCAGAGGGTTCCTGATGCATCAGTGGGCTTTGCTGTGTAACATTTCTTTACAACGTCACTGTTGTGAATGTATCTTGTGACCTTTGCAGCCTCTTTGTCTTGTTCTAGTGCATGTGATAAGTGCACAAAATGTCATGGAAGCGTCTTAGACTGTGTAGTCGCGTAGACTGGAAGCCCTGGTTCTTATAACGTCTTACAAGCCCAAACAGTTTCTTTCATTTGCTTGAGATTATTCTAGGACATCCTGACATATTTTATAAATATGCTCATCTCTATGTGTCCATGTAAATGTCATCCTGACCTCACTGAACAGATACCTCGACGTGTCCACGCCTCAATGAAAACAGACCACCCAAGCTTTATTTAAAAAAAAAAAAAAAAAAAAAAAAAGGGGGACTTCGTCTGGTCTGTCTCCTGGAAGTGAAGACAAATGCAGTTCCTCGACTGACCACAAGGGGTCTGCTCCAAAAGCGACTCATCTCCACCCACTCCCATGTTAACAGGTTCAACTTTGCAGCAGAAATATTTACTGTGTACAGCCTGGTTCACAGAAACTGGTCCATGAAACAACTTTCTATCTACCTTATCAAGTAAAATTACTCAAAACCCCAAATGATTGCATACTTAAGGGTGTGGGCTTTTGATTGAGAGTCTACTTCTGTGGTCACTTTCGCTACATAGCGTCACAGGTGAACATCTGAGCTGTGAATAAACATCAAACAGACTCTCTTTAGTCAACTCTTGAGTTGACGTGGAAGGATTGGGAAGAGCGATGCTTAGAAAAGCAGCTGGACGCAGCTATCTTCGCTCCTAGGTGAACGCTACCAGCCAGGGCTACTTGAAGGAGGCCAGCTAGACTGCTTTCAGGTCTTCCACTTGAGTGAGTTTCACCTCAGATGGTTTCAGGACCCTTCAACATGGACTCACCAGATGACGAGCAAATGGTAGCTGCTCGTGCTGTGGCAAGGCTCGGGAAAACCCATGAGCCGCTACGACCGGCCTAGTCCCATGAGCGGGACCCTGAATCCCAAGAAGCCCTGCTAGACCTTGTTTCAGCTCTGGCAGCACTTATTTGGGATGTTGTTTTGGTAACGATGTCTGAAGTGAGGATACTTGGACAGATTTGGTAAACCAGGTGTGCTAAAGTAGCTAACTTATGGTAACTGAGGTGGTGGGTGTGTACCAGCAAGTATCATGACTCCTCCCATTTTTGAAATACCCCGAGTTGGGCCCAGTCAGCTCCTTCCCTCCAGCGTTGCACAGTGCAATAGAAAGAAAGGAATGTCTTGTCACGAAAAAAAAAAGTCTGGCATTAAGACACGCCCCCAAACAGCAGGTGTGGGGGCGTGTCTTAATGCAATGCCAATGAGAAAAGACATCAGCTAGGATCTTAGGCAAGTAATTGTTGCTACCCATTGATCTGTGAAGACTTATACAGCAATGACCAAAAACTAAAAATGAATAAATATATAATGAAAATGGAGTCAACACTTCTCCTGTGAGAAAGGTCTTAAAAAGACCACACCACCTTTGGTGAAAACAAGACGCAACAGATCAATACCACACGTTCATACCAACTGCTAAGCATAGTGGTCATGATTTGGACTTTAAAATGATCCGAGTTCACTGCAGTCACGATTGATCATGAACTCCTCTGTATATCTGTATAAGTGTAGTAGCGGTGGGATTCGTCCATCTGCCCAAAAGCTGCAACTTAGTGGTTCAGTAACTTAGTAAAAGAAACAAATGAAGGTGTTGCAATGGCTCCGGCAAGAGCCAGAACCACCCAGCCAGATTGAAATGCTGTGGCAGGAGTGAAAGAGACAAAACAAATAAACAAATCCTTGCACACCTCAGTGAAACTAAAACAGAGCAGAGCAAAATCGCTGCACTCTGGCACGATAAATGATGTCATGCAGAAAATGACTGCTTCAGGTTAGCGCTGCTAAATGTGGTGTATGAACAGTGTATGTACCAGCATCGTACCAGCGACGCGTACTGTCTTTTTTCCATGATGGTAGTAAAGTGCCAGTAAAGACCATTATTGCAGACCTGAAACAATGCTATTACACGCATAACACATGGTTTTGCTTCTCATTTAAAACAACACTTGGTAGACAGGAACAGGATCAACACCCACACTGAGTAGGACGGAAGCAAGATGAGCAGATAAAAGGCCTACATGCGAGAAATAAAACCTTTAGTCATGAAGGTATGTAATACAACAACCCACAATAACTTTCATACTTGGTTAAAGGGGAAGGATCACATGTGTTTTTTTTTTTTTGTTGTTTTTTTTCTAGCGCTGTTAATATTCAGCTTCTGCTGTAAAGTAGCGTAGTGGCAGCGTTAGAAACGTTGTGGTCTGGTGATGGTTTAGCTGACACCAAGAGGGGTTTATAGGAAATGTTTAACATTTAAAATTGATGACAAGCCCATTTCTTGCTTTGAGGGAATTATCAGAAATGTGGAAGTGAGGACTTTAGTTTGCAATGAAAAATAAAGTTAAAGGTTGGGTTGACGGCAGCTGGACAGGACTATTTTGAGACACAAAAAAAAAAAAAAAAAGCCCAGATTTAAAAAGACTATGGTTAATGCAATGGTTTAAACGGGAGTGTCTCCAAACTCTTGAGTGGTCATGAACAGTGGCAAGAAGTGTATGTGAGCCCTCCCTGATGCTACACATACATTTTCCAAAGAGTGCTTGTAAAACTTATTTTTCCTCATACTGAGTGGCATCGTGTTGCAAATGGGTGGAACAAACAAGCCCGGAATGCCAGCAGAACCACGTCCGCATTATGCCAGTTGCAGTGACCCATCTTAGCTCGGCTGACTTTACTTATGCTGTGATGCAAATGCTTTAAATCCACGCGAACATCCAAAAATCACATCCACATGGAGTGCTGCCGGAGCCGGAACGATGGCCAGCGGAGCTCCGCTGGGATCTGCTGTGTTCAAATGTTACTTTGGTGGTGAAATCAGAAATTCAACCGCTTCATTTAGCTGAAATTGGTGAGCAGAAGTAGCCACAATTAGACAAAAGGGTCTGAGGATAGGCAGAGGAGGGCCAGAGAAGATACTGCAGCTGTTGAGGAGCCAGATCACACCCAGCCTGTAACATGGATCAGGAGCAATGTGAAGAGATTAGAAAAGCTAAGAAAAGGAAAATGAGAACAGATTTACTTTAAACTGTCGATCACACACATGCTCTCAATCAAAATACTCAAATAAAAATGTCATTTAGCAAAGAAACTACCCGTCGATTTACATGTTTAATGATACATCTGCTAAAAGCGCACAAAAACTTATACTCCTCCTTTCTTTACAACTGTATTTTCCACTGATGTTAAAAATTAGTGACAGTTTAAAAAAAAAAAATGGGGCTTTCTGTTTGCCAATGATGGTGGATGCAGCAAATGCATCATGGTGCAGAAGTGAGGGGTGCAAACGCAGGACATCTGTATACACATACATACATACACATATGTGTGTGTGTGTAGAAAAGTCTGGTATTTCTGGTTATTCTGACAGGACTCCATTCCCCAGCATGTGACTGCTGAGCAGCATGCTGATGCTACTTATAGGCTGACTCACCTCAAAACCTAAGCAGCAACATCTCACCTCCACCGTGACACTCACGTGGAGATAAGTTTCCTTGCAGTTCCTCAACTGACCAATGGAGGCTGCTTCCAAAAGCGAGTCAACCTCCATTGACCTCAGTGTTAAATTGTCCAAATTTAAAGCATAAATAAACATATATTTACAGCATGAGGCCAAAACATTCTTGAAGCAGTCATTTGGTTTCACACCCATGACAACTGAGGTGGAGGATTATTTTTCTTCGTACCATGCCAGGGTCATGGGTCTGAGAGAACCACCGTAGTCCCTGCCGCAGTTAAGTTTCTCGGCCTCGGTAAGATGGGTTCAGCACTGGCTCTACGAACCATCCGGGAAGATCTGCTATGGATACACGGAGGAAGTGTACCCTTGGTCCACCAAGTGTAAGCCAAAGTTGTTTTAACACTTTCTGAAGCAAAGCCTGGTACTCCAGACCCCAGTACGTTCACACCATGTGAGGAGCTGGTGAAAGCTACACACCAGATTCTCCACGAGGTGGCCTCTCCTCCAATGACTGCGGCCGAACATGTACAATCACAGATAGCCATCACTATCAGCCATCGACACTGCACAGTTCAATAGTTTCGCCAACGAGTTTGACACCGTGGTAAAGGAACAAGCTGTACACACAAGCAGTCACATCAGTGCGCTCTCATCTCAATATGACTCTGCACGGGGCTGATAAGAGTTGGGAGGCGAATACGACGAGCCGAGGGTTTTTGGATTCTGAAACACTGTCCTGTCAGCTCCTGAACTTGCAGCCATGCATCCTCAGACATAACTGACCCTGCAAAGGGCCATGTGGCCAATAGGCTGGATTACAAAGGTGTTCCCTGGAGCAGATGGCAGAGTGCGGTCTGCAGAAGAGCAGGTGAAGGGAAGGACCGCACCTACACTCAACCAGTGACTAAGCCCGTCACCTTGCCTCGGATGCCTGAAGAGCATTCCGCCCCTTACAAATAATATGTTCTTTGTTAGGGTGTGTATCTGCTACCCAAATACAGGGGTGGATGTAGAAAAGTCCCTGTTATTCTGACGGGACTCTGTTTTTCAGCATTCTTTGCTGTGTCATGTGACCGCAGCAGCACGCTGGCTTGCATTTCATTTTATTTTAGTTGTTGCTCAGGACCTTCGAACATGCAGTAGCACACTAATGCACGAGCATCCAGGATGACAGATATTTATGCAAATGAAGGGATGATGGTTCTAAATAAAACACTGGCGGAGGGAAAGTTTCTAACTCACGTTCATGCCATCATGACCAAACAATTCATCCTCATTTAGTTACTTACATTTTTTTTTCCCAGTTTAATATGTGAACCTCTCACATTCAAAGATGGTCCACAATTTCCTCCAAATTAATCAGAGCAAATTTTGATCAAGGCACAAACCTCAACAGAAGGTGGTCGTGCATTTGCAACTAATTATTGGAACTACTTACTGATTCATATAAGACCGTAGAAACCCTCTCATGCTGTTAAGACCCCTTCCTGGCATTCAACTCAAGCAGAGATTCTCGAGATTGTTGAACGCTTTGGTTCCACTTTCATCTTTTAAAAGTACTGAATATGTCAAATTGGCTTTGACACTGACAAAGGCAGCTGTTGACAGGTTTTATGCAAAGCCAAGTTTATTCTAGAGCTATTTCTGGAGTCTTGGTTTTATCATAAACATATCCCGTTAATAAATGGCCTCCTCTAGTTCGGGCTGCTTGGAAAGACAAAGGGAAAAGTTATGCCAGGAAACTTCGGAGTAAAGCAAAACAGTCAAATCTTCTAATATAAGTATAAGAGCACCATCATCTCTGCCGTCATAGCGAGACCTTTAAATGACTGTTCCATTGGGGGCTGAAACCAGAGGACTTCATCTCTGCAGCTTCATTTCACGTCACTTGTTTTGTTGGGTTTTTTTTCCCCCCCCATTTGAATTATTGTAAAGAAAAGGACCGGAGAGTTTGACACAATGATGCACTACTAAGACCCAGATGGTGTAATGGATGAAAGGAGAGGAGCGCGGGAATCCCCCCCCCCCCCCATCGTGCAACTTTGAGATTATAAAACTGGGGGAAACGTACAGTCAGACCTGGCCCTCAATTTGATGCGCGGTGAATCATTGTAGTGAAAGGCTTAACGATTCAGGGAATAATGCAAAGAGCAATTAAGATGTTTTATAAAAAAATAACTGCATGCTGTCACTTAGACGAGTCTGGAGAAAGTGATGTAAGAATGTAAAGGTCACTGTGCAGAAAGAGAATTAAATGACTGATCAAATGTCTTTCGACCCGAAGGGGAAAAGAAAATGCATAAACGTGACCTGCAGACGGGTAGTCCAGCATGTGCACCCAGAAGAGCCGTCCCAGTCCAAGGGATTCGTTCATCTGTGGAACTCTTTCTCTGCATACAGATGGTTAAAAACGAATGCATGCACATACTAGTCACTCCCGGGAGAGCTGCTCCAGTGTTTTATCCTGTCGTTCCTTTAAACCACAAACAGCACCGTTCAAATCAAGAAGATGATCAACAAGTTTTTCTGCAAAACTGGGGAGGGAAAGGAAACACCAGCAGCGTGAAAGCTTCTAACTCACGCTCATGCCATCACGACCAAACAATGAATCCTCATTTAAAGTTACGTACGTTTGTTTTCAAAATCTCATTATGAAAAGTAAAAGAAAACAATTCATACACAATATTGCACCTATTTGTCAGAAATGTCCCCTTTAATTCTATGATAAAGATTTGACAGAGCTTGTTCCACAAAGATAAAAGTAAATATATCCCGACCCTAGCAGCGCAGATGTGCAGAAGGTGGAGCCCTTAATCAAATAAAAACTTACATAAACACCTGCAGGAGCTATTAACAGCACAATTGATGGTTTTCTCAAAGATTTGCTCCCTGATCTGACAAATAAGCCAACTGTGAAAAACACTGGCCCGTGTAGTGCACATAAAGACTACCGACGTGAAACAAAAGCAGAAAATCCTGGAGCAAGGCTTTGTTTATTTCTCAAACACGCTTGAAACATTGTGTTCTCAAGGTGGGTGCACCTTACTGAGAATATCTCCCCTTTTCTTCAGTCATAACAACCCTTTTTAATGGAAGATGAATTAAATGAATTGTGTTATCCAGCTGGAAGTCGAATTGTTGATCTGTAATGGATTTTACTCCTTACGTCACCAACTGCTCCCTCTGCCGCGAGAGACAGAGACAGAGAGAGAGACAGACACAGAGAGAGACAGAGACAGACAGACACAGAGAGAGACAGACAGACAGACACAGAGAGAGACAGAGAGACAGAAAGAGACAGAGACACAAGAGAAAAGGCAAACCAAGAAGAAAATACGTCAGCCCATGGAGAGGGACCGCCTTGGACCACACGGACCCAGTAAGAACTGGTCTCTGGTCGGACCTCCTTCCGCCATCTCTCCCTTTAACACCTCTCATCGTCAGCATTCACTGCTGACTTTATGTTCCTGGCAAGTTTTTTTTTTTTTTTTTTTACACATTTCTCTCTCTTATGACAGAATCTGCATCTGTTTTTTTTGTCTCCCAGTCCTGATAAAAGCACAGAACGTGACTGTCCGCAGGGTGCAAGGAAAATGTCATTTGTGGCTATTACGGTGGAAAACCAGGATCCACGATGCTCCCATAACAACTAACAAAGTAGGGTGTGGTTTAATCAAACATGTTATCCGGCACAGCTTCCTCCTGCAAGCGACGGGATGAAGTCAAACAAAGCTTTGAAACGTGAAAGTAAATCAAACTTCACCCGATGATGTTCAGTTAATTCAATGTTTTTTTAAAATGTATTTATTAATTAATTAACCAGAGATAGTAGAATGATAAAAACAAGGTACCAGTAACACTGCATTTCCCCTGTATGCACTCTGCTCTGCAAACTGTCCCCGGAATAACGAGGCGTGATCTCCGTTCAGTGTTCTGAACATTCACATGAAAAACACACAAAGCAGTCCTTAAGTCCTGATACAAAAGAACACGACAGACACGTCGGTTGGAAACAATCTGAAAGAAAAAAAACAAAACATAAGCAGACATGAGAGATATTTACAGTTTTTTTTATATTGACTAAACCTTTAAAAGTAACATAAAATTGCCAGAGAAAAAAAAAGAAAGAAAAAAAGAACGGTGCAAAATTCATTCACAGCAACACTTCGAGCTGTGTAGGGTTAAATCGTATACAACTTTTTATAGTGCACTTTTTATTCTGACACTTTTTTTTTTTTTATGGTAGTGTGGACTGTGAAGATATTTTGAATCAAACATCATTCAGACTGTGTTAACACCTTTAAAAGGTAAAAATCCACATTAAAGACAATCCAGTCAAATTTTACCATGTCAAAACAGACCAGAGAACTTTGTTTTAAAGAAACTGAAAATTCATATCTAGCCCAACAGTAACCTAAAATTGGCCGCAAAGCCACATATGGTGGTTTAAGAAAAGAGATCGTTGAACCGTGACAGAACTGCGGAGGCAGTTTGCAGTTTAAAACTCGACATCGTTTAACAGGCACTCAAAACCACTTTGACCCGACAGACTACACGGACCCCTTGGGGGCATTTTGGTGTGAAAGTCAAAACCCCAACGATCCCTTTCTGTACCATGCTAACAAAGATACAAACAAATTTAAGAGAACAGTTAAAAAAAATAAAATAATAATAAAAAAAAAACAACAAAAATCGTACCACAGAGAATGTGGTCTGAGTTCCCAGTTCGGTGCAACTTTCATACGTTACACCTTCTGCGTCACCGGCAGCGCTGCCCGCCGGCTCGACTTCATGCGGGTTCGTGCGTACACCCGCAGGAAAAGTGCCAGGAAAACCACGATGATGCCGAAGCCGCCCATTATGGTGACGGCGTGACCGTAAAGGAAACAGGAGAGGAGGATGGCAATGGCCTGCCGCAGTGTCATGATAATGGTGAAGATGGCGGCGCCAAACTGGTTGATGGTGTAGAAGATGAAGAGCTGACCGAACGCAGAGCACACGGACAGCAGCACGGCATGGAGCGCAAACTCAGAGTGGCGCGTCATGAAGGCTAACGAGTCAAAGAAGGCACCCTGCTCAAGCAGCGAACCGACGGTGAACAGGCAGGAGAACAGGTTCACGCCGAACATCATCTGCACCGATGACATCTTGTACTTGAACAGGTTGTCCTGCCAGTTGGAGGTGAAGCTGTCGAAGACGATGTAACCGATGAGGATGATGATCCCACTGAAGGTGGTGACGGTGGATGGATGCTTGCTTGTTGTGCTGGAGAGCAAAAACATGCTGACACCGACGGAGATCAGCACAGCGGTGAAGTACTCCCAGTATTCATAACTCTTATGGGACACGATCTTCCCCATGAGCATGACGGGAATGACTTTGGAGGCCTTGGCCAGGACCTGTGTGGGGAAGCTGATGAACTTGAGGGCCTCGTACTGGCACCAGCTGCTCATGATGTTGGAGAGAGAGGCGAAGGAATATTTGTACATGGGCGCACCATGGCGAGGTTGCTTAAACAGGAGGCACCACAGACCCGCCACTGTCAGAGCAAGGATGCGGTTCATGAACACCAAGAACTGAGAGTCCTTGAATCTCTCACCCATCTCCTCTGGAGATGAAGCTCCATAAGAACGAGTCATGACTCTCTCCTGGAGGACCCCCCAGGTCAGGTACGATGCCTGAAAATATGAAAAACAGCTTAAGCTCCTCAGGCCTCAGCTCACTGCTGCAAGTTTAGTCTTTACACCTGAGCTCACATTAAAATGAAGAGGAGACCTGTTGGTCAGGTTTATGGAAAATCTGCCCAACAAAACTGTACTCATGCAGTTTTGGGTTTGTTTTTTTTTTTGCTTCCTCAATGTCCTTTGATAAACACCCACATAAAACCTGCCTGTAGAGTCTGAGATGCAACTCTTAGGTTTAAAGTAGCTTCCAAGAATTACACGCTCTCACTGGGGCCATTTAGTTTATTACACATTGCTTGTGCACTTTGGTACAGTTTTTGTTAAATACATGACACGTGAATTAGGTAACAAGTCCCTTTACCCGAGTCTGTAACTGATCTGAAGTCCTGGTAAGAACCAAATCTCGCCTTTTCTTTTTTTTTTAAACATCATGACACATAACACCCTCCCACCCACAAAATCTCAAATACAATAATATAAAATAATAATGACTGCAAGTTGAAAAATTTATTGCATTATTCTCACATTACCATTAAAAAAAAAGGACTTATTTAAAGGAAACAAACCCACCTAAAATTGCATCATTTGAGAAATGTAGAAATAGAAAAACAAGATATTTTACATCAACAGCTTTTCCCATCATTAAATTATGTGCAATATTCACACACCCAGACTGAATTTCAAGCGCCGAAGATTAAAATATTATTCCTGTAGTTGGGTTTTGTGCCTCGCTGAGGTGAGCAGAATCCCATCCTGACTATAAACTGATGGTGAAGCAAAAGTTTTATCTTCTGAGAGGATCCCTTACCTGAAGTCCGGCTGCACAAAAGATTAACTTGAGAGCCTGTTTGACGGAGGAGCCTGAATCACCTTCGTTCCTGCTTGAAACGGACACATCATCCGCGGCACCGGTCTTGTCCTCGGTGCCAAACACACAACTCTTTATGACAGGAAAGCAAAGCCCACTGCCTGAAAGAGGAAACTAAATTAATTTAAAGAGCAAAAAAGACTCAGCTTAATAACGTTTGAAAATTAAAAACGGCAGAATAAAACAAAACCCAACCTGTTTCCAAGTAATTGGACCGCTTGAAGTAGCTTATGAGAAGGTAGCCGGGGACAATGATGGTGGAGTACCCCAGGATGTTGAGGAGGAAGCGGAATAGCCAGACATCTTGCCAGCCGTCTAGTAACGAGGACTCGTCTGCAGCCACGGTGGACGGGAACCAAAGAAACACGAGTGCAGGCCAAACCCTACACGGAGAAACAGCTGGATGTCAGAGTTCAGGGTGAAGAAAATCAGAGGTGAGCAGCAACTAGAGGGGTGGCTTACATTTCAAGAATACCTGATTTCACTAAAGATACTTTTACGTTGCAAACCTGTGCATTTTTGCAAGAAAAAAAAAAAAAAAAAAACCACACAAAAAAACAAAAAAGCCTTTTCCTGGTTAATGGACCTCAAAACTGAACTTCACCAGGACAGATTCATTCATCCAACCACAAATGCCATCAACAGGAAATATGATGTGCAGACATGCATGGAGCATAGCTGGACCTATAATCACACGGACGTCTTAGTGCTTCTCACAAAATTAAAAAAAAAAAAAAAAAAAAAAAAAAAAAAAAAGAGAGAGAATGATAAAGATGAAGGTGCAAACACTTACTCATTGCTAAGATAAAGGGGACGTGATACACCATTTTTTTCAAAAGCTGTCACAATTTCCTGAAGTATTTTGACATATCTGTTACTTGCTTCAAGATGGGCTCCCCAACAATGGGATGGTTGAATAAATACAAATGATGAGAGTAAAACATTTGGTCTTGGAGAGTTACAACTGGTATATTTGTAAATCACAACTTTATTACCAGGAATAATTAATGAAGTGATAGTAAATCTTTTAATTCTAGGTCGAGTCAAACATAATCCCAGATCTCGTACATCCAAGAATGCATCAATAAACTAGGACAACTTATACATCCATAACCTGTTAAACTGGTTACGAAAGAAAAAAAAAAAAAAAAAAAATGGTATGATGAAGTGGCTTAATGACATTGGAACATGTGTGACAACTCCAAAGTATATTATGAAAAGGTGTGCCTCTTGCTGTCGTGGCACAAAGTGTGAATCCTCTTCAGACGGAGGCAGGGGCTCCTCCCAAGGGGCCTGGGAGCCCAAACTAACACAGGGCCTCTTTGTGCGCTGTAACCCTGGTCAGCCAGCAGCCCACTGCAGCGAGACCTTGGCTCTGAACAAGAAGCTTATTACAGAGAGGAATGCACTGCCCTGCCGGAGCAGCCAGCCAAAAGGCTGCAACGCACCACACGCAAGGGAGGCATCGCTGCCAAATGTCACCAGATAAGAAAATGCCTGGGATAAGAAGGTCCCGTAAGACATAACAGGAGATGAAATATGTAAAAAATGAAAAGCAGTCATTCAGAAAAGTGAAGCAACTGTGACTTCTGACTTCCTGGTGGGACAAGTCTGAATAGATTACACTATCTGCATCACACACACATTATATATATATATATACACATATACATACACACACACACACACGCGCGCACACACACACACACACACACACACACACACACACACACACACACACACACACACACACACACACACACACACACACACACACACACACACACACACACACACACACACACACACACACACACACACACACACACACACACACACGTACTTTGAGGAGTGACTTTAACAAATACTGTATTTTGACCTGTGTTACACTGAGTCGCCCTGATGCACACACATTTATGACAACTACGATCATAAAACAGTCTCCGTCCAGTTCCTGTTTTGTGGACTTATACGACCTGCCGGATAACGAAGGTAAAACGTGCGTTACAAAGCAGCACACTTGTGGCTGCACTGGGACGTCTGGATCAGGTGCGACCCGGCAGAGTCCGGTACCCACGACGGTTCAGAAACACAGCCCGACTGTAACCTCGACCAGCTCAACATGTACAAACCTCAAATCTCGTCCTTAGCACGACTTATTTCTGATAAGTTAGCTCTCCTTGTTCGGAAGCGTTACCTCCAGGAGGAAGACGGCATTTTCCAACAGTCTGCGGCCGACGCCAGGCGCAGCACTCCCGCCGACGGACTCAAGCGTCTCCGCGGTGACGCAGCATGAAGCCGCCTTGGAGTTGACCGGCAAATGCGTTTCGGTGAGCTGGGCCCGGACACTTTCTCCTGGCCCGGGTGTCGGTGTCTGCCACCTCTGCTTCCCAAACGACGCGTTCACTTCAACAGGAAAAGCTTCCCCGCCTTCTCCAGCTACATCGCTTTAATTGTAGAAAACGGCGACGGCGCCCCTACCGGCGTGGAGGAGGTACTGCAAACGGGGAGAAACAGGGCAGACGTTACTACACTACATGGAATAAGAGAGGTTAAACACACACGCACACGAAAACATAATATTTGAATATTTGAATGTGAGCTCAAAGGTAGCTCTCAAAGTTGAAAACCACTTGACTGACTGTTTTTCTAAGGATAAGGCGCCGTGCCTGACCTGGGGAGTCCTGCAGGAGGGAGTGATGGCTCCTTCTTATGGAGCTACATCTCCAGAGGAGGAAAACAGATTAAAGGACTCTGGGGTTCACGGAGAATGGTCAGAATAAAGAGAAAATATCCAGCGGGCAGCAGTTGTCTGGACAATCTTGAGGTCAAATGAGGATCGTCAGACTGGTTCTACATGATCGAAGGGCAACATCGCTTGTTACAAGCAAGGCGCAGAAGACCATCTCTGAACACACAACAATGCCAAAAACTGACACCGATGTCCTACAGTCAGCCAGGAACAGGAAACTGAGGCTGCCGTTCACACAGGTTCACCAAAACTAGACAAATGGAGAGTAGAAAGCCATTACCTGGCCTGTTGACTCAGATCAGTCTCAGCAGCAACATTCCGATGGATCATCTGGACAGATGGAATTATTTTCCCTGCAGTTTTAACTGTTTCTCTCTTGTTTTTGCCGTTTACAAACTCCAAGATGTCATCATGTTTGAACCCACTGTGAGCAAGGTGTTTCAACTGACCACCGGGAGTAGAGGAACCGTAGACTTATTCCTTTTTATATTTCTGCATTATTCTTTTTTTTTTGTCTTTATATCTGAAAATGTGTCCTTTACACACAAAGCCATATCTCGCTGTTCTCTTGCATTTTTTTCAGTAAAATATTTCAAACACTGATAGAATCGTGGAAATGCAGTAATAACAAAGACTAAAGCAGATAAATGTCACTGTGACACTGAAAAACATTCATTATTTTCTTTATTTGATCCACATCTATCAGTTACTACACTGCAGATAAAACAATGCATGCATTCCTATTTATCTTAACATTTTGACACATTTCACCCATGAACCGTCTTCCACCTTCAAATCTTGTCATTTTCTGTTATTTTTTGTGTTCTCCGAAGCTGAGATAAAAAAAATAACAGAACACCAAAATACGACATGACCAAAAAACACACAAAATGCCCCAATAAATTTAAACGGAATAAATAAAATAAATATACAATTAACATTTGGTTGCATTTATATTCAACTAAAAGATCCAACAGAGATTATAAACGATTTATAGAGTAGAGTTGCTTTATCCTTTAGTTCAACGATGTCAAGGAAAAATGCTGTCACGGGACACAATAAAGAAAATGAGTTAATCACTAACAAAAACTACGCTTCTATACACAATATTGTATTTTGTACAACATCCAAGCATTAATTAGTAACCAACTCCCCATAGTGCATTTCTGCAAACTGTGGAAGTCACTAGAAATGGTGTTATTTCCAGCAGAATAAACAAAAGCATTTTCTTTCAAAAGGCATGTTTGTAAAAACAACGATGGAAGTGCTGACTACTGAAAATAAGAGGAACTTGTCATCATTAGTCATTTCGTTACTGGAAGCCTTTATTCAAAAGCAGCATCATATGTGAATTCAGTTCAAATTTACATGTTCTGAACAAAAAAAAGAACAAGACAAGAAAATAAAAACAGGGTTGTTGATTGTTCCTTTTCCTGGTTTTCTTTTGTAGGTGGACTTAAAGAATCCATTCAGCAAATGTTAATGTCACTAAACTGTGATATATTAGGGTTCATAACTTTGCTTCTGTTCTCGTTTCTTTCACAATTATGTCGTAAATATATTCACCTTCTACAACAGAAGAAAAAGTGAACAGGGATAACTGAGACTGCAGAGAGAAAATGTTTATTTTGTCTTCAATCAGTCAAAACTTAAATGGTATTCTGAGAACAGCAGACCGTTTTTTCATACTCTGAACTGTTTCTGATTCCCTTGAAAAGCCATCGATTTTATACACAGACTCCTTCCAACTGCATTTTTGCCAGCAGCATAACCTATAGTGCACATTACACGAATAGCTGCAGAGTTTCCCAGCTCACCCATGAATGGGGAAGTAGCTCTAGTTTCATAACTCCGTTCTACCTCTTCACACCAGAGGTTTGGCTGCTCTGCATCCGTTACCAGAATAAGTTCAGTTCCTGCACACAGACCTGTTATTACCACGTTTACATCGTTCACCTGAGTAAAAGTTACTTTTTACCACCATCCGGGAGCCATTTTCACTAATCCTCCCAATCGGGATCCATGCTCTGACTGGAATTTCCAGCCATGGCGCGGTCATTGTACCACAGGAGCTATAAGGAAGAAGACACTTACAGGAAAACAAAAGATACGCCTCGCAGAAGCAGCTGAAAGGAAACAAATAAAAGGACTTTGTCATGATGTTATCTTTCAATTTGTTGTGGAAAGTCAAACTAATAGAAGCCGTTTACTGCACGTTTAAAAGTGATGGAGAGGTGAATGTGGGAGATTTCATGGTGTTTTATAGGAACGTGGAGTTTCAAAGCGGATCAAAACTTTGGAGTGACGAGTAAGAAATTAGAATTATAGTAAAATCAAACACACATTTCACGCACCCAGAAGAAAACACATCAAGTGATCATTTTTGTTACATTTTATTACAAAATAAATGAATAATTGCTTATTTTCAAAATGCCAGTGTAATTACACACAAAAGAACAGTAACAGTTTTCTGTAGATGAAGAATATAGTGAATAAAAAAAAACAAAAAAAAAAAACAACTTCCACACTGTAAAGCAGCAAACCCAGGGAAAAAAAATCTGATCAGCACACACACTATATATATATATATATATATATATATATATATATATATATATATATATATATATATATATATATATATATATATATATATATATATATATATATATATATATATATATATATATATATATATATATATATATATATATATATGTATGTGTGTGTGTGTGTGTGTTGCCTCTGACGGCATTCTTCAAAGGCTAAAAAACAAAAGCTATGGCCTTTACAGGGCAACCAGAGCACTGATTGAGTTTGAGACACAGAGACAATTAAGTTTTCAATATGTAGAAGAGGTAGAATTTTTTATAAAAAGGCACTTTTGAAAATAGTGAGTTTGGTACTCACAATGAGTGGATGAGGTGCATCTTTTTCAATTGTGTGTGTGTGTGTATATATATATATATATATATATATATATATATATATATATATAAAAAAATCTGTGCTCGATTAAGTAGAAGAATTTTTTTGTTGCCAGAATAGAGGAAAAAAAGATTTAAAACGGTTGCAGATTTCTCTATATATTAGAGTCAACTACACATAAAGACAAAATTCAACAACTATTTCAGCTCAACTTATAATTTATGTAATTCAAAGGTTCCTTGCTGCTGCGAGACTCCAGGAAGTTTAAAGACTCCTCAGCCTGCGTTCAGCCTCAGAACTTCATGCCGAGCACTGACCTGCCAGAGATCTGGATGTCATCAAAAGGAAAAAGAGCCAGAATCTGAAAGAAAATGATATATAAAAAGGTCACATTTTAGAAAATGATTAAAAACAAAATTAGTATTAAAGTATTCTGACATGATGAAGAGGAGAACCATGACTTTATGACAAGGTTCCCATTACTGCACTTTGTCTAGAATAAAGACAACAACAAAACCCCCCACCCATGTAAATACATTGGTGCAACACAGTGACCCTTTTCAATCGGCTTGAAAAGGAGTTGAAGTGGTTGTTTGCATTCAGGCCCTCTCTGTTTTCTGTTCCTCTTCATGTAGTCCCAGACTGGTATCTGCTGGATCCGTCCATCCTGCCACTGGACCCTTTATTTTTTCTGCCACTGAAGATAGCTTTTTATGACTTGGGCCCTGTTTTTAGGGTTGTTTCAAAGTCTATAGTTAACTGGAAAATACTCCAAAGAGTCGATACTAATTTTGGATCATATTTATAAAGAAAGAAATGGGACGAGTCAACTGAAATTTAGAGTACTCTATAATACTTGACATAATATGATGTAAGAAGAGCAACTAAGATCTAAAGAAACGACAGGGATGAGTTAAACGCTCTATAAAAGTAGGTTAAGGACATATAACAAAATTTCTCAACCGTGAATTGGAACGAATTTGGGGATTTCTTCATCTGCAGTTCGCGATATCAGGGGGCATCTGTGAAATCCTCAGTAACGAACCAAATGACCCCTTTTTTTTTTTTACACATATAACACAGCTCCAGAAAGCCACAGAGCAGTGCCAGCCGTGTGGCACCGCCTCACTGCCAGTAATAACTGCTTACATCATCATTGCCGTCAGCCAGGTCCAGCGCCGTTTCGTCCTCCATGTTTCGCAGCATCGTGTCGGCACCAGACTGGCAGAGGAGGTGGGCGATGTTGGCGTCCTGTCTCCCCACTGCCAGATGGAGCGGCGTGCAGCCATTGAACATGGCAGCATCCACGTTTGCTCCCTTGCTGAGCAGCAGCCTCACCAACGTGATGTCATGTAGCTCAACAGCGAGGTGAAGAGCCGTTTTCCCACTGGTTCCCTCCTGCGAGAGAACATAGATAAGAGCAATGAAATACGACATTCTGGGAATAAGAATATTAACTTTAGTGATCTGTAAGCGTGGAAGATAAGGGCGCAGCACCTCATGCATGTGACAATTACAACGATAATGACTCAATACAGTGCGTGTGAGGCGGTGATATGTTGGGTTAGTGATTTAAACTGAGAGGAATGTCTGGAGTAGTTACAGGGCTGACCATCATGTTCCCTTCCATCAATAGAAAGTTAAGAACGGCAGTTATGGCCCACCCTAATCATATCTCAAATCTAATTATGTCTCCCTGAATTCTGAAGGAAGCCCTGAGCTCAGCTCATATCACTACCAGCATTGCACAGGTGCAGAAGGTTTATAAACAGGAACAAAATATACAGCCAGAAGCTGTAAACAGGTTTCGTAAAAGGGAGAAATGTGCTAAACACTTGCAAATCACTCAATCAAATAAACCTTAAAGAACAGAAAACAGGCAAAGCAGCCACGACAACGGGGAAGAATTGATGTAGGTTGGCAGCAGGTTAAGCAAAACTATTTGAACTCAGTCACTTTTACCCCAACATGAGCAATCATTTTAGGTGAAGTTGCATAAAAGAGGGAAAGAAAACAAACAAACTCTGCCTTCCACCTTGGGTCACACGTTTTTATATAAATTCATCTTGCAAGTGCGGCCACATTATAACAACATATCACGTTGAATACGTAGGATGCGATGAGTCAAAGTCATACCTGGATGTTTAGGTCTGCACCCTTTTTCACAAGGAGCTTCATAATTTGATGTTGCCTGTTCAGTGCAGCCAAGTGGAGACAAGCAAGACCTGAAAGTACAATCATACTGTTTGAGATGTGGAACATGAAACCCAAAGCTGAACACGAGATGCATCAGGTGGGGGAAACGGCGAGAAAATCGACTCAATATATCTGTGCACTTGAACTGTGCGTGTGCAAACCTGTTTGTGTGTAGCTTTGTGTACTTGTATGTGTACAGCATGATTTGTAAACCGTAAAGAACATTTTGTCCCGAACTTACTTAAAATGATTATTACGAATTCAAAAAGCCGCCTACACACACAAAGATACATTTACGCACAGATCAGCACGAGGGGTTTTGACTCACTGGTTTTCACGCCCCCGAAGCCAAAAAGATTCATGCGCACATGGTGTGTTTAAGTGCTGGTGGAAAGCTGGGTCATCTGAATATTTGAATCTGGGTAAAAAAAAAAAAAAAAAGGACTATCGTGCGCCACGTGATTATAACACACTTTGTAATATTCAAACATTTCTTATATGAACACAAACATTTATGAGCCGTATGAATGCAATTAGATGGTTTAAAGCAACGCCCGCTAGGTGGTGGACTTCTTTAGCTGGGAGAAATTGTCAGTCAAATCGGGAGGCAAGAAGACGGTAATGGCGGGGCATCACAGCGATAAGATATAAAATATGTAAATAACGGATGGAGGATGTTTTGCACATGTCACTGAGGTAAGAAGATAATAAATTGTAGATTAAAAGTTCACAGTGCTGCTTATGGTAAGCCAAAGGACCAATGATTTAGGTAATGATATAAAACAACGTGACAGCACAAGTATTTACAATACAACTCGCATTAATCCATCTAATTACATTAGTACGGTTCATAAATGCATACATTACCAAATAAGAAATTTAAAAATAAGTAACGCTTGACTTAGAAGAAAGTTCAGATGACCCAGCTTTCCACCAGCACTTAAACACACCATGTAGCACAAATCCTTTTGTGCTTCGGAGGCATTAAGAAAGTCTCAACTTCTGGTACAAAAACAATTTTTGGTCTCTACAACAAATATATCTGTTTAATAACACACATTTAATGTGGATTAAAGCTGAAAATGTGAAGAATTCAGAGCTTGGCCACTATCGGTTCAGTTTCATGAACTCCGACAAATCATCGCTGACAATCTGGAGTCACAAAAACACAAAATAAGGATGTTCATTTGCTGGCTCCTCACCTCTCCAGTTCTGGGACTCGATGACCGGCGCCAACTTGCTCGGAGAAACGTCTCTGATCAATTCAGAGGCGCATTTTATCTGCCCGTTCTGGCAGGCCACATGAAGCGCAGTGTTCCCGTCCTGGTCCTGCAGTGCCAGGTTGGCCCCATTCTCCAACAAGCCCTTCACCACATCTTCCAGGTTCAGGTAGGTGGCCAGGTGAAGAGGACTCTGAGAAGCACAGAAAAACAAAGATGTTTGATGGAATCAAAGCTGCAAGTCTCTGGTTATAGGGAGTTTTAACCATTAGAGATCATTCAGGTGGTTTTTCCAACTGTGCATATACAGGCAAACCAAGGACACACTGGAAAAACTATATTTCTCAACTGGCCAGGAAACGCCTCGCCATCCTCGTGGGGTAGCTGGAAGAAGAGGCTGGAGAGGGGAAGGTCTCGGCTCGACTGCGTAAATTGCCGGATGAGCAGAATTTAATGGACAGATGGATATCGGTGCATGGCATTGTTTTACTGTTTTTTCTGTCTTCATTAAATAAACGTTTTCCTCAATCTCAGTCATCAGATGAAGATTTTATAAAACCATTTGATCCTAAACAAGAACATTTCTAAAGATGCACAAATTGACCAAGCCGGATGATTTTTGACCAATAAAAGATTTACCAATACTGGCTGATTTTTCTTTTTTTCCTCCTTTTGTACATGTATCATATGCACAGGGCTCATTTATATTATTTTAATTTTTTTTGGTTTATTTCAGTTGTCAATAAATGCATCAGCTTAGAATACGGAGAAATCTGTGTTGTTTCCCCCCCCATCAGTAAGCACTTTATGACCACATTGTCATTTGAGAGAACGCTGTCACGTTTTCCACTGCAATAGCCAAGAAAGCCATTTGTAAAGGCTATAAAGCAAAAAAAAATAAATAAAATTAAAAAAAAAAAAAGGAGCAACAACAGCCAAAACATTTGAGACGATAAACTGAACCCAACACTGAAAACAGCATCACCCTGCCGAGAAAGCTCAATGCTATGACGCTACAAAATGTTAACGAGGATGAAAACGAAGCCACCAGAGGACAGTCTGTCTGTCATTGTTGATTAAAGGTCAAAAACGAGATAGAAAACTGGAATCTGTGAAAAAAAAATCCGGGTCAGCAGGTCAGACCTTCGAGAAAATCGGAAATCTGAATCTGCAAGAAAAAAAAAAAAAGAAGCAATTTGATGCATCTCCAAATATTTCCAAAATTCTCCAGCTAAACGTCCCATGGAAAGTGTTTGGATATTTGAAGGAAATGTTCCACCTCTTGGCAATCGTACACGTGATACTGAAAGACCACATATCACAATGGTTTTGGATCATAATGCAGTTGAGCCATTTAAGAAAGACTGGCTAATGAATGAATGGCAACAAACGACTCAGGTTCATCTCCATCTATCAGTCAGAAACCATTAGGATTCACAGCTTTTGAAGATTTCTCTTCATTATCATCACTTTTCGTTGGGCATCTTCAGTGACTGGCTGCGTTTCAGAGAATGCTTAGACCAAAACCAAGCTTCTTAAGATCAATTGCCATGCAACTTTTCCTTTTTTGCATAAAAAGAAAAAAAGAAAAAGATTGACTATTGAGAGGAAATTACACAACCAAACTCACTCACTTTACTGAGTCAAAGCATGAAGTGCTGACTCCTCACTTCAAATGTTTCCTACTGACAACTCAGTCGACTTGCTCCATCTTTATTTCAAGTGAAGACTCTTAAGGGTAACTTCATGAAGGACTGGAAAAATGACTCTGCCCACATGTACACAAGGATACACTCCACAGCTCCCTGTGCTTCTATTTCTACATGTGATAGAGGAGGGGAGTTTCCATTTGAAGTCCCTTGTGAGCCAACACTGGAACCACCCACAGTGACGTCCCTGAGGGAGGACGGACTGCATGTAAAGAGGAACAACAGTTCTCTGGAAGAACAAATTTAGATATAATGCCACAGCTTCCACAGTTGAGACACATATTTGGGAAGTATTATTGGATTCCCAAGAAAACAAATAAATAAATAAAAAAAAAGGTGGGAGCTGCTGCAGCTTTTTGATATAGTTAAACTTACCTGATACAAATTGTTTTGGATGTCCAGTACTTCTTTTGGGAATATCTGTATCAACTCCAGAGCAAAGTCTTCTTTTTCATGGATGATCGCTAGATGCAGGATTCTAAAAAGTTGAGAAAAAAAAAATAGAAAACACAAGACATTTTTACACAATAAGTTTGCAAGAACTTTCAGGTTTAATTGATCTCACACTGTGCATTCAAAAATGTCTGCAACATCGTGGGTAGTGAAAAAAAGTGTTGCATCATAATTTTCCTTGGTACTCCCCTCTCTCTCTCTCTCTAGAGTAACTCGGAACTGTAACTCTCAGTGGGCTGAACGGCAAATGTGAGAGGATGGGATATTGTGCAACAGCAAAAACCTTTAATGAGTGTGCAGAGGAACATGCTCAAAACACCTGGGAGCAGATACAGCGTCTGCAGGCTGAAGCTGAAGCAGAAAACGCAAGAAAACAAAAACACGCCAAGTTTAAAACCTGAGTAGGAAGTTGTAGCAAACAAATGCGTGCACAAAGCAGGAAATAGTACCGAGGATTAGTGCTTAATTTAGACTAGCGGAGAACAATGAGACGGCGAACAATAACAGCTTTGGACAGGTGTAAATGACAAATGTGGCTTCGGTTTGTGAAAATTCACTGTTTTGTGCACATTCGTGAAAGATGGAACTGATTTTAAGCCACCAAACAGCATGAACTGTGAGTTCGCCGCTTAACCTCAGTGGCTGCTCTGTCTTTGAAAGTTCTCGTTTCAGTAAATGTCATGCGACTTAAAAGTTGGACTCTGCAGTCTGCTTCACAGACAGACCGTGTGGGATCAAAAGGACCCTCAAAAATCTCACTCCTTTGAAGAACTCTCCAAAAATGTCAAGTGTCTCTTGTTTCCTAGTTTACAAAGTGGTGAGAAAACAAAAAGGCATTTAATGACTGACGCATAACATGTAATCAGTTTCATTCCCCTCCGATTGAAGACATGTTAAGAAACAAAAACACCACACAAAAAACATTAATAAAAGAATACATTGATAAAATTACATTATATAATCTACCTGCAATGTGCCATGCCTGACATATCACTCATGCCTTTTGCTTTCTTTTTCTTTGCCGTTTTCACACCAAAAGACTGTCAATTTAGTTTGGAAAAACATCATGAATGGCTGACTGCAGCTCTGCGTTTCCACTTTTAATATTAATCTTTTTTTAACCTCTTAATGCCTCATGTATCATCATCTGATACATTTCATTTTGAAACCTCTACAACCCCTCAGGATCAAAATGATGAAAAAAAATAAATAAATAATGAATAAATAAAAATAAATACATAGGAAATATATAAAAATTACCCAATGTATTCATATAAATGCAAAAATAAAGAATATCTATTAGAAAACCGTTTTGCAGGTTAAAGTTTCGGTCTGGGATGGTTTTGAACTTGCGTGATGTCTTCATAAAAGAGGTAAAATCCAAACTCTTGCATTAAACTTCATAGAATTTAATGAGAACATTAGAAGTTTGATGTTTTAAAAGCATAAAAAAGACGAGTGCAGCTTCTGATTCAAACATGGGTGCAAAGTGAAGCATTGTGATCAAAACGTAATGTTTTATCAAATAAAGTTTCTTGTTACCAGATCTTTTTTTTTTTTTGTAACGTTTATAATGTCTGTGTTCTCAGATTTAAATGCCTGACATGCAGAGTGCAGGCAATTCTGTGAGCAAAGATTTTAGCATGAAAGGAACTTCCTGGTTTGAGTAAGTTTTGAATGAATAAGACTTAAAAAGAAAGAAAGAAAAAAAAAAAGAAGAAAAATCCCGCAGGGGAAAATGAATGCTTGCATGATTCTCTGCAGTTTAGTGTTAAGTGTTTCAGGTGTCTTTTTGTTTCCCTCCCAGCAGGTATATATAGGCAGGGTGTGAGAATGAAACCATGTGTCTTTATCAAGCGGAAATGAAAAGAGGTCAGAGACAAAACAACACTTCTGCAATGATGTGAATACAACCCTTGATGGATCACAGTGCTTTACAGTCAAAATAAACCAATTGCATGGCAAAACTAGATGAGTAGGTCACTCGTTAAGGTCTGCGTGATGGTGCATCTGGAGGTGGACGTGTCTTTGCTGTGTGAAGAAAATGCTATTTTATTGACTCAAAGAGAGAATTAACCCACTCTTTCAACACTGAGCTTTTTTCCCCTCTCCTGTCTATTTAGATAAAGAAGAAAGCCAGAAGCTTGTAAATTATGGGAATAAAAAAACCCAAAAAAAACACACAAAACAACATGCATACATACTGTCCTGATCAACAAATTTCTTGGATCAAAAGAAAGCCTGCAACTACCTCACAGCATGCCTTTGTCTGTGCTGCAGGGGAAGTCCAGGCCTGTTTCACTTCTGTTTTCTAACACAAGACTGTCCGCATTCATGGCATGGATAAAGTTCATTAAAAAAAAGTCTGCAAATCACACTAGTAAAATCCCCTTCAACACCAGTGACATGAAAACACCAGGCCTAATTTTGCCTGCAGCAACTGCCATTTATGGTTGTGTTAAGTTTGTCATTTGCAGTAGAATAAAATCACCTGTTTTGATTATCTCAAAATAATTAAGGGGAACTTTTTTTTAAGCAAAAATGCAAAATACTCTGGTGAGAACTCATGAAATATAAATGTTTTCTGCTTTTGTACGACTTATTAATATATAGGAAGGTCACAATACCTATTTATGTGCGCAGTAATAATGTATAATTAATCACTTTGACTAAAACAAAAAAAAAAAAAACTAACATCTGGAGCATTTATATACTAACCAAGACGAGAAAATGAGCTGCAGATGATTACTGAAGAGATGCTGATTTACAAATAAATAAAACACAGAAAGCAGTTTTAAAGGGAAGCTGGGGGATGAGACAACCGTCTATCAGAAAAGAGGTTACTGTTAAAACGTATTGCATGTTTTACAGCTGGTATGATAAGGACTTACGTGTCTCCATCCTCTGTGATCGCTGTGAGCAGGTTCTCCTCTTCAAACAGTTCAGGGTTCTGCTCGTTCTCTTCGCTCACAAGAGCGCAGTCCTCCACTATCTCTGACAGGCTATCCACCGTAATAGACGAGGATCCGTAGGCAGAGTCCAGGCGATCCTCCGTAGCGGAAAACTTTTCCCTCGGCCCGCCTAAGTCGGCGCTCGGCTCCGAAGGCTCCTCTGACTTTAGTATGGAGGAGTGATAAGAGTCAAACCCCTGGTCGGCGTGACTGTCCCCAAGTGGGTCATCTTTACTACTGCCGTGGCTCGTCATGGTGAAAGCTGGCGGCCTTGTCGAGCTTCTCCCTACCCCCCCAACCCGCCTTTTCCCGAGGATTTAGCTGCTTCCAGCGGACGCCGAGTGCGTGGTGATGTGTCCGGACAGCCTGCTGGCACCCGAGGAAAGCACCGCTCCTTTGTGAAAACAGACGAACGAGCCGATGCGTTTCATGCCACTGAGCGATAATACATCAAGTCGCGGTAACCGGGGCCCCCCAAGTTCGGATCGATTATTAACTCGTTCAGAAGTTTCTGAGCATGGCAGGTCGCTCCAGACTCGCTGAAATGAGAGGAAAAACAAGCGAACGGAGGCGAAGCGGCAGCGCGTCGACTAGATATCCGGTAACAGCGTGAGCTCCGGGCTGAGAGCAGATGAGCAATGAAAGAAGAGAAGACGATGAGCTGATTTTGTCATGCGGGGGGAATCCCCGGCGCGCGACCACCGCACCCGCGAACGCGCATCGTTCAAGAGAGGAAGATCAATCGCCTGTTACACGTAGTCACGGCGGAAGTACAAGTATTTAACAAATAAAGTGTAAAAAAAAAAAAAAAAAATCACAAGAATTTGACATGATGTTTTAATGATATTTACAAAGAGGCACTACAAGCTTAATGTGTTCACTGAAAGTTCAGTTTTGGTTTCACAGAATTTGACTCACGTGATATTTGAACACAGGGGTGTTGATAGCATTTTTGGGGGCCTAATGCAAGATTCTGTGAGGGAGCCCCTTTTTTTTGTGAAACTATTATGTCATGTGGAGTTTAAGATGATTCGTGGGGCCATCTGTTAAATTAATGGAGCTGAACTAATTAACTAAAAAAACAATCTGTTTTTAAAATATAAACACCTCTAAATCGTGCCCCGGATAGCTCAGTGGGTTGAGTGGGTGCCAGAGACTATTACAGAGTTGCAGCCTGTCGCTCTTTGCTGCTCTTTCCCCTCTCTCTACCCATTTTCTATCCATTTCCTTTCTCAATTAAGGCTGCTAGTGCCACAAAAATCTAAAAAAAAACAACAACCTCTAAATCAACTGTTTTTTTAGGGGATTATTTAAGCTGAGAGGGAAGCACTTACATATGCATAATAATATGTTAACAAATGAAGACAGGTCACTTTATTTCTCCCCAAATACTGTAGATTGACCCTGGCCTTGTAGTTTATGGGTCCCCTAGTGGCTCCAGAGGCCCTTTGCATCTGGGATGTCTGCTTTAACGTCTTTGATTTTTCAGTTTCACCATTTAGTATTTCCTCCAGTTAATTATGTAACTTTTTTTGTGCCAGTAAAATCCCAAATTCTACACCAAAGAATTTCCTTCTTCAACATCCCTGTTTGTGAACTTTTGAAAATTTCCAATTTCTTGGCCTCACATCCTCATTACAGAACTTTCAAACTTTCAGTTGCATCTTTCCTCTTCTTCTTGTTCAGAATGTTCACATAGAAAGATACAAATATTGTATTCTTCTTTCTTAATTGTGTGCTCATGCTGTTAAGTCTGAGGTTTATCAAGTTTTGGCATGTTCATGTTTAAATTCTTGTGACTTTTGCCATGATTCACTTCAGAAGCACACATTAAACACATATGTGTTTTATTTTAAAACTCAGCACCGGAAGTAATATTCCTCAATATTGTGCTGCTGTCGGCAAGAAACCACAGGCAGATTACTGTCCAAGGGACCTCAGCCCTTTTCTAAGAAGGTGCAAAAGCTGAGTGTACAAAAGTTCTGTGATTTCTGACATAGATTAGTCATCAGTGTTGTAATGTGCGTGGTCGACTTCAGTAACTTCATGGTTAATAACCTTCTTGACTTGAATTCTTACACAACTCACTAATGCCCACAGTTGTTAAGCATACTTTCTGGCACCTCCAATATCCCTGACACGTTAAAATTAGAGCCTCATTTATTTTTCAGTGGAGTACCAGACTCTCCCATAGTCCAGGGCTTTCTGTATCGAATCAAAGCATTGATTTCCTACCATATATCTTGCATTGCTTTTTTCTCTCCCCTCCTTTTTCTTTTTATTTTTGTGCTTTTTGCCTTTAGAGGGCTCACTAACACAGCTGCAGCTCCTCTCTCCAGGACCACATTCATTACAAATACTCTAAAACAATACTGATTCTCACAAACTAACTAAAGTCTTTACTATTACCTGCCATCTGTTTTCATTCAGTCTACCGTCGTGTTTACTTATTCCACTCTATGCCAACAGTCCGGTCCAATGTCCATACCGTGTGTGGTATGGTAAACAGGCATGTGTGCGATGCAGGATTCTGGGGAAAGGGTTTTCATGTAAACACTTCCACAAAGGCAAGATTGAAAAATATTCTTACATATGTCCTTAATCTTTTTATTGTCCTTCTTTTTTTCCACTTGAAAAACCAAACCAGATTATCTAGTCTCATAAAAACTTATTGGAGTCATGTCCCTCTAGTCATAATGTTACATAAAGTCACATAATCATGGAATCTGACCACATTTGTGCTCAAACTGCAGCATTGTTTGCCCTCCAAGGTATCCTGGAAATTCTCTCTTGCTCTGGTTTTTTTTTCCCTTTTAAGTAGGTTGTCAAAGTCAATAGTCAATTTGTTAAGACTGATAGAACCAAAAACCAAGAAAGGAAACTAAGATTTAAAAAGCCGGTGATAAAGAAAAAAAAGACTGAACTTGTTTCTAGAAAAGTTGAGAAATTCACTAAAATGGAACAAAACTGAAATCTGTATTATGTTAACTGGTTTGAACGTCTATTTAACAGGCACACATACACCTGAGACCATTTTTTCACTCACCAACTTCGTTAAATTTAGAAACATCTTGAAAAAAAATCTACACAAGCAACGCAGTTGTGAAAGATTCTGCAATCAACAGATTATCTTTGACAGGTGAGGGTGTCAGCGTTGGGCATAAAAGGAACCTGGCACAGAGGGTTTAATATTTTCAAGGAAAGGTGGTTCATGGCTTATTACTTTGCTCCAAACTCTGCCAGAGGTCTTCAATATGATCAGCCAGAGAACCGCAAAACATGAGGGTCAGCCGACATTTACGGTCTTATTAAAAAACTGAAGAGAAGAAGAGTTTACCAATTAAAATAACTGTCAGAAAATCCACCGTTGTTGTTCAGCACTGTTGGCAGCCGCATTAATAAACCAACATGGACCCGTATAATGAGGAAGAAGCTGGAACTGGAGACTGAACAGCTTTGGCTGTTTTGGAGTAATTTGACTACGAGTCAAGGTCAGCTAAGTCAACATCCTGGTTTTGGGAAAACTGATGTGTTTTACATGCAAAGAAAAGAAAGGCCATCCAGGCTATCAGCAACATGTTAAAAAAAAAGACAGTCTTCACAGAGTCGTCTTGTCAAGCTGCAGAAGTTATTATCCTCACTCAAATTATCAAGGAAAAGTAATGTAAACGTTCCTCTCTCTCTCTCTCCCAGCATCTTTTTGTTTATTAACATTTTCTAAACACATTAGTTTGTCAATTAATCATTTTTTTGCTTATGTCTTCAAAGTGAAAAAGTAAAACAACATTTCTAGCTGCTACATTTGACGAATTACACCATATTAAAGCAGCTCTACTAAAGTTTTCTGGATATTATAGCTTTCACAATTAGGGCAGTTTGCATGCAATCACTAAGTTCAAAAGCTTCACTAATGGACTTGAAAAAAACATCAGGGTTGAGTCAGGGTTTCCTTATTTATCGGATTATTTTTGCACTCAACATTTCTTAATATTTTTTGCTTCACTTTAAGTGAGTATTAACAGTATGGCTTCAATTAAAATGTAAACAATAATGACCTTTTAAACTTGACCGACTTGCTGCAGAGCCTTTTCATGCAGAGCTTTGGTTCTACTCGTAGATTATATAATAACAGTCATTTTATTACTATTGTTTAAAATTGTATTTTTTCATCTAAAAGCTTCCAGCTGCCAGGTTTTAAATGCGTGCAGCTGAACCTTCTCAGCATATGCGAGCACCCAGACAGGGGCGTGTATGATTGGGGGGCGGGGGGTGGTCCCGCTGAGCAGCAGCGCCCCTCTGCGTTGTTCAGATTTATGTGAACGCTGAATCTGTATTTACGTTGTGGTGTGAGACTGGCTGCTCACACGTGTCGCTGTCTCGCGTCTTTGTTTGCGCTGCTTCACACTTTCACTGGCTGCAGGAAGAGGAGCTGGCTGCCGCGTCTGTCATTTCCTACACTGGCGCCTCTCCAGCAGTCTTTCTTTATTCCTGTCATTTCATCACGGGAGGAGTCTCTGCGTGTCTTCCTCGCGTCTTCGGAAGCGCTCTGATCGGATTCCTGTATAGCCGCGTCTCCCCACCTGAAAGAAAAAGGCAGGGGGAGGTGGTGGTGCGTCCTTTCAGCGTTTCTCCTCGGGCTCCTGCGGGGTTGGTTTCTTTTGTGTGATGCGAAGAGGGATCCTCTGTGTGTTTATGCCTCAACCTGCTTTGGAAACCCCCCCATCCCAAGAGGAGCTCCATGCACCAGTGTTTGTGTCGTTTTCATCATCATCATCATCATCATCATCATCATCATCATGTCCCCAGCATCAGCAGCAACGGCCAGTGAAAGCAGCACCACCACAGCCCCAGAAGAGGAAGCGGACAGTCCCAGGGAGGAGGTATGGACCAGTTGTTTGCTTTGCCAGTTTTCTAACCCAAAATGCATATAAAAAATACTTTTAACTGTTATTTCCATTTTTTAATAACAGAATAATAACAAATAAACCATTTTGGCGTTTGGTTTAACCGGCGCAACTCCGCTTTTGTTTATTGGCCTTATTTTTACATTTATAAGGGAACCACTACGTTCAAGCGCGCACCCGAGAGTGTGAACGAGCATAGATGTGCAGCTTCAAGACAAGAGGGTTCAAAAATGGGTTTCGGTGCTCCTTAATGGATCCTTGAGAGGGCTACTGAAAGTGGGGAAAGAGGAAGAACAAAGCAACCTCCTCACAATATTCTCATCCAGACACTGAATAATGGGCAGAACATTGTTAAAGTAATAAAATCTGCTGTTTCCTAGGTTTCCCGGTTGTAAATAGACAGCTAAAACAGACATGCATTTTAAATCACACCTTTTTGCACATAATTAAACTTGTCATTGATATGATATCCTTATTGACACAGTCTAGACTTTCCCAAACACTCATGCTGGATAAGTTACACATCCATTACACAAGTGGCTTTTTATGTAACCTCGCTGGTCTTATTATGTCAAGAAAAATTATCCAAGAGTGTAGAAAGAACTTTTTTTTTTTTAAGGCAGTACTTTGGTTTCTAAAATTATGAAGACTAATTGTGCGGATTTCATTTTTTTGTTGGGGTTTTTAAAAAGGTACAGTTTCATGTTAATTCATCTGAATCTGAATGAAGAATAAATACAACAGATCTGAAGCTACATGTAAGAAAGACAAACCTACTCACTCTATTTCACAGCATAATTGTGTTAAATGGATAACTTAGAGGCAGCCTTAAAGCTGAGTGCATATTCCAGTGCAGTAATCCAGTGTAATTCAACAATTAAAAGATTAGATTTGAAACCACGGGTGGTTCACCTCTCTCAACCACCTCTGGTCCCTAGTTAAAAAGTTACGCTTAATCATCATTATTTTTGGGCTATTTTAGAGGGGGCGGAAAACGCTTTGTCTGAACAGCTTTTTTATGATCTCATGCAAGGACCATTTAATCAAGCTGTCTTTTAGAGCATCATTTCTTTCTCTTAAAATTAAAATTTTTAAATTAAGGCTGAATTACTCAAATAAATTCTGCATATACTGCTGCACACAAGTGCCTTTATCTTCCACAGCACATGCACGTATTAATAAACTGCAGACTACAGAGAATTGTTTCGTATGTGCTTTATTTTTGCCTGCAATGACAATCTTGTTTGTCATAATTGTTAATGCTTAAACATCATGTAAAATGTAACAAGAGCTATAAATTCTGTCATGTATTGAATATAGTTGCAGAACATGTAGAGGGGTAAATGTTCTTCCTGCAGAAGGTTTATCTCAATGGGGAATTTTAGTGTTAATCCATTTTACCCGTTGGGGCGTAGCCTTTGGTTGGCAAGGCACCGAGGGACCATGTGACCAAGGTAGGGAAGATAATTATGGAGAAAGAACATCTATTATTTATGTTTGTCAGTCACCCAGAGAGCACAGAGCCGACGCTCTGGATTCAGTACATTAATGCCATTGTTTTGTTTAGACTTGACTTTAGGACTGTTAAATGAGTACATTAAACATCTTGAGCTTGTCTACACAAAGTGTGCTCTGTTGACGCAAATGCAGAATATATTGTTGTAATCTGTCCTTCCGGGGACTTGTGTAGCTGTGTTTGGGTGTGCACAACTCCTGAGCTGGCGATGCAACTGATGGGCCATGCTGTGCTCCGAGGTGGTAAATGATGGCACCAGCTTACGACGCGGTACTTCAGTACATCTTTAGATGATCATCAGACCTATCTCTGCTATTTTATCATGTTTATACAAGATATATAAGTTCTCTTAACCTCTTTCAATTCAAATGTTTTTTCTTAACAGGACATAATCAAAAAATGTTTCTTCTGTTCATTGAAGTTTGAAAGCATTGATTAAAGTACATCTCCCTCAAGGTGTTGCTAAACCATTTCAGCGCCTTGATTCCTTTTCCTTTCAGTCATTCTGCTCTAAATGTTCTGATGTGCTTCAGATGATTGTCCTGCTGCGGTTGTTTTGGTAAGATGCTGCATTTGGCTTTTGATATATGTGACTAATTGTGGCTAAATATACTCACATTTGTCGCATCTGTCTAAATGGCAGTTTCAGAGGTTTGTTCAGATGCAACTTTATTTTGCAAAGAAGAGTCTTTCTCCAGAAACACACAGTTAGCTGTGCTTGTGAAGTGTTCTTATTTTATTTGTTTTATTTTTTTGTATTTTACTGTTAAGAACTTGGACAGCTACCTTGCTTGTTAAGGTGCATTGAATGTAGCTCTGTATCGTTGTTGTTGTTGTGTTTTTTTTTTTTTGTTTATAGGTTCTTTGAGTGTTTCAGGGTCTGACCTAAAGGTACATTAGCTACTTTGTGGGAAGACCGCTTTCCACTTGTAAATAATCTTTCTCATCGTTGAATGATGGACGCTTAATTGTTTGGAATTTACCTCCTAACTCCTCTTAACTTGATGTTCAGTAATAATTGTTTTTATTTAAGATCATGGCTTATGTCTTCCCTTCTTGGCATTGTGTTAAGAAACACTTGAACGCTTCTATCAGCAAACTGTCAAAAGTTGTGCTAATACAGAAATGATCACACTTGCTGAGGATCAGTTAATCAAGCGTATCTGATAAAACAGCAATGCTTGAAAAAAAAATTAAAGTAATGGACCAGATGATAATGATGATTATAATTATTATGTTCTGATCTGTAAAGCCTATAGATTTAAAAGAGAACATACTTTCTTGTTTTATGTGATTGTAAATGATGAATTAATGGCCTTGTGTAAACCCAAACTAATCCAACAGCAGCTCACGCAGCTTCTTCGGACAAAAAGGTGTTTTTATACTTTAACAGTCATCTGGGTTTTCTTTCTTTAAAATTTTCATCACTTACGGCCTCATGCATAAACTATGCAAAAGCACTTACAAAGCAGAAATTTCCTTAAATATTTCATGAGCATAAGCCACTCCCTTTTAAACTTTATATCTACAAGGTATTCAGGAGATTTTTATTAATTTAATTACAGTTCATATAAATCACGTAAAATCGTGTAAATTCAGATAAATGATGATTCAATACAAATAGACATGGTCATTAACACTTGTGGCGTTCTACCTTTTCTCTTCATCTTTGCAGCAGCAGCCTCAGAAACAGTCTCTGACAAAATCCTTGTGCCAGGAGACCCACTGGAAATGCTTGCTGCTGTCCCTGCTGATGTACGGCTGCGTCGGGGTAATGGCCTGGTGCCAGGTGACCAAGGTCACACGCCTCTCCTTTGACAGCGCCTACAAGGGAAAGTCTATGATGTACCACGACAGTCCCTGCGCCAACGGTTATATTTATATCCCACTGGCCTTCCTGGTCATGCTCTATGTGGTCTACCTGGTGGAGTGCTGGCACTGCTACGCCAGGAACGAGCTGCAATACAAGGTGGACGTGGAGAGCGTGGAAGGGCGCATACAGCGGATGCAACAGGCTACGCCATGCATCTGGTGGAAGGCCATAAATTATCACTACGTCAGGAGGACACGGCAGGTGACTCGGTACCGTAATGGAGACGCCTACACCACCACGCAGGTTTACCACGAGAGAGTGAACACCCATGTGGCAGAGGTGGAGTTTGACTATGGAAACTGTGGCGTTAAGGACATCTCAAAACACCTGCTAGGCCTGGAGGGCTTCCCAATCACCAGGCTGAGGTTCACTAAGTGCTTTAGCTTTGCCAATGTGGAGTCAGAAAACTCCTACCTGACCCAGCGGGCCAGGTTCTTTACAGAAAATGAGGGTCTGGATGACTACATGGAGGCACGTGAGGGGATGCACCTGAAGAATGTAGACTTTAAGGAATACATGATTGTCTTTTCTGACCCTAATCACATTCCATGGTATGCTTCCAACTCCACTTTCTGGGTGGCAGCTGCTTGCACCCTGTCTTGGCCTTTGCGGGTGCTGACAGAATACCGCACTGCCTTCGTGCACTACCATGTGGAAAAGCTGTTTGGCTTTGACTACGTGCCAGTAACACCATCTGAGGAGCGTCCATATTGTAGACACATCCCACGAGTCAACACAGTTGACAGCACAGAGCTTGAGTGGCACATCCGCTCCAACCAGCAGCTGGTCCCCAGCTACTCGGAGGCAGTTCTGATGGATCTGGCCCAGCTCTCAGGGAACAGCTACTCCACACGAAGAGGCTACCGACAGAACTGTGAACGCTGCCATCGTGCCATCAGCAGCTCCTCCATCTTCTCTCGCAGTGCCCTCAGCATCTGCAACACGGCTAGCCCCCGCATCCCCTTCAGCGCCAGCCGCTTCTCTCTGGGTCGGCTGTACGGCTCCAGGCGGAGCTGCCTGTGGAGAAGCAGCGGGAGCCTGAACGAGCGGTCCTGCCCCACTGAGAGCACTCGCTGTCTGTCAGGCCAGCACACCAGCGAGGAAAGCCCTCCAGCCTATCAGGAGGCTCTCTGCTTCCCAGTGCTCATCGTACATCGCAACGAAGGATGCCTCAACCACGACCACCGCTCTCTGCACAGAAACGGCTCCTGTGTGGAAACTTCACTATGACCCTCAGCTGCCACGCTTGATGACACAACATTCATGCTGAGAAGTCTCTTTAACCCTAGGATGGGATGACACAGACTTATTTCTCTACTTGAGGAACCACCTGCAAGTTATAAGTAATTTTCTTTAAAGACACTTTTGGTTTACATGTCAACAAATTAAGTAGGTTGAAGGAATTTATTGCAGCAAACCCAGCAAATCAGAGAAAACAAACTTGATGGGTATTTGAAATATTATATGGCTACAACAAGCCAGGCTGCTCTAAAGCATCTATTCTAAACCAACCAGCTTAGTAATACCCAGGGGAGTCACTTACTACTGTAAATGGTGTCTGAATAAGTGAGAAAGGCTTCATAGTTACAGGCATAGAATGGACTTTGACTCAGCAGCAACCTATGAAGCTGACGAGAAGTGAAAGGGATATGAGAATTAATGGATGCCTGAGTGAAAAATGAATGACTGAAAAATTCACAGAGACACACACACACCATCTGAGTCATGTGATTTAAGTGACTCATGAGGGAAAATGCAACGTTAGAAGCCTCTTTATCAGGCTGGGATGAACAAGACTAAAGCAGTTCTGGAATTCAAAAAAAAAAAAAAAAAAGTATCACAACTCTTCTGAAGTTATTAAAGTCTAAATATTTATACAGAAAACATCTTAAATGTGGCCAGTTTAAATATGTTCAGTGGACTCGTGAAAGAAAGAAACAGGCTCCAGCAAGAATGAAAATACCATTTAAGTCTGGTGGAGATCAAATATCCAGTTACTGGGAATCTGCTTGTTTGCAGTGACATTATACACCCTGCTATGCCAAATATAGCGCAGGAGGAACATGAATAATTTAGTAAAAGACGGCTAAAGGACACAAGAACTTAAAACAGAATCATCAACACCTCCTAAAAGTGTTTAAACTACAAATCTGTGTGGTCACATATAATCACATTAAATGAACCCTCATTATATCATAGATAGATAAAACAATGTTGGTTCAGCTGGTTTATAATCTTTAAATGATTTAATGTCACATTTTGGAATATCTTTCTTCAGCCTACCTCTTTGTTTAAGTGCCTAGCATCAACCTTTCCTGGGAAGCATTTGCTATCACAACTAAAACCACGTCATCTGAGCCTCCTCCCATTAAAACAAGCAGATAGAAATGCCAATATTGTTTTAAATACGCATTTTAGAGAACTAGACCATAAATGTTTTTCAGATCATTTACCATCAGTACATAAAGTGATTATAAATCGTTTTCCTTATAATGTAACACAGACTTTGTGCAGCCAGCTCTGTGCTGCTGATGCATATCAGAGAGACAGGCAGGGAGCTGGCCGTCCACGACGCTGGAAACAGGCAGAGGCCTGGGTTCACTACTTATACTGTCACATTTAATAAAGTGACAGGATTACCTTCAAGAACTGAAAAGTACTTCTTCCAGTTTGAGTGCACGTTTTTTTCTTATGGTGATTTTTACTGTGCAGCCTGGCCGTGCACATATATCAGTGTAGATTCAGAGCGTAGTGCACACTATGGTTAAATTCAGGAATCCAACAGCTATGAGGCAAACGTTGGAATAAGTTCTGAAATTAAAAGATTTTGCTGATTTAACCCTATCGCTACAGATTTGGTTTGTTTCTTCTATTACAGCTCTGCTCGCCTTTTTTTTTGAGCGCATTCATGAAGAATGTAATATCTGGTTCAACGACATAAGACATGGATCGTTGATACATTTTGGTCATTTTTCTAAATTCTCAGACTCAGTTTTTATTTTCACTTTAACAGGCTTGCACTGTGATTAATAACTAATAGGGCCTATTACATTCCACGTGTGCTGTAATTTTTCAGTTCAGACTGTATTTGCAGCAATAATATAACATATTAAACAAGGAGTGACACTCTGCTCATCAATTCTTGCAGACCTCACATTTCATTATGTTTGATCTGTTTTCACAAATCAACATTCGTGCAACCCCTTAACTCAGGATGGTATTCAGGGCAATGGGTCTGCTTGCAGCGACATCCTGGATGTCGCTTCTCTTCCCTGTGGGTTGCAGTTCAATATGAAGATGTTATGTTTTTTTTGTCCTTTTTGATCACGTGTTTCCATGTGTACCAACCGCATCAGGACTACATCATTTCTGAATGAGGTGGAGTGTAAATACAGGATGTTGAACCAAATAGCTATAACTTTATAAGTGTTTCCAATCCATATTTAATAAAAGAAAAAAAAAGTGTGGTCGGTATACAAGTATATTGTAAATCCCTTACCAGGTTTGTGCATTTAGTCATTAAAACTACAATGCATTTTCAAACAATTCATTTAAAGCTTCAGGTTGCACCATAAATGCTAAAATATATCTTATTTGAATAAGGCCGAAGCAAAATAATCAGCTAAAGGAACTCTGAGAACTCTGATGTTTGCCCTCTATCTTAATGGAAATTAATGTTTTTTTATGGTGTAAAATAACTGTGATGTATGTCTTACAAAGCTGAACTGACATATTTTAGTTACTATATCAGCTATGGTTTGTAACTAATGGGATATTGTTTTATTTTCTGAAATGTATCATTAATAAAAGTACTTTCTACAAGCATCATGCCAGATATGTCACCCACAACTCATCATTTTTACTCACCTGGTGCCATATACCAATAACGTTTAGATCACTTCTAATCATCACAGTCTCTCATTCTTGATCAACCAATGTAGCCTGGCTGGCCATACTGACTCTTTTCCCTCTTGATACGAAGAATTACTCTGGTTCCTTTCGATTTGACTTTGTTTTGCGTGGGGGCAGCACGAACACTTCACGTTGCGAAGAAAGCATTTGCAAAGTGAGTGGGAACTGCTGGCCAGACCACAGCCTCTAAAGGGGCTTCACTGTGACATTCAAACATAGTCATTTGTGAGAAAAGCAGAGAAAATGTGTTTACCTGTGCAATGTTTACATGACACCACTGAAAAAGAAAATACTGGAGTATAAAACTAACTTTAAGGCTCATAATTTTCCTGCATAGATGACTGTTAGAATGAAGGATTTTGTCACGCAAAGCACTAAACTGTTATGATGTATGTGCGCTCTCACTCAAGAATGCTTTGGGACTCATCTTGTTTTTTCCTTCTTGTTTTTGTTATTTTAAATATGTGTACATTTGGTGAGAAGTTTTGGTACTGAAAAAAACTTGAGATGAGAAGGTAGGGTGGCATTCAGTGTGGACATTGTCCCCAGATGAATGTGTTGCTTTCACACATACACGCAGACTTTAATGTTCCTTCAGGTTATCATTTTAATGCACGTTTCTTTCCTGAATATGTAGCCAGGGTGATTTGATAAATTAAAAAAGGAATGCATTCACACAAAACTTATATAGTGCGCACCATTTTTTAAAAAGTTGCTCATAGAGATGACTGGGTTGGTAACGTCAGCAGTTTATAGTAGTTTTTTTCTGATTTTGACTGAGTCTGTGATGATGAAATTGCAGAATGGAATGACTAGTGATGTTTGCAAGGTCAAAAACAAGAAAAACATGACATGAATAACACAGATTACACTATTTATCAGTAGATGTTGGTAAAAAGTCTGTATGTATTCCAATACCACCACAACGCTGCCTTGATGTTACATAAAGACTGAATAGCAAATATGTGTATTGAAGTAGACAAAAAGGCTCAATAAACTGAAATGCTCACTGATATATCTGTGAGGGTCTTGAATCTGTGCAGGTACAATGAAATCTCAAGACTATCAAGCCATTCTGGGGGGTAACGTGCCGCCCACTGTCAGAAGGCCTGGTCTCAGTTGCAGGTCATGGGTCCTCCAACAGGATAATAACTAAAAAAAAAAACTGTTAAAAAAAAACAACAATGACTGAGGACAAAACATTTTAATATTCAAGTGGCCTTTTATGATCCAAGATCCAAATCCCATTGAACATCTGTGGAAAGTTGAAACATGCAGTCTTTCTTTTGTTTTTAATGATAACACTAAACCACAATTGAAAATCAGTTTCTGATTTTCATTAGTCAATATTCAATAAATTATTTATTATTAATTTGTCAGTTTGAACCTAATTCAGTGACCTTTTTTTTTTTATTTGTCCATATGTAGATGTATCAACACATAAATGGAAAATCTGGGTTAAACATTCTTGTTTGCTGACATGTTGAAGTCAAAGCGTTTTGACAAAAGGTTATTTGGAAATCTGTTTTAATCAACTGACAAAACAAATTCATTTCAACAAACTGAAAAAAACAAGATGTATTCCATCCATCTGTCTTCTATACCCGCTTCATCCTTTGCAGGGTCACGGGGGTCTGCCGGAGCCTATCCCGACTCATAGGCAGGAGTACACCCTGGACAGGTCGCCAGTCTATCACAGGGCCAGCAAGATTTCTTTTAAACTAAAAATACCATTAGGAACTCTATTCCCTTAGAAATACATGCTTAAAGACGGTTGTTTTTCCTGAAGCTTTCACCTATTTCATTGGAATTTTCTTTCTTTGGAGATACAGACTTAGCATTTAGCATTTTCAGATAAATAAATAGGAGTCATTAACCATTGAAGGTGTCTTTATATAAACGGGTTTAGACATCTGCTGTTTTACTTTGCTGAGATTTTCTTTTTGTTTTGAGTGTGTGTTCTGAAAACTGGTTGGCGCACACCACCTCGTAAATGCAGAAAGCGCTCTGCTCATCAACTTCAGTCAGGCGGATGTTGCACTCCGTCACGCTGGTGTTCTGAGACATCGCTTCGGCCAGAGCTTTACCTCCAACCTGCACAAACACCATAAACACACACAGTCATTGAAAATGAGAGAAGAGACCAACACACACGATCTGATGCAGGATCTTCTTCACGTGAGGTCTGAGGGCAGCCTTGATGACCTCAGGAAATTACAACTCGGCAACTATTGCTCTATGAAACAGCTACCAGTTTGGAAACTGCCTACTGCTGGTGTCACCGATATTTTGCTGTTTTGCTTGAAACAGCCTATTCTATTTTTGCAAGGACTGGACCAAGGTCAGAAATATTGATGGTACTGCATGGTACATTTCTGCTGTGTGGGTGACTTTTGATCCTCCGCAGTGTACTCCAGCCAGAGACCCAGCATACCTGGAACTCTTAAAGAGGAGAGAACAGGAGAAAGATGGAAATCCGTATCTCATGAGGAAACAGCTTTTCCAACTCCTTGCCATGATTGTACGTGTGCCACACATAACCGTGAATAATTGAAAATCCTTGTACTTTACAGCTGTTATGTTTGTTAACTTGCCTGTGCCATTTTTACGCAGCCAGCAGCACAAGAGAGAGCGTTGGGAGCGAACAAGGGAACACTATTTCAAAATAATCCAATATTTCAAAGTGCTGGTGCTTAAAAGAAAGCTAGTGGTCGGAACTACTTACATTTTCCACACATACTTAACATGTTGTTGACATTACAGTCATGGTGATGGCCTTCTGCACGAGCTCTGGTCAAACTGTGCCTTTCCTCCTTTTTTAAGATTTTCAACTGAGCTTAAAACTAAACAAAAGCAAGCTATTGCCTGCATTTCTACAAGTTTGTACTATTTGGACGAAGGTGACAACAGTTCTTGTGACACCTCCCTCGGATTTCCCCCAGTATGGCACTGAAAAACATGCTGTCTTTCAGGTTTTCATCCATCAGATGGTTATTTTTTCTTTCGTGTAAATTACAAAAGAGACTTACCTCACCAAGCACGTTGCAGGACAGATTGAGCTTCGTCAGAGTTTTATTCTCTACAAGCACTTTGGATAATGCAGATGCGGTGAGCCAAGTCACATTGTTGCCTCCCAGGTGCAGGTGACACAGACTTGTGTTGTTCAGCAGGGCCTTGCCAATGGCCTGACCCCCTTCATCCGTCACCCTGTTGAGACGCAGGTTGAGGGACGAGAGAGTGGAGCTCTTGGACAAAGCACGAGCAATGGCTTTGGCTCCTGAGCTGCCGATTTGATTGTTGCACATGTTGAGGATCTCCAGTTTACTTTTGGTGAGCAGTTTGCCAATGGCTTTGGCTCCACTGTCTCCGATGAGATTGTGAGAGAAGTCAAGCTCCCTCAGGGAGGGATGGTCCAGGAGGTGTTTCACAAGCAGCTTACACTTCTTGTCATCGATGTGGCTTTGATGCAGCCTGAAAAGCTTTAGAAACATTATGCTGTGACAATTAGCAAGAATCTGTTGTTTTTCTGTTTGTTTGATTGTTTTTTTTTTTTTAAAAAAAAGAGAAACAACTAAATGCAACATCAATTTAAATATTAAAGAAGGGTAAATAAAATGAAATATAACTCTCAAGGGGGAAAAAAAACACCTTAAGTTAAAAATATTTGGCTTTTGAACAGTTACACACCAGAGATGAATCTGTCTTAAGGCTGTAACCTTTTTCAAAATTGATATTTATTTTCCAAGAACATCTATTTTCCATGAACAGATGTTTCAAGTTCAGAGAGAGCCAAAGTCATTTTTCCTGTTTCATGATATCCAGTAAATCTGTGCAAGTAAATATTTATAAAAGCCAAAAAGAGCTGAAATGCTGAAAGCTCAGAATAAGGAAGCTAGAAAAGGTACCAGAAAGAAGAATCAACACCCACCTTCAGGGTCTTGCAGGACTTAAGGGCAGTGGCGAGGGATTCACAGTCTCTGTCAGTCATCTCAAACATCTTCCACTCAAAGTTCATACCACATTGTTTGACTCTATACACCAAATGTAGCTCCTCTAGGTTTGTCATCTTCTCAAGCAAAATACTAAAGTCAAAATGGTCCATGAAAGGCTCATCACCAGCATTTTCAATAGTTAATTCTGAATCACTTTCCTCTGCGTCCTTCTCTTTCTGTGGCTCCTTGATAGGTGGCAGAAGCTGCGAGATATCCAGCCTCTTGACATAGTTTTTACAAACCGGGACCATCTCTAGAACTGTCTTTGGCTCTGTCGCATTTGGGATGAAGAGTTCAATAATGTTCTCCATGTGCCTCTCGAAGAACATCCGTTTCCAGTTGTAGTCGTAAAGAGAGACATCGCAAGGATCCCACCTCTGCTCGCAGCAGCGTTTCCAGTAGACACCATCAGGCAGAAGGTCAGACGTTACATGCAGAGGAAGGGATGGGGACAGTCTCTCCTGAAGGAAGTTCTTCTGTGCGGGTGGCAGTTTTTCAAATATGGGATTTTCTGCAACCGAGATGCATTTTTAAATCAGGTTGTAGCTATAAGACACAGTGTAAACGTGTGGACTACAATGTTAAGAAAAAAATAGCACACCTTCAAATTTGTTTGCGATGCACTGCAAGCAAATACTCGATAAACTCGGTACTATAGCCAATGTCCAGTCTGGATCTTCTGCAATGATCCTCCTCATCTCGTCTGTGATCGCCAGAATTGCTACAATGACGAGTTGTTGCAAAAACCAAGTTAATCCATTTCTGACGTTGCATCTTAAATTAAAAACTTAAGTCAATAAAAGGTAACAGTCAGTGACCAATTTTTTAAACGTATACCTGATGAGTTTTCCCAGTGGAAAACAACAACAACAACAACAACAACAAATAATAAAAAAATGGTTAGTGTAAATAAACAGTTGCTACCATAAACGGTTCCCACAATATTTAAGAGCAAGTAAACCTATCGTCACAGAAAGTTATCTTTAAAGTAGAAACAGACAAGTAAATACTTACAGACTGATAATTGTAACAAAAGAGTATGCTGGTCTGCTCTTAGGCCCGGAGCGGTTGCCTGTTTCCATAGAAACAGACAAACAGGACGCGGTTAGTTCGCGGTTTTGATGGAATTTTATATGTTATGAGAATCTGGTAAGAAAGAAGAAGAAGAAGAAGAAAACTGTGGTGAACTGCGAATAAAATATAACTCAGTTTCGCCATTTCGAGTGTTTACTGCTAAGTAGACGTTAACTAACGAAATCTAGGAAAACACGTAGACCACTATCATGTCTTTTCGCGGCCGTGAGTGCACGGAATATGACTTTCCGAGTTTATGCAACGCAACACAATTTATTAATAAACGTCAGCGCACCACGCACTTATCACAATTATCATCATGGTAACATTTTGGATAATCTATGTCAGCTGATATTTAATGCATTGTTCTGTTCTGAAGAAATGCATTAATATACAGATAAAAAATACCCCGCAACATTTTGTTATATAAATATAAATAAATAAAATCTGCCCAGGGCATAACCAGATAATCAAGCTTAACATGTTAATTCAGTTATGGTGTTATTTCAACGGCATTAACTGAGATTCCTAATGCTTATATGTGCTTGTGTTTTTAGGTTTATTTTACATACTGTAGATGAGGATGAATCATGCTGTGAACGACATTTGGGTTCTACAAAACTGCCAGATGGACTGCGGATATGGACTGTAGGCTTTTTGGATGAGCTTTCTGGACAAGCTGGAGAAAATCCATCTATTTTACAAACAACACGAACCACGTGCACAGCTACAGTGCATGAAAGCTAAAGGACTTAAATGCATTTTCAAAAGCACCAGATGACGATTATATAAAATATAAGTTATGGCCAATGTATTTTCATTTAACAGAGAGACCATGGAGGTTTAATTAATATATGCTGTATATCAATGAAACTGTGTCTGCAGAAAGTTGTGGGGGAAATAAATAAATCATTCAAACCTGGCCAGCTCAAAAAAAAAAAATCATTAGTCTCTGATTAATATTGTATCTTCCATCAATCAATAATAAGTTTATCAACTTATTCTTTAACTATCAGTAATTGTGGTGGCAGTTTTCCTCAGTTACACACAACTGAAGGGTGCACATGATGCAACAACTCTGTTTCTCATATGTTCAGGCACAGACTGTGTGTGTGTGCCAAGGCAAGAGCTCTGTGCCTGTTATTGGCATCATGAGCTTTCTCCAGGAGTCGGATGCTGGGTCAGATGGAGAAATGAGAGACTCCAACTGTAGCCCCGAGGCGGCCCATCACTGTCGTCCTTGTGTAATGCAGCCTGACAGACACACATTTCCCTCGTACTCCAACTTTAATGGACTGGCGTGACATCAGCCAGCAAAGGAGACAAACTCACTCTGGGAGCTGCTGTCCTGGTGCACTGTGGGTAAAGCTACTGCTATGTGAATCACTTCTGTGTTTGGAGTTCCAGCATCACACAGGAGTTGTGCAGGTTCACTTATCAGTTTGGCACAAAGCAGCATGAATCAACTGTCAAGCATGATTAAAACTGATCAGAAGAAACAAAAACATCCTATCGCAGTCGGAAAGATTCCTGGAAAAAGAGGCCAGGTATTAAAATAGAATATAAATGAAGATGCACAGATGTTTGTAACATAGTTCTGCACGGAGGCCACTTGAAGTGGGAAAAGACAAATTCTTCTCCTTTTTCTTTTAAACATACTTTAGATTTTAAAAGTAATAAAACCAACCATGCCTGTGTGAGAAATGATGGAAGCTGCAGAAGAGAAAGGGCCACATTTTCCCAAAAATGTCCAAATATCCTTCTAAAAGGCAATTTTCTTTCTTCAGAGTACATTAAAGTACGATATTGCCATGATTATAGTGAAAATGTAAAGATGTGATGGATATCCGCTGGATTTATTTCAGTTAAATGTTGCACACAGTTATGTAAATATTCAACTAATGCAGTTAAATAGATCAAATTGAGAAATGACACTGTGCAGCTTAGTGATCGTGAATGCAACAGCATTATCAATAGTAGGATCATTTAAATGAACATTTAACTTTAGTTACAACTTCAAGTTTTCTTGGGCTTCAACATAACCAAAACTGTGATGTTTGGATATATGACAACACTAGTTCAGTGCAGTGCTACTGCCTGACCTGACAGTGCAGCAGAACAATGGCGCATGCATTTTATTGAACACATGCCATTTCACATACACAGTTTAGAGGATTAAATACATGCAGACATTGTTTAAAGTGGAGACGATGCCAGAACTCTGGGCAGGGAGTCAGCACACTACAGCAGCATCAATGCCCCTCGTGCACAGCGCGTTATGAGGTTTGTGTGCATTTCCTCTGAAGCTGGTACCAACATACTTCCATTTGCTTTTAGAGCTCACAGAGCAGTTGCATTAGTTGCTAGGCAACACAGTCTGCATATAATTACTAAAAGATGGGATTTTGAGCAAATGAAGAGCTTATTTCCAAGATGAAAATCTATTTTTAAATGCAGCGCCCACTACTACAGTTAGTGGCAAGCAGATTTGAATGAGTTACAGTATGAAATAACAGATTTAAATAACTATACAATTAACAATTACGAAAGTGGCAAAAATATTTGAAAATGGTGGCTTTAATGCATTTTAAATGCAACTACAACACTTTCCTGAATGCTAGAAGAGCGCAACTGCATTTCTAATAAAAATATAGATCTATGGATATGTATTAATAAAAAAAAGAAGGAAAAACAATGGCTGTACAGAGTGTAATAAGGACCAACTATCTTATACTCTATAAACGGGGAGTTGAAGCAGCTTGGTTGTTTGTTTTCATGAGGCTCCACCAGTGTGAGGTAAACTCTGGAGCGTCGCCAGTGGGAGTGATTAATGGTAACTCCCAGGTGACTCTGTGGATTCCCGGAAAGTGGGGTGCCACTAACCAAAAACAACAACGTGCTCCAGTCTCTTTAATGATTTCAGTCAAACTGAAAAGACTTTCTTACATTGCTGGCATCTTTAATTTTATCTAAAACAATACTTCATAGGATGATTAACAGATTACAGGAAGTAATTTACTGAATCTCTACCAGGATACGGTGATGTTTTCCCTGATTTGTGCTTTGTAAGGAGGAAAAATAAAAAACAATGAAAAAACACTGAACCATCAAACTGACTGTAGGTTTAGTGATACTAAAAGGGTTTATATAAGTAATGCATACAAATGAAACATTTTGAAGGTGTTCACTGTTAAAACAATGACTTTACTATCTGGGAAAGTCCATCTGTGCTCTGTGACACAAAGGCAGGGGTGGCAGTCAAAATGCATAGGAAGAAACTTTATTTTACTGAAAATCACGGTTATAACACAAATGATCATTTTACAAAAAAAAACAAACAGACCTCTGTAAAGCTCTTGCAAAACGACTCATGATGAGACAAACGGTTGCTTACTGAACACGAAAGGTCCTGGAAACGTTCCAGGGAAATGACAAAAAATTTACTAGAAGGTCCATGTTACATTCCAGCCTGAAGGAGAAGAACGGCTAATCTTCAAACTCATCGAAACTCTCATCAAAGTCCAAATGGATGCTACTGTCTGTGTCCACAGAGACCACGGAGCTGAGGCTGCTGTATATGGACACCATGCTGCTGTCGCTGCTGCTGTCGCTGCTGCTGCTGCTGCTGCTGCTGCTGCTGCTGTCGTCATCGTGGATCACCATCACCTCTGCGACATCAGTTGCTGCAAAACAAAGAAGTGCAGTGTGAGTTTCTCTCTTCAAACTTCTTAGGAGTGTTTTGAGTGAGCAAGTCTGAAATAAATTAAGGCCACACTCGCTTTAATAGCGAACCTCTGAACAGCTGCACAAGCACACCGGGAACTGGGTACTACATAACTTATTCACATGCTGAAGAAAACTGTAGCATGTGTAAATCTGGACATCGCATCAGGTCGCGGGCTAAAGATGGAGTGTTTATCTATTGTTGAGATGACATTGAATTTAAGGTAAGCAAATTTTAAAAAAAAACATTATTTGCCTTATTGCCTTATTATCTGCCTTGTTTAGATCCTAGTACAGTTTCACAGAACATAAAGGTCTTTTTAGGACATGTAAAAACACACTTAAAAGAGAAAATAACAGGCCTCTTGCGTTAAAGTACTGTTACTTTGCACCACATCACAGACCACAGCCTAACTCTGTGGAGAAACATGTAGGAAACCACGACAAGCCCACCTTCAAACCAGATTTCATTTAAAACCTCTAAGGAGTGTTACGGCCCTGGACGTAAGTTAATGTGTTCTGTCGGCCCCTGCTGGCTTTGTTCTTTTTTTTTTTTTTTTTTTTTCCTCAACCGATTGGTGCTCCGGTCTGCACGGGCCACCGTTTACATACTTGGCGTCTGAAGCGGGCGGACTCCCCCCACCCTGACGGCAGCAGCTTTTCTGTTCCCTCAAACACTAACATTTTAAGGCTTATTGGCTGAATTAACATTGATAGTGAGGCGTAGGGGTGAACCGCCTATTTTTGGGGTGGTGTGTTTTTCTCCTGTTTATTTTAGTTTAGGGAGTGTTAGTTCACCCCTACGTTTACTTTGCCTCACTTCCACGTTGTAAATAATATAACACTTAAACTTGTAAATAAATCTTTTCCACTGGTTTGGAGATCGGGAGATGAGAAGTGGTCATTAATGTGGTGTCCCACGACTACTAGATGAGGAATATTACTACATGTTGAAACAGAAACTCATATATGGAAGTTAGTTTTAAAAAAAAACAAAAAAAAAACAACTAAACATTAAGTAGCCACCGCCCATCATTAATCAGGATGATACACCACTGAACTTGTCTCTGTTGAACAATCAACCAGATGTTTGTTACTATGCTCACAGTATAAAATCCCCAAAGAAAAGTGGAAGCTCTTCACTGACCTGACTGCTTGAAATTACGGTCCGGGGTTTGCTCGGCTGAAACAAGGAGAACATTTCTTTTGAGAGAGGCACGTTAACTCAACTCAACTTTACTTATAAAGCACTTTAAAAACAACACAGCTGACCAAAGTGCTGAACACAAACATGGGTTCAGAAAAAAAAAAAAAAAAAAGAAAAAAATTAAAAACACGTAACAAAAATGTAAACATAAAAAGCATAAAACAGTAAGACAAAACACTAAAACTAAGATCTCAAACTGATTTAAAAGTGAAAAAGTTTTAAGAGAGGATTTAAAAACGGGAAGTGAGTCAGTCTGCCTGATATGTAAAGGTAGCTCGTTCCACAATTTGAGCCAGCGACTGAGAAAGCGCGGTCACCTTGAAGCTTCTTCTTAGTCTTAGAGACGACTAACAATACCTGATCTGCTGACCTGCGGGAGTCTGAAGGAGGGTACGGCTGAAGCAGGTCAGAAAGATACTTTGGAGCGAGACCATGGAGACATCCTTGCTTTCATTTCATCAGTACACTCTAGTAACTGCTTAGCAGAGTAAGCTTTTTCATGCTTCAGTGAAATATATATATTTGGCTGTCATCAGCATAAAAGTGAAATAAAATTCCATGTTTTTGGAGAACTGATCCAAATGGAAACAAACATATTGAAAAAAGATGAGGGCCGAGAAAAGAACTATGTGGCACTCCACGTGTAAGAGGTGCTCTAGAGGACTCCACAGCTCCAAGACGGACACAAAAACTCCTTTCAGTCCAGTAGGACCTAAACCAGCTTACTGCAAATACCCCCGAATGCCCACCCAGCTCTCCAGGGGAGACAGGAGGATCTGGTGGTCGACTGTATCAAAGGCTGCTGTTAAATCCAATAAAACCAAAACACCACAGTGACCACCATCTGTGGCTAAAAGAATGTCATTAAAAATGCTCAACAGACCCGATTTAGTACTGTGGCGGTTTTTAAATCCAGACTGGAACACCTCAAGAATGCTGTACTCTTCTAAAAAAAAAAAAAAAAAAGTTATCAACTGGTAGTAAACAATTTTCTCGAGTACCTTAGGGAGCTTAAAGGGAAAGGTAGCTTAGAGATGGGCCTAAAATTTGAAAGTGTGGAAGAATTTGTTAACAAATGCAAGTAAGAGGTAATAACCCATCATGACTGGTTGCCAAATATAGATCTATATTTCTGTTGTTGAGCTTCAGGTTATAGATAACCATTTACAGCAGTTTTTTTCCCCAAATTCATGTTTCCATCTGGATCAAAAAAGAGAGAATTTAATAAACACTGAAAACTGTTTAGTTCTCTAGAATCAACTACAGGGTTTCAGGAGTGCGTCAATAAACACTGATTAGGTATTGGAATGCTTGTTTACAGTGCAGATTAGGTTTTAATCCATTAATGACAACATGACTTTAACGTAGGATCGTAAGCAGAACGCACCTCTCACCTTTCCTCTCAGTGATGAGGGCCTGCCTCCTGGTCTTCATGTCCAGGCTGAGGTTCTCCACCATGCGGTCGATGCAGTTGTCCAGAGCCAGACAGCGTGTCTGGGACTTGATGGCCTGTCGACAGATGGGACACTCATCTTTCTTTTTGCGCCACTGCTTGATGCAGTAACAGCAGAAGCTGTGAGCGCAGTTGAGGATGACGGCCTGCGGGACGTATCAACGCAGATCATTTAATTAAGAGCTGCTGACAGCAGAACACTGAACTGTAATGAGATGATAATGTTGGGACTAATCTCCTTATAAACCATACCTTGATGAAGAGCTCTGAGCAGATGATGCACTGAAGCTCGTTCTCCAGAACTTCAGTCACCTGTGTAACCACCTCTTCTTTCTGGGCCCGTGCCTTTTCCTTCTCCTCCTGCAAAAAAAAAAACCAACAAAAAACCAGAAAGAACAAAACTTCAAGACTAATAATGAAAGGGAGATGAAAAATATACATAAAACAACTTAAAAACATGATTTCAAATGTACCTTTGTCACCTCTAGCTCCTTGTTTTTGGCTGAGAGGACCTCTTCAAAGGCTTGTCGAGAAAGAGCAAGTTCATCTATCACTTTCTTTTGCTGTTGTTGACAACAAATTCATATATTAATAAAAAATTAATTTCAAGCAAACATAAACCCTTTTAAAAATTATATTTTTAGCTCTTTGATGCCTAAAGTTATATAACTTTTCTATATTAATGTTTTTGACAGAATTACATATCCACTCCTTTGGACATCATGCAATCTTTTCACGAATATAACAACAAGCTCAAGGACTTTTTATTTTCCCACTAAAGTCCATGTATTCTTTTAACAGAACATTTTTCAACTATATCACTTTTAACTCTCGTCTACTTTGACGTCACAAAAATTCTTTGAATGTAAATTTTGTTTCATGCAATGGAATGATGTGGGATGATGCACTGATGTCTACTGAAGTACTGAATCGCAACTAAACCACGTAAAACCTGTAGGTACTAGAAACGCCTTTTGAATCACCAACATGCATGAACACGTTGCTGTGACTACTCACCGTGACTTTATATGCTTGTGTAATAGTAAAGCACATATTTTATACAAAGAAAGCAATGGCAAAACGCACATGAGCAGTCTTTCTTGAAGACGTATTAAAAGTTTGTTTAATACTTCTTACCTCTTGCAAGGCTTCTTTCAGTTGTTTTTTCATGAGTTCCTCTTGTTGATGCGTTTTCTCCTCCTAAAATACATAAAAATAATCCCATTATAAATGTAAAGTGTGAAGCATTCATTTCAACAAAGACTGTGACATTCAGATTGTTTATGCGTCATATACACTCACAACGTTCTGTTGGTTTACTTCTGAAGCAGAACTTGTGAGCAATGCAGAAAAGATAACCAATACTACTCTCAGACCCAGTTATCCGTAAATGTTACGCAACCCCTCCATTGAGGAAGTGTGCCATCAGGAAAGATCATTTTCTGAGAACGGCGTGAAAAATCTACTCCTGGTAGTGTTTCATGACAACATTTACAAGAATCAGTGTAACACATATGAATGAAAAAAAAAAACATCCAACTTTGGACTTTTTATGCCTTATGACATGAAAAAAAGTGACTCACAATTAAAGTAAAAAGATCAGGACTTTGGCAGGTCAGAAGATTAAGGGCCACCCACAACAACCGATACAATGATGTGAGCATCTACACTGTTCAACAACAATCTGACATGTATCCAGGCTGCAAAATGTGCTGTGATGACGTGCAGAGCCGCTACTCTGTGCTGCACAGAGAAAATAAAGATAACCAGAGGTACACAGGTTCAGCAAAGAAACCAACGACGTGAGGAAAATTTAACGCCATTTTAAAAATAGTTGTAATCATGTTTTGTATGAGTAAATATCAGTTTAATGTATCCAAGCAGGCTTAAAAAACCTGCTAATTTATCATGTTAAACTAACATTTATTGATTGGTTGATAATTTTAGAGAGGTGAAATAACTAAATTTTAAAATTTATTGAATCCGTCTATAACTTATCCAGACAATATAATTGTCTACAATCGTCATGTTCGATATGGTATTGATTCTAGGGATCAAACCACAATGTTTGATTGGCAGTTGTGTAAACATGTGCATGGCTGATATTTATGTATATTGACCCTTTAATTAAAATATAGTGTTGTATGCACTGTTAATTAAAACAAAGTTGTTTTTAATCATAAAACTAAGCATTCTGCAACAAAAAGTCACTGCAGGGGAAATAAAACAAAACAAAAATCATCTTTTTGACCTCTAGCTGTCTCTTTGTTTCACTGAAGGACTTCTCCAACGTCTCCATCCGATGCATTTTGGCTCTGAGCACTTCCAACTGACCCTGAAGCTCCCGGACCTGCTCCCCTCGGAGTGGGTGACCCTGTCGAGGTTGTCCCTCCAGAGACGCCACCTGTCTCTGAGTGTCATCCACCTGCTGCCTCAGCAGCAGAATGTTCTGGCTGTACCTGAACACAACACATTAAAGCAAACATTATACTAAAACAATTACTCACCACAAAACTTACAGCTTAGCCTAGTTAAAATAATCTCCAATACTTTCATTTAAATTGCAAAGAAGAAAATCCAGATGGATGGAGATGTCTAAAAGAATAGCAGAAAATACTTTTACCACTGTAAAAATTCTTGCTGGATGTTGTTTTATAGATCCAAGTTTATTTGATCACTGATAAACAATGTGTAGGTTTTACAATTATTTCACCAGTTAAGAGGGTAAAACTAATTTATTTGTCTATTAAACAAGCTTTCTTTAGCAGCTAATTAGAATAATTAATCAAAAAGACAGACTGTGGACATTAATCCAGTAGCAACACAAGAAATAAAAACGGCTGTGTTTCATGTTTTGATAGTGAGGACTTTAAGTTTCAGAGGAATTGTAGCTCACATCTGCAGGTTGTCCAGGTCACAGGGAGAGCGGGAGCCGCTGGAGGAACGGTCTGCTTCCTGAACATGCCTACTGCATGTGGTCTCCTCTGGTTGTGTGTGACTGTGCACCTGCTGATATTTCTCTGGCGACAGAGGGCAGGGCTTTCCAAAGGACTTGTCTGATGAAGAGCAGCGGTACAGCTTTGGCTTTGAAGTGGAAGGCTGGACTTCTTCAATGGCCAACTTTCTCTTGAACTTCTTAGGTACATGTGCTGCTTTTTCACCCTCTCTATGTCCCCTTGCCAGGTACGCTTGTACGTCTTTGAGTGGCCGCTGGACAAGGATGTATTCAAACTCTACTTTGGTTCCTATAACAGGAACTCCAAGTTGAATGGTGTCTCCAAGCCTGAGCAGATGGGTTTCATCAGGAGGTATCCGATTTCCATTCAACCACACGCCGTTGAGACTCTGAGAAGGAAAGTAGCTTTATGTTAATCAGATGCTACTGATATCTAAATACGTCCACAATGTATGGATAAACAAATGCTGGATCTTAGATATAATCCGGCGTTTGAGAAAGAAGAGAAATTACATATAAGCCTTTAGAAGAAGAGGAGCAAGCATGAAATTAAGACTCTTAAACTGTATTCCAGTTTAATTTCCATGGGTTTTTACAAAGCAGTTGAACATCCATTAATTATCAAAAAATGATCTACATTTACATGGGAGTTTGCGAAACAGAACAAGTCTTCATCTGACTGTGAATTTTGGAGTCTATGTGATGGATAAACCTCACTAATTTGTTAATTGGATTGGGTAAAGTCTGGCCTCTCCTTCATCTGACTTTTCCCTTTAGGGGTTGCCACAGTGAATTTTCTTTTCCCATCTTACCCTGTCTTCTTTATCTTCCTCTAGCACACCAACCAACTGCACATCCTCTTTCACCAGATCCAAAATCTGCTCTTTGGTTTTCCCTTTTTCCCTTCTGCAGATGTATTTACTATCCTTCTTCTTTATATGTCCAAAAACCCATCGTCTCACAATGGTCTTTTAAACTGTTCCTTTAACTCTTTATACTACTGTTCTATTAAAGACAACTACACCGGTCTCCATCCACTCGCTCTTCTTCACACAGCTGAGTACTAAAACTCCTGTATCTCGTTCACCTCTACTCTTTGCATTCTCACCCTTCTATCCATCTTCTCTTTCACTTACACATGTTTTTTGCCTGGCTATGACTGACCTTCATTCCTGTTTTGACAGCTCCACCTTTCCAGACTTTTTTTCCTCCTGCTCACTAATCTCACTACATGCAATATGCAAACAGCATAGTCAAATTGTGTGAAGTCTGGTGCTTTGCCTAATTCAACTACATCAAAATGACCCTAAGGAAGAAAAGAAAAAAGTTAACCACCTCTGCTCTAAAAGACATACTGTTCTAACATATTGGCACAAAGTCCATAAATATAACAATGATCTTAATGAACTGTGGTTTATCAGCTGAGCTCCAGACGCAGAGTTAATATCTGTGAATGTTTATGTTTGAACAAAAAGCACTATATACGCAGTACATCTTACATCATAACCATTGTATATTAAAGACTCCAAAACACACTCCATGGTACATGCTTTTGTTATCATTTGATCAGCATTTTAAAGTTCCAGTAAAGACTTGATAATTGCTGGCAGAAATGCCAAAGTGGTGCCTCTTTTGAATGGAAAACATAGCACATGTTTGATATCTGTCTCCACTCCAACTAATTCCTAAAGAGGAGGGACTTGCAGTTTCTCTAAACAAGTCACCAGAGACAAATACATACGGTAACATAATTTAAAGACGACACACAAAGCTCTGCCAGCATACCTGTTCAAGTCTTATAAAGGGAACATTGCAAGTAAAATTTTGTTATTATTGGTCTAATAGACTCTTAAAACTGTAAGCACTTTCCTGATTCAAATACAGCTTCCATAGCACAGTCTGATAATGTAATCATGCATGTGGTTGTTCTCCCATAAATCCATTGCAAGATGGATAACATTCGGAAAATCCCAACACAATCTCATTGAAATGGCTGGAAGAGACAACATGACTTGACTTAAAAAAAAATGATAGAGGCTATTTTTTTTTTTTACAATTTAAATTAAATTTTTTACTTTCATGTTTATTGAATTACTTGGATAAAACAAAACAAATTAATTTGCTATTACTGCCACTTAACCTCCTACAAGCATTTTGGAGGTTGCAGTTGGTGTCTGGGTGCGAGCTCTGGGTGAGGGTATTTTATCATTATCAAAGTTTATCATGTTTTAAAATTAAGCACCATATGTTGAGGACAATGCGTTGCGTTTTTCCTCGGTACATTTTCTTACTTGTCTGTAAATATTATTTTTTTTACAGTTTGTGCATAATGTGTAGTCACAAAAACCTCTACAAGTCACTACAAGGAGTGGAGTGGTCCACCACCACCAACAAGTTTAGATGATGGTTGAATCAACATTAATATAGTATCAATTATGGTTGAAAACCTAACGTTGATTCAACATGTTAGTCACCGACCACTTTCTGTATAATTTAAATGTCAGGCTTCAACATGATTTAGTATTATTGCCTAACCATATTTCAACATTGATTCACTTGTATTTTTGCTATCTGAGCAGACTTTAAAGCTTGATGGAAAAAAAAATAAATAAAAAATCTTAATGCATAACCTTGAGCATGTCATCATCTTATTGCTCCTCTGGGCTTTTTGCTTTTTATAGATTTCCACAAGAACTTAATACTGAACAATTTATTTATTTTTACCGGCCAAAAATACCACTTTATTAAACTATAATGCAGCGTAAATAGGCTGATATCGTTACATAATATCACTATATCCACCGCAATGCTATAATAATGCCATGAATGAGGCAGGAAAAAGTGACTAGAGAATTAAAAAATAAAATAATTGAATCACTAAGAAACGCGTTCGCACAGGATTAAATTTATCCATGCCTTCTGGTTTTGCTGATATAGGTTAGGTAATTTGGTGAATTCTTTACTTTACAAAGCACAGAAAAGGTGCTTTTGCACTGAATTACTGTCACAGACCTAATTATTACAGATTACCCCGGGTCCCCAGATGATACGAGTCTATTCCAAAGAAGGTATCTGAAACTGGTCATTTCAGTTTCACCGAATGTAGAGGTTCTGACAATTTTGGGGGGAAAAAAAACAAACAAACAAACTAACTAATTAAAAAAAACAACAACCACACAGTGATATTCCTTATTTTGTTTACGTGTCCCAAGAAACAGGGTTGTGGTTAGATAGGACACTCCAGGATTTACACACATTTGTTACTCAACTATCCAACAAAATGAGTATAAAATAAGATGTATTTATATCATAAATCCATAGCGGTTTTTACTCAGAGAAAAAAAAACGCCCAATACAATAATAAATACAAAAGTATTTAAATGTAAGCGTCTCAGAAGCCCAGTCACCTTCTTGTCCGTCACTGTCCACTGGCCGGGCTCCTTTTGCTTGAAGGTACAGTGAAGTCTGGAGATCATGAGAGGACAACTCGGAGACAACAGCTGATAGGTGACATCCACACCCCGACCAACGGAGATCTGAGCAAACACAAACGTGCCACAGTGTGAAGTCTGGAGATCATGAGAGGACAACTCGGAGACAACAGCTGATAGGTGACATCCACACCCCGACCACCGGAGATCCGAGCGAACGCAAACGTCTCACTTAGCCGTTAACTGCGCAGCCCTTTAAATCGTTTAAATAGCCCGGTGACGTGCTGACGACATTGACAAAACAAATGCTTTAAATACCAAAACTGAGCTGTGTTTATATGTGGGGAAGTGATCTTAATCTAGGGAGGACTTGAGAAAAAGACAGCGTTAGTCGAAGTTTAGCTGGCTAGCTAACATTAGCACCTCGGTGTTTCCGAACAGGCGAAGCCAGTCGGAATTTCTTCCGACTCTCATCAGGCAAAAAACCTCAGAGTCTGAACTTTCATCCTCCTCGGCCGCACAAGAGTCCGCGGATGCACTCTCCATCTTATCTCATTCTGGTAGCAGCCGGTCCGAAGTTTCGGCTCTCCGTCACATAACTGCTGCCTGCTAGCGTCGTAGCACTGCAACAGTGTCGGAGACAGACCGGAAAACACTTGGTTGTATTTTCAAAATAAAGGCGCCGAAGTCAAACTACGGAATTATGTTTGGGGTATTTTCTTTATAGCGTTATCTGTTCCACATATGTCAAAGTCAAGGCCTCAGATTCAACTCTCAAAAGACGCGTGCCATAAATTTCTTATGAATCATGTGTATAAATCATATTTTTTTGTTTCACATTTCACTACCCTATTCATTGGGCACATAGGAGAAAATGAAAATGAAAATAAAAAATCAAATAAACATATACACACAACAATATATTTATAGACATGGGTATTAAGACTTTTACTAGCAAATGTTACTATACCATGCTTAAAGATTACTAATAATGGGGGCATTCAATGAAAATAATCGACGTTTCTGGTATTGGGAGGATATATTTGGGTGTCTGAAGTGAATAACACATGAAAAACTGCAAAACAACCATAGACTACATAAGAAAACCCGGACAAACGCCCTGTCACATCACCCAAGGTTTTTCTAAGGATTGGATTTGAATCCTCTTTTTCCTCATTTACCATGGTGGCATGTTGCATATAAGTAGAACAAACAGGTCTGGGAAGCCGGCAAGAACAAGCCCACCATGTCAGACACTGTAAGGCATTTTAACTTGACAAATTTAGCACGGCGGCTCAGCGGTTAGCACTGTTGCCTCACAGCAAGAAGGTCCCTGGTTCAATTCCTGGCCCGGTGGGTCTTGTTCTCCCACTGCTTGCGTGGGTTCCCTCCGGGTACTCCAGCTTCCTCCCACAGTCAAAAAAAAACATGCATATCTGGATAGGCTCCTACAGACCCCTGTGACCCTGCAAAGGAGTAAGTGGGTGTAGATAATGGATGGATTATTATCAAATGTGATAAGAATTGATAAAAAATGGTGCCTCATTGAAATGAGGACTGTGAACAACTCGAGAGAAGAAAAATCATAGGAAGCATAACAATAAAGCCACCATGGTAAATCACTGGGGGCCCCTGAGCAAGGCCCTTAACTCCCAATTGCTCTCCGGGCGCTGGTTCTAGCAGCCCACTGCTCACTAGTGAAACTAGTTGATGGGTTAAAAGCAGAGGTCCAATTTCGGTGTGCATCGTACATACAGCGTGTGCACGATGTCCACACTGACAAGAATGATCATGAAAAAAAAAAAAAAATTACAAATCAGAAGTACAAACAGCTCATGTTTCAGCTTTTTTATTCATTATGTCGTTACGTGGAGGAACTGAAAAACTGTGGTGAACACATGAAACTCTAAACACAGTAAAACTGAACAATATCATACAATGTTAATCTACAAATGACATTGTAATGAAAGAAAGCCTTCAGTAAACAATGTGAACACTGTGTTGCATTAAGAAATCAGTAAAAAGTGGTTACTTTACACAACAGTATTGAACCATAATTGCACATCTGATTTATACCACTACATACTAGTCATTAAAGAACAAATATACAGACAACAGATAACAGACAAAGCATAGGTCATCTCTACTGCTGATTTAAAAACAGACATGTGACTTCTCAAAGTGCAACCCTATTTAAAGTTGCTCATAAACGTCTTACTGTTGTTTTATTTTTGATTAAGGGTTTTACGGTGTTTTATGATTTTACAGTAACAAACGAATCTGTCAAACCTAATATTTCACCACCACCCCCCCACCCCCCTTTTCAGCATGTCTTATGTTGAAGTCAAGCTCATCCAACAGACATTCGGGCGACCCCGCGTCCCGAAACGCGCGCACCCCGATCTCCAGGCGGGACTTCCTTTCCTCTGCGGATGCCGTATCAGGGTCGACCAGGCAGAAAGGGCTTGGTCGGGGTGTTACCGGTCCGTCCGTGTGCCCGTGGACCTACGGATAACCTGGCTGACGACGCCGCTGCCGCCGGAGCCCCGTACATGAACCTCACCCTCGGCTATGCTGTCCTGAGAGCGCCGCGAGAACCCGCCCCGCCAAAATGTCTGATGTCAACAAGACTGTTCAGAAATGGCACGCCAGTTTTAAGAAAGGCACAGACTTTGACTCGTGGGGACAATTAGTGGAGGCTATAGATGAATACCAAATGTAAGTTGCATTCAACATGTGTGTCCTGTCTCTCCGGCAAATAGACGGCAAAACAGCTGGTTTATCATTGAACGCGGGCACGGGCGGCTTCTTTTCCGCCTCTTGTTTTGTAAAAAAAAAAAAAAAAAAAAAAGCAGTAGGTTTTTGAACCCGCGGGGAAATAACGGCATCTAGGAGCCAGCTTCATCTGAAGTTGGCCGCGGAGCTGTCAGTCAGCTCTCCCGGCAGTAAATACATCCTTCCCATCCATGACGTGATGTGGCAGCCACGGCCGCCGTGTACATGTTTAGATCCCGGCTGCAGTCACGGAAAGTCCTGTCACAGTGCTGCGTGTCATGTATTTCACAGCGTGTCACGAAGGGCAGAAAAAAAAAAAAAAAAAAAAAAAAGAGCCAATACTCCTCTGAGTGTTGAGAAATGGTCAGCCACACCCTCTCATTGTTATGGGTGGGTTTCATGTGTTCAGTGAGGATCGCTTTCTGCTTCTCAGACCAGATGTCTGTGCGAGCATTTTCAGGATGCGACCCGCTTCGTGAGCTGATGCGATGTATAATTGAAAAATCTCTTATTAATGTAAAATCCAGATCCTCTGAACAATGCTGCGCCTCGACCGCAAGGGGGCGCGCAGACACGCGTGCTGCTGATAGCAGTATAACAGAGGTCTACAGCGACCTACAGTGAATCATTAACGCCTCTGTGTGTTCATGTTGGCTGATTTTAGTCTGGCAAGACAACTGCAAAAAGAGGTCCAAGCAACCAACTCCCCAGACTTCACAGAGGAACAGAAGGTAGTCATTTAAATCTGTTTCCACGCCAAATCAGCGTCTCTGCTGCAGCTAACAATTGCTGATGTTTTCTTTTTCATATTTGTTGTTAACAGAAGACCTTAGGAAAGATTGCGACATGCCTGGAGTTGAGAAGTGCCAGTTTGCAGGTTTGTGTCGTCATAGACAAGTAACCGTGCAAATGTCTCTCTACCAAAGACTGAAACACACAGCTGGATGCAAACCGACTTCAGTCCATGTAGATACTACAGTAGTCAACGTTTGAAGTGGATCAAAACATCTAAGTAAAGTCGTCATATGATAAAAACGGATATT